>CM037851.1:114644413-115001450 GCA_021234595.1 Delia radicum
TTTTTTCTTTTCGACATCAACGCTACATTCTATGTCCAACATAAAATATGTTATGAAAAGCTTCAAACATTACATCAAAATTTTTCAAGTCGATGTAGATACTCTAGCTATCCACATATTAATGAACTATGTCAGGCACGTAGCTAGGCGGGGGGGCTTGGGGGCTAGAGCCCCCCCCCGAAATGATTTGACAATTTTTAAAACTTAATACAATTTGTTAGAAAGTAACAATGTTATTGATAAATTTAATATGAAAATATTTATTTTTGACTTATATCAAATAGGAAATAGTTTTATATGATTCGAATCTTAAAATTTCGTTAGAAAACATCGCCTGCAAATGGGCGGCTATCATGTTAGAGTTGATTTTCGACAAAAAGCAATAAATAAAATCATTTCATAAGAGATTTCGAAGTCAAAAAATTGTTTGAGACTATGCAAACTAAAAATTAAATATGTCTACACAGAAAAAACTAAAATTGAGTTTTAATTAAAATATTTGTTGATTCAGAAAAGTTAAACTGAATTCGGTCGTGTTGATGCAATTGTAGTAACAACTAAAATAATTTGTATTTATTTAATTAATATTATTTTCAATTACATATAGTTTTATTCACATCTATTAAAAATTTAATTGAATATTGTTTACTATTGGGAAAAATTACAAAATTTAAAAAAAAAAAACACCAAAATTATAAAAAAATCGCCAAAATTTAAAAAAAATCGAGACCATTTGAAAAAAATCGCAAAATTTGAAAAAAAATTGCCAAAATTTAAAAAAAACAATCTTCAAAATTGCAGAAATTTAAAAAACTCCCAAAATAAACGCCAAAATTCGAAAAAAATCACCAAAATTAAAGAAACGCGTATTTTCAACTTCAAAACGATTTTTTTTTTAATTTTGGCGACTTTTTAAAATTTTTGCATTTGTTTCAATGTTGTTATTATACGTTATAAAAACTGAAAATTTTTTTTATACCAAATTCATTTTCAATTAAACAGTTAATTGAAAGTAAGTTTGAAATCGAACAAAAGTTTAATTGAAATTTTTTTGACAATGATTTTGTCTGTGTATTTTGACATAATCTTTTAAAATGGAGATACCACTAAGACTCAAAATTAAGTTTACTTGTGCCGTAAAAGTCGCTACTTTACTTACAGTGCAATCTTTTTATTTAAATTTGGTTTGGTACGCACGCATCTGGTAACATAGTTTTTAGTATTTTTTTTTACGATATATATTACGATATCTTATATATTTTTTTAATTTTTTTAAACAAATTTAAGCCTCAAACATTGATCGATATGCATAATGTGTTAACGTGGTTCAATGTGACTCAAATTTTCTCAATTTTTTTTTATACTAAATGTAAACAAATTTCTATCGGCGCTACTTGAAATGCGACATTTTAAAATCAAGCAGCTAAACCAGTCTTTGTGCTATAATAATTTTAAAAACAAATACGTTTTTCATATATTTTTGCTGCTTTATCACCTATCCGAATTTCATTAATTTTAAAGGGAACCTTTAAAGGGAAAATTTAAATGAAAAGCTTCCTTGTAAGTGTCAGACAATTTATATAGGATATTTGCCTTTTAATTTGTTTTTTGGACGGTTATAAATCTTTAATTTCCCGAGTTAAAACGGACATAACTATATAAATATACAATTAATTTCGTAGAAAAAAATTAATATGATGTCATATATAGTTGCGTATAATTGTATATTGCATTTAGAATACGCTAAAACTAATCCAATTAATAATTACGTTATATTTATATACCTAGACATTGCAAAATAATATAATAATATATATATAATATATATCGTATTTAAAAAAACACAATTTTATTTTAAATAAAATTGAATATTACCCCATGCAGAGTCACACTAGAAAATTTGTCAATCATATTTTAGATGTAAATATGTATTACAACAATACAATAGTACAATTAATTGTATCATTTTGTGTATAATTGTATACACAAAATTTACCCCAATTTTTGTCTTTTGAATTGATTTCTTACTGGTTCTTAACCATAAAAAAAGAATTTGGTTTATTTGTAACATTATGAGTTCTTAATTTAGTCTAAGATTTTTTTCAATCTAAAACTCTAAATTTAGTTTCAACGTTTTTTCCGTGTTTGTTATTCAATTCTTCAAAATCTTCATTTTCATTATATTATTTTTTATTTTTGAATATAATAAAATATCGAAATGCTATGGAATTTGTTGCAAATTTAGCTAAAGTCTAAAAGGATTAATAGATATTTAGGATTTTCATGACGTTTTAAAATCAAAAACCGTATCGCGTCATTATTCGGATGTTATTTAACTATTATGCCCATTTCTCGGATAAAACTGTATTAAGACTCATATTAAATTTCGTATAATTATATAAAGCATCATATTAATTTTAATCGGGTTATTAGAAGTTGAAACTTTTTTACTATTTTTTACATTTATCAAGTTTTAGCTAGCCTAGACGTATTTTAGCACATAAAAATATAAAGTAACGCAATTTTATTTTTCGCTGTTTTCAAAAAGTTTTCCGCATAATCCTTTTTTTATTTAATTAAACTAAAAATTAATATTTAGCTAAAAACTTAACGTAATTAGACAATAACGATGCATATCCAACTTAAAGTACACAAACGTTTTCAAATTTGACGTGTTTCGCGGATTGTGATCAAACACATTAAAGCGTTGTTTCGCGATATAGAAATCAAAATTCGCAAAATAATGAACACAATAAGTAAAAAATTAAAAAAATGCATTTTAAGGAAATGCACTTTATGCGGGAGGTTTTGTTGCAAACTGACCTGAGAAAGCGATTTCTATTATTAACACATGATTGCCCATTACGTGTAGGTAAAAATTTAGCAAAAAAAAAAAAAAAAAAAAAAAAAAGATGTTACTCTAGTGTGCAAAAAAAAAAAAAATATAATCCAAATAAAAAATCGAAAAGCCCCCCCCGAAACAAATTCCTAGCTACGTGCCTGAACTATGTTGATGTTGATAAAATATTTATCTAACTCTTTTACCTCATAACAACATTTTCTTATCTCACAGGGTTTTTTCATAAACATTTTTCCCTATATACAAACTAAAATAATTTATTTGATAACTTGATTTATAGATTCGGTATGCAAATATTTAAGTAGAAAAATTTATATTAATTGATCTCTTAAATTTAAGATATTAAATTATTGTAAATATTTACATATATTAATTACTCAATAAATAAATAAAAAAATAAAAAATAAAAAAAAAAAAATAAAAAAAAAATAACTTTGATGCAAGCAGAAAAAACTGGGGGAATATTATCGGAGTGCTTAGTAATTATACAACTACATAACAGCCATACCTAAACAAGAGCGGCAAGCGGAACGTTTTTTACCGCCTAGCGTTAACGCTGAAATGTCATCCCTAAACAAGAGCGGCAACGCTACGTCAAATTGATAAAAAACAGGGTTATCAAAATAAAAAATATAACAACCCTGATTATTTTAACAACACAGCACATTACAATATTGGTGTTTCTGAGTTATGTTTTGTGTTTTGTATAATAACAAATATATATAAATAATAATATAAATAATAATATAATATATATACATAAATAACAAATATATTTTTTTCTGTCTTATTTTTTTGTTTATATCAGGGATGAGAAATGAGAATTTCGTTTCGGTACCAATAAAATTTTCAAATAGTACTTTTTTCGACTCTCAGAGTACTAAAATTATTTTTTATTTTATTTTTCTTAAAATTCATACAAAATGCATTAAAATAACATTAAATGTTATTGAAAATAAATTTATGTTTATATGAATTTATAAAAAAATAAAGTTTTACTTTAAAAAAAGTATATTTTTTAAATTAATGTACAGGAACAAAGAACTCCAAATGAGATCCAAATTAAATTAATCAATACAGCTAAAAAAGAATTTTATAAATTGGTTGATAATAACTTGTTAGATTTTAAAATTGTAACAACAAGAATTTGTTGCATTTAATAAATCTTTTGTTTGTATTAGATTTGATACTGTTGGAACATGAAGTCTGTTTCTGCCTTTGGTTTTAATTAGATTTTGGTATGGAAAAATTCTCTCAACGTTTGAAGAAGAATGTGGTATGGATAAAATACCTGCAGCAATTCTTAAAATATCGGGAAACAAATATTTGTTTAACTCATTTTTTGTTGTGCACAGTAAACTTTATGTTTACTGTGCACAACAAAATGATTGTGTTGAGTTTCAGCAAAAAGCAAAACAGAACGATAGAAAAACGTTTGATAGTGTTTAAATTCGAACTCTGATAAAAACCAATTAAAAAAAAAAAAAATAAACTTCTTTCAAAAATATGTTTTCTATAAGTACATTTTTTTAAAATTTACCCCCTGTGCTCGGATCCCTTTTTGGCTAAGACCCTGACTATGATTATTCATTCAATATCTTAATTGATAATGACTTGCATACCATAAATAAAAATATAAATGTAGACAAACAAATTAACAAGAAAAAATACTACTTGCGATAAATAAATAGACTAGATACGCGTTTGACACATTCTATGTAATGATAAGAAACAGAATTTGTGAATGTCAGCAGTGTATGCCCAAGTAAAAAAAATTGATATGTGACAACATCAAATTATATAAAAATTAAATATGCGATGATATCAAAATTGATTAGAAAAATGAGAACATATAATATTGTCTAAAATATATCAAAATGTATAAAATTAGATACAATAGTATCGAATTTGATCGAATTCGATGCAATTATATACAATTTTGTAAAGGGTGTTTTTTATATAGGTATATAACTTTAAGTTGGCAACACTTTTTTAACTGGCGGCCATTTTGTTAGCTGTCAAGTGATTTATGTTTAGTTTGATTTGGCATTTCAACATGAATAGACTGACGCCTGAACAACGCTTCCAAATTGTGCAAATTTATTTTGAAAATCATGGTTCTGTTCGAAATACGTATTACGCACTACGTCCATTTTACGGTCAACATATCGTTCATCAGAGTAATTAATTCGATTAACTATGGAACGTTTTCGCACCACGTTTACTGTGAATGATATGCATCCACACAGACGTCGTACAGTGCTACAGAAGAAGTCATTGCTGCTGTAGAGCGTAGCGTCTATACGCAATCGTTCTCTCTTTAGAGCGATGATTACTGTCCTTTTCGTTCATCAATTGAACAACCATGATGGGAGCTGTGGTGTCAACAATACGGCGCAACATGTCACACAGCTCGTGCCACAATTGATTTATTGAAGGAAACGTTTGGTAACCGCAGTTTCACGTTTCGGACCCGTGAATTGGCCTTTAAGATATGGAATTGTATTAGATTGTATCAGTTTTGTAATTAATTGTATCAGTTTTGCAGATTTAGATTAGAATAACTTTATGGAGTACAAGCCGGCTAAAGCCGGGCTTGCCCAGAGTGCACCTACACGCAGAGAAAAGGTATGGTTGAAGATGATTATGGACACAAAATTATCATATTTTGATTCTAATTATATACATGATTATATACATGACTCTGGATGATTGTATTACGATTACCGAAGTCGATTTTATCGTCATTTAGGATCATAATCTGATTGCTACGAATTGTAGTCATAACATGATTCTCTTAAACTATTATAAAACGATGCTCTTTTTTCTGCGTGTAGTTCTGCCTAAAAATTTTTATTCATTGTAAGTTTTGTAAATATTTAAGGAGTTTTTTTATATAATGACTAACATGAACAATATACAGAATTCACGTGATGTTGATCACAGACCCATATCCTTGCCTGTAAACTCTAGCTGAAGGAGTTTGAAGTTTCATAACAATGTAGTTTGTGTTTGGATTTTATTTACCTATAATTAACAATTTTAATTCGTTTTTGTTTGTATAAAAACATTTATATTTATGATTAGTAACCTTTGATAATTAATGAAATTGTGATAAATCCACATTCTATCGATGCCCAATAAAGATGTGTAGATCGACTTGAGTCATTGTACATGCCTTCTCATAATGAGATAGTATCCCATTTGCAAAATACCCCATGATACTTACACACTATGGTCCGAACCATAGCGGCTTAAGATGTATTTTTATTACTAATTAAAATATTTCTAAACATTTTTTTACGAACGGCTACCCACCCTAACCGACCGAGAGGGCTCATCCATATGACGTAGTGATACGTACACACTATGGTCCAACCCATAGCGGATTAAGATGTATTTTTAGTAGTAATAGGGAGTATGCCCGCTGCATTGTTAGCGTTGGGATGACCTTGTTTTGCATTCAAGTTTAAATTGTAATTGATTTTGTTTAAGAATTTAATCTTTTAAGGAAAATAAAACACAATGTATTAGTGTTGGTATCCAAACATTTAGGTAGGTATGGAATGGCATTATCCCCATTTCAAATTTGGGGACTACGAATGAAAATATTTATGTCTTAACCCTCAAATCAAAATGGGAGCTATGTCTTACATAGTTATAAGATCGTTTTTAAAAAGAATATTGTGTGAATATTACAGTATTTCTGCGTAGACGGATTGCGGCAATGTTTATTATTTTTCTATTCTGTGGTATGTCCAAAGCCGGCTTCACTGAGTAAAACATTTATGGAAGGCTGTAAAATGAAAAATTAATACTTTATTCCGTTGTCCAATAGAAATTACATTTTAAACTTTAAGGCAAAGCAAGGCGTTATCTATGATAACAACCTAGTGGGCTTGCCCGTTACCATAACTTATGTGCTCATTTGTATATGGTCTTACTGAAAAGATAATTTCTAAAATATGCAATAAAAACATAGTAAAAATGGTAATCAAAAGGGAATTACTACCGCCTATTTACGCTGCCTAAACCGCTGGAGCTTGGAATTTGAAATTTGTCATTGAGGTTCCTTCTCCATCATATACATCTAATCACGATTTTAGGAAATTGTTAGTATGTGGCACAAAAAGATAAAAAGTCTTCCCCATATCGTCCTGCTTAAACCCCTTCGGCTAAAAATCTGAAATTTCAAATGTATTAGCCAAAAATCTACGGGCTAAAGCACTTAAAATATACCTTTAGGAATTTCAAATAAAACTTGATAAAAATGTGACACAAAAAACAAATGTTCGCTTAATCACTCAGCCCAAACCGCTTGATTTTGAAACTCGGCATGTATGTTCCTCCTCTGTCGTAGACATCCACAAATATGGGATTATTGGAAATGTTTACGTAATGGAGCGAACAGTAAAAAGGTTTATTCCTGATTTACTGCCCAAACCCTTTTGTCTAGAAATCTAAATTTTATAATATGTATTCCCTGAGGTATAGGCTAATTTACCGGAGAGAATTTCCAATAATGGCGTGGTAAAAATTGTAAAAAATATTGAACTTGAAATTTGGATTAAATTAGACATCCACTAAGGAGGGGGTTTTGTAAACTTTTTAGGGGACGGACAAAAAGGAAAAAGTCTCCTTCTGTTCCAAAAATTTTTTGGATCTCACCAAAAACACTGGGTTTAAATAAGAAAAATTGGGATTAATCACAAAGCTTAAACCGCTGGAGTAAGGAACTTGAAATTTGGCTTGAAGATTCCTCGTCTGGCACATAATCTCCCTTTTAATATTCTGCCAACATTTGGCTACAAATCTGACCTTTAAAATATGTGTTTCTTTGAACTTCTAATTATAACTTGTAAAAATGGGGTTAAAAAAGGAAAAGTGTCCGTTAATAGCCCGGCTCAAATCGTTGGAGCTAGGAACTTAAGATTTGACATGTACTTCCTTAAGTGTAGACATCAACCAAGAGAGGAGCAAAAACGGACTATCTCAAAACCATTAGGTAATTATATCGTAGTTCACTTAACATATATTTTTTGCTTTTCTGATCAAAACTTGTCATAAATAGAGATTTAAAGGGAAAATGTGGCCTCTTATTGACATGTACAACTGATTTATGCTTAAAATTTAATACATCTTCTCGAAATGGTTAAACAAAATAATTAAAACAGGAAATCATTTTCTTTTTAATGTATTCCGACATTAAAAAGTATTGGTAAGGATAGTCGAGTAATAATAAAAATTTAATTATAAAATATTTTGGATATTTAAAAAGGGATATAAGTTGGTACTAATTCATAACTTTTAAATACATTTTCCTATTCTCTTGAAATTTTTAGATTCCAAGTGCTGCCAAATTATATACTCTTTTTGACAAATGAACACAAAAGCACAAAATTGTTAAAAAAAAATATTTGGTCCTGGACGATTTTTATAAGAAGTTAATCTTTTGGGGATCTACATTTTTAGGCAGGAATGACATGACATTATCCCAATTTCCGATTTGGGGATTATGGATTAAAATGTATCTATCATAACCCCCAAAACAAAATGGGAACTATGCCTAACATGATTATGCGAATAATCCCCATTAAAAATAGACATATTCTTCATAGACAAATTTTTCAAAAGAACATTGTGTGAATATTAAAGTTTTTCTGTGTAGCCGGCCTGCGGCCGGACTTAGGGGTTTTTTACTCTATGGTATGTCCGAAACAGGCTTCGCGGAGTAAAAAATTTCTGCAAATCTGTAAAATAAAATACGCATTACTTTATTGTATTGTCCAATAAAAATTACATTTTGAACTTTAACCCAAAAAAAAACCTCTTATTTAAGCCAACAACCTTGTTGGCATTGTCCGCTAATATAAAATACGTCTTCCTTGATGTACAGACTAATTAACTACTTTTTGAAATAAAAACATAGTTAAAATGAGGTTCAAATGTTAATAAGTGCCGCCTAATCTCCCAGGTTTAACCGCATGGGCTTAGAACTTCAAATTTGGTATGAAGGTTCTGTCTCCGGCGTAGACACAATTCTCGGAAACATGATTTTTAGAAATAATTAAAAGGTTGCACAAAAAAAAATAAAAAGTGTTTTGCTTAACGTTCTGCTTAAACCTCTTCGCTAGAAATCTGAAATCGTAGACTATTTTTGGAAATTGTTACGACAAAAAATATCCATCTTATCTTTCTGCTTAAACCTCCTCTGCTAGAAATCTGTAATTTCAAATATAGTAATGGCTCATGCACTTAAAATATAATCATATCATTTTCTGCGTAGCCGGCCTGCGGCCGGACTTAGGGGCTTTTTACTCTGTGGTATGTCCGAAGCAGGCTTCGCTGAGTAAAAAAATTCTGCAAATCTGTAAAATAAAATACGCATTACTTTATTGTATTGTCCAATAAAAATTACATTTTGAACTTTAACGCAAAAAAAAAACGTCTTATCTACGCTAACAACCTTGTGGGCATTGTCCGCTAGTATAAAATATGTGTTCCTTAATGTAAAGACTAATTAACTACTTTTTGAAATAAAAACATAGTTAAGTGTGATTCAAATGTTAATAAGTGCCGCCTAATCTCCCAGCTTTAACCGCATGGGCTTGGAACTTCAAAATTGGTATGAAGGTTCCGTCTCCGGTGTAGACACAATTCTCGGAAACATGATTTTTGGAAATAATTAAAAGGTTGCACAAAAAAAAAATAAAAAGTGTTTTGCTTAACGTTCTGCTTAAACCTCTTCGCTAGAATTCTGAAATTTCAAATAGAGTAATAGCTAATGCACTTAAAATATACTTTTTGGAATTCCCAATAAAAACTCAATGAAAATGTGGTACAAAAAAAAAAATGTCCCCTTAATCACCATGACCAAGCCCCTGCAGTTAGGAACTTTTGGCATGTATGTTCATCCCCTCGCACATACATCCACTAAGGTGGGATTTTTGGAAATGTGTACGGGGAAAAGTCTCCTTTTGTCCAAAACACTTCAGGTAATTCACTAAAGAAAAACTTTTTGGAAGTTATCATAAAACCATAGTAATATAGGGCTCAAAAGGGATAAATGGCCATTAATCACAAAGTTCAAACCACTGGAGCTAGGAACTTGGAATAAAGCAAACAATTTTAATGTTTAATTATTAAAAGATGAATTCTTAATATATTGCGATATTAAAAACTACCGTTAACGGCGTCTAGGATTTTTAAGATATATGAGGTTTTGAATATTCAGAAGTTATAGGTATAAAAAAGAGCAAAAGGTGGTAAATGGTACTCTTTACAAATCTGAAAGATATTTACATATTCACTTAAAACTTGTATGTTTCAACTGCAGCAAAATTATTTACTCTTTTAAACAAATGAACACAAAAGCATCAAATTGGGAAACTGTAAAAAATATATGGTCCTGGGCAACCAATGAACACAAAAGCACGGAATTTTGGAACCTGTAAACAAAATTTGGTCCAAGACGATTTTTATCTCCCGATCCTAAATTTATTTTTTAAATTTTTCACTTCTCAATTTTAAGAGGACATCCTCATACTGAGCCTTCTAGATTTCGATTTTTTTTTGCATAAATCGATAGTAGAAACTTTTCCACAAAAACTGTTATACTAAAATTTCAGAACGAAATTCCATGTATTTCCAAAACAATAAACATAAAAAATCAATTAAATGTGTTTTAAATCGAGTTCACTATTTTTGAACCAATTTTTTATTTAAAAACTGACTTAAGCATAGATTTTAGTTACCCTTATTTAACAAAATAGTAAAAATTCCCAGTGGTTTAACCATTTTTTAGTGTTATTTTTCAAAACTATTTTCTAGTATTTATTTGTTAAAATTTATTGTTAAAATATGATACTACCTGGTAAATGGCGCCATCCGCTTGTCTGAAGTTTTCATGATGGCGCAATTTTTTCCTTTTCTGATTTAAGAATATGACCCATAGCTTGAAAGCTGAGAAAGTTAAAGCAAAATGGACGAAAATTTGTATTAATCCTAGCTTCACCATACGTCAGTGCTAATGACATCCCTACCCGAAATTGGACCTTGGTGGGGACCATTACCTCGTCATTTTTTCCAAAAATATTCTATTTTATAAAACGGACAACATTTTCGTTTCTTCGGAGTATCCACAAATGTTCTAAATAAATATGAACCAGGTCTGGAAAAGCTTCCGCGACGCTTAACCTCCTACAAAGAGCCCAAAACTAAAATGTAATGCCGCAAGTGAAAGACCAAATTTTATTATTATATTTCACATCAATGTAGCATTGTTTTTAGCTTGAATAAAACTGTGTGTAAATTAGAAGTAGAAATAAGATGTACTTATTTTGTACTTTAATTAAGAATTGTAATAATTAACAAAAATACTTTTTCTGAGCCAAAAAAACAGGAATACATTTTGTAATTTTTTGTGTTGTTTTTATTTTTTTTTCAATTTAGATTAAAAACGCTTTACGAAAAAATAAGGTTTGAGAACAATGCTAATGAAAATTAAAAAATGCATACAATGTGAATGAAGTTTTTAGTTCAAAAGACTATTATTTTGGAACTACTTGAAATATTGAAATATTGAAATTTAAATATAATATTTTTGTGAAAAAATGGTATCAATTTATGCAAAAACTTTTTCGATATCTTAAAGGCAAATATTTAATTATTTTAGGAGTTTTTTACATTCTATCCTCTTCATCTCCGAATTCCCAATTAGCCCTTCTCAATGCGCATGTTTCTATAACTACACATAAAATTTAATGTTTCGACGATCAAGTAATCGAGTTTCCCCGTTCTTATAAAATTTTTCAATAACCAAATTTTTACTGATCTGCCTATTTTGGAAACAACTTAAGTTTTAAGTTTCAGATTTAGCTTAACATTTTGATTAAGATGAGCACTTCTTAAACATTTTAGATCCCGGTAATACCACGTTTTCAGTGTAAAATACAATAAGTGCATTTTCAGTGTATTAGCCCACATCACAGAAAACCTATATTTCTACTTTTTAGCCAATGGTCGTAAAATTGGACTCTTTACTCGTTTCTACGTCTTCCAGTAATATATTAAAGATCCCCTTTTAGTGAAGGTCTTCATTTGGGCCATGTTTAATTAGTAAGTACTTTTTTGTTTGAAGAACTTTTTGGAAATAACCCATCGTGCCATGATCATGAAAATTAATATAACATGAAAATTGTTTTATGTATTCTTCAAATTTTAAAAAACTTACAGCTTTTTAGATTTTTTGAAAATTTGGTATCAAAAAAAATAAAATTACTTTTCAGAATAGTATGTCGTTTTTTTGAAAAAAGCATTATTTTTTTGTTGGAAAAATCTGGGTTTTTATGGAAAATTTGCTTTTTGGAAAAAGTCCTTTTTTTTTAATAATACTTTTTTTTTTGAAAAAGGTACACTTAACTTTTTTTGAAAAAGTGTTTTTTTTTTTGTTTTTGTCAAAAGTACTTTTTTTGGTAAAAGCATTTTTTTTTTTTTGAAAAAGTCTTTTCTGGTGAAAGCACTTTTTTCGGGGAAAAGTCCTTTTTTTTGGTAAAAGCACTTGTTTTTAAAAAAGTATTTTTTTGTGGAAAAAGTACTTATTTTTGAAAAAGTATTTTTTTTTGGAAAACGATATTGTTTTGGAATAAGATATTTATTTTCTGAATACTTTTTGGCCATCTCCGTTGGAATATCAAAAAATTCTGTCTTATTCGAATTCTCCTTTCCAGGAGGAAACTGTATACCAATTTTTCGGTTATTTGGCCCAGTTTCCCACTTTTTGGTGATCTCCGATGTAATATAAAAAAAATCACGTCTTTGTGGAGGTCTCCATTCCAGGAGGAACCTATATGCCAAATTTAACGTTTCTAGGAGCAGGTGCTAGGATGGGCGATGTTGAGTCACTCAGTATCTCACACTACTCTTTTGTATAAATAGATAGACAGATGAAAACTACTGTTACTTTAAAAAAAAAAAAAAGTTCCATATTGTGAAAAAAACATGTTTTAAACCCATTATTCTTTTGAAAAGTACCACTACTTATAAAATACCGTTACTTTTTGAAAAAAACTACTTTAAAAAAAAACGTTCCTTTTTTTGAAAAAAACGTTTCTTTTTGTTTTAAAAACCCGTTCTTTTTTTAAAAGTACAGTTACTTACTTATTTTTTTAAAAACCGCTATTTTTTTAAACAACAGTTACTTTTTTAAACCCGTTATTTTTTTGAAAATGTCATTACTTAAAAAACAAAAACCGTTAGTTTTTGACTAAACCGTTACTTTTATTTGTTAAAAAAGTAACGGTTACTTTTTTAAAAATGCCGTTACTTATTTTGCAAAAACGGAAGACTTTTTCCACTTTTTCGCACTCTCCGTTGGAATATTGGATAATCCCTTGTAAATTTCAAGTTCCCAGGTCCAGGGGTCTATGCTGGGCGATGTTGAGTCAGTCACTCACACCACTTCTTTATATATATATAGATTATTTATATACATTAATATGAAAAAAAAATATACACGAAATATTTTTACCTCTATTTGTAGTCTAAGATTTTAACACGATAAGTGTAAAAAACCATTTAAATTAAGTTTTAACGGGAAAAAGTGTAGAAAATTAGAACGTAATTATAACAAAATTATATTTGTAGAAAATTTTGTAGAATTCTGGTTAAACGAATTACAGGACGTCAAGGTTGTTCGTTAAATCGAGATATTCGTTAAACAACAAAACTAATAAAAAACAAAACTATGCAATTATTATTTATATTTTTTAAATTTATATATTTTTTATTTTCGTTCGACTTCAGTGTGAAAAGTTTGACATTCGTTGAACCGTGAATTTTTTAATTTTTTTTTTTTAATTTTAGATACAAAAAAAAAAATTGGAAAAAGCACTTCAAAAATTATAAATTTTTTTGGAAAAAGATGAAGATGGTACTTTTTAAGAAAAAGTTAATTCTTTTTTGGTACTTTTCTTTGGAAACGCTAAAAAATTCTCGCTATTTTTTTTTTTTTTTTGAAAACTGGAAGTTTTTTTTTGGAAAATGTACTTTTCTGGAAAAAGTACTTTTTTGAAATTGGTACTTTTTTAGAAAAATTATATTTTTTTGGTTCTTTTTTGGAGGACACTTTTTTTTTTGTGGAAGATACTTTACGTGGGAAATGGAAATTTTTTTAGGAAAAAGTATTTTTTGCGGACAAATTACTGTTTTTAGTAGTTTTTATGGAAAAAGTACTTTTTGAAATTGGCATGTTTTTTTTAGAAAAATTTAGTTATTTTCTTTTTGGTTTGGAAATTGTATGTTTTTTTGGAAAAGGTGTTTTTTTGGGAAGAAGCACTTTTTTGAAATTGGTACTCATTTTGAAAACTAAATTTTGTTGGTTTTTTTTTTTTTTGAGTAGGTACTTTTTCGGTATTTTTTTTTGGAAAAGGTACTATTTTGGTACTCTTTTTTGGAAGATACAGAAAGTAATTTTTGAAATTCCTACATTTTTAGAAAAATTTAATATTTTTGGTACTTTTTGTTTGGAAAAATGGAAATTTTTTTTAGAAAGGGTAATTTTTTTTGGAAAGAGTACATATTTGAAATTGGTACTTTTTTTAGAAAAATTTATTTTTTGTGTACTTTTTTTGGAAAAAGTACTTTTTTGGAAAAAGTACTTTTGTGAGAAAAATACTTTTTTTGAAAAAGATATTTTTATTGGAAAAAGTACCTTTTTTACATTAGTAATTTTAGAAAAATTCATTTTTTTGTACAGTTTTCCAATATTTTTTTAGAAAAATTAATTTTTTTTTGTAATTTTTTTGAAAAAGGAACATTTTTAGTACCTCTTTTTTTGAAAAAGAAACTTTTTTGGTACTTTATTTTGGAAATTGGTCCTTTTGTAGAAAAATAAAATTTTGTTTGTACTTTTTTTTTTTTGGTAAAAAGGTAAATTTTTGGGTAGTTTTTTTTTGAAAATGAAATTTTTCGTTACTTTTTTTGGAAAAGGTACTTTTTTTTTGGAAAAGATACTTATTTTTTGGAAAAAGGTACTTAATTTGGGGAAAAGTACTATTTTGAAATTGGTACGTTTTTAGATAAAGAACATTATTTTGGTACTTTTTTACAACAGTTTTTGGTACTTTTTTCTGAAAAGGGTACATTTTTTGGTACTCTTTTTGGAAGAGGGTATTTTTTCGGAAATTATTTTACTTGAAAATTTCGGTACATTTTTTTGGAGAGGGACATTTTTGAAAATGGTACTTTTTTATAAATAAATTTAATTTTTTTGGTACTTTTTTTGCCAATAGTTTTGTTACTTTTTTGATAAAAAGGAAAATTTTTTGAAAAAGGCAAACTTTTTGGTACTTGGTTTTGGAAAAGGATCTATTTTCGGTAATTATTTTTTTTTTAAAAATATCGGTACTTTTTTTGGAAAGGGACATTTTTGAAATTGGTACTTTTTTTATAAAATTAATTTTTTTTGCCAGTAGTTTTATTACTTTTTTTGAAGATTAACGTTTTCGGTACTTTTTCTTTTGGGAAAAGGAACTTATTTTGGGAAAAAATACTATTTTGAAATTTGTACTTTTTTAGAAAAAGAAAATTTTTTTGGTACTTTTTTCCAATAGTTTTTTGTACTTTTTTCTGAAAAGGTACATTGTTAGGTACTTTTTTGGAATAGGCTTTTTCAGTAATTATTTTTTTTTTTTGAAAATTTCGGTACTTTTTTTTGGAAAGGGACATTTTTGAAATTGATACATTTTTAGAAAATTAAATTTTTTGGTACTTTTATTTTGGATATGGGACTTTTTTCGGTTATTATTTTTTTTGAAAATTTTGGTACTTTTGGAAAGGGACATGTTAGAAATTAGTACTTTTTTAAAATATTTAATTTTTTTTGTACCTTTTTAGCCAATAGTTTTGGTACTTTTTTTTGGTAAAAAGAAAAATTTTTTGGTACTTCTTTTTTAAATGAATATTTTCGGTACTTTTTCTCTTGGAAAATGTACTTTTTTTTTGGTACTTTTTTCTGAAAAGGGTACATTTTTTTCGGTAATTATTTTTTTTGAAAATTTCGGTACTTTTTTTTTGGAAAGGAACATTTTTGAAATTGGTACTTTTTAAGAAAATTTAATTTTTTGGTACTTTTTTGTCAATAGTTTTGGTACTATTTTTTGGTAAAATTAAAAAATTTTTGATACTTTTTTTTGAAAATTAACGTTTTCGGTACTTTTTCTCTTGGAAAATGTACTTTTTTCCAATGCTTTTCGGTACTTTTTTTTTGAAGAAGGTACTTTTTTTGGGACTTCGTTTTCGGTATTTTTTTTTTTTGGAAAAAGGAACTTTTTGTTGGAAAAATGGACACTATTTTCCGAAAAAGGAGGAGTTTTCCACTTTTTGGCCTTCTCCGTAGGAATATCCAAAAATCGCTTCTTAGTGGAGGTCTAAGTCGGAGGATGAACATATGTACGAAATTTCAAGTTCCTAGGTCCAGAGGTCTTGGCTAGGAAAAATGGACAATATTTTCCGAAAAAGGAGGAGTTTTTCCACTTTTTGGTCTTGTCCGTTGGAATATCAAAAAATCGCTTCTTAGTGGAGGTCTAAGTCGGAGGAGGAACATATGTACCAAATTTCAAGTTCCTAGGTCCAGAGGTCTTGGCTGGGCGATGTTGAGTCACTCAGCCCTCTCGTCACTCAGTCACTCAGTATCTCAGTCACTCAGTCACGCCACTCTTATATAGTTATAGATATAAAAAACAAATAAAGCAGTAAGAGGCATTGACATAGAGTCGTCAGCCTATATAATTACAAATGTGTTATAACAATATTTCAGTGTTTGATAAGCTTTAAGCTTCAAATTCTGTAACCAAAAATTTTCGGTAACTTAAAGCATTTATGATAAAATTTGCTAGGTTTTTCCAGTTACAACCGTCACATGTTCCGTTTAATAAACTTATTAGCGTATTTGTATCAAAATTATTTTTTCCGGAAAAACGAACCCTAAATTCTCTTAGTATCGGGCATGTTCCCATAAAGTGTAATAAATTTCCATCTTCGCCCATATTACATAAATTGCAGATAGAAGAAGTGTTACTATTAAACATACATTTTCTTAGAGGCAGCGTGTCACATCGCACTTTAATAATAGCAGATATTTCGTTTATTGACAAATTTTGTTCAAGTATGTATGTCAAACCCATAGCAGGAGTGAGGTGCTTGTAAATACTTACTTGCTGTAGCAAGTTCTTCCATTCCAGAATGTTTGCTACTTTGAAGTTCTCAGTTTTGTATTTAATTGTATTAGTTCAGTTTTAATATAATTATATAAAAACCAGATGTTATTGTATCCGGATATTGACCTGATGTAATTGTATATAATTTTATGTAATCCGAGTTTTAGTCTTGTAAAATTGCACTAATTGATATATTTTTGTACATGAATGTATGAAAATATACACAATTTCATACAAATATATGTTCATCCTATCATATCCGTTAAGTCCATAAAAAAATATTAAGAAGCATATTATTTGTTGCGGTTTTCAAAAAAGTTACGGCATAAATCTTTTTAAGTTTTAATGTACATTAGGGTCTCCCGAAAGTGTACAATTTTACGTAATAGTGCTCAAACAATCACTATTTTCCAGTTGATTATGCGAAAAATAAAAAAAAATCAAGAATACCTATAGTACGCTATTCGTATTATTTTAGATTTTTCTGCAAAATTGGGCTTTAGTTAAGTAATGCTGAGGATATATTTATAAAATTTCCATAGAGTAATTTTGGCCCACTATATCTTTCAATTTAAAACAAGTAATAAATAAAATTACTTGTTTCAAATTAAATGATGCTGTGGTGGATCAAAATTAATCTATAGAAATTTTATAAAGGTTTTTCCATAATATGCTCACCATTGCCAAACTTTTAAATTCTTCTTTGTCCAAATATTTTCAAAATACTCTACGAAGACCGCGGACTGCAACTATAAGTATGTACCCTCAATAAAAGTTGGAAAAGGATTTATCCATAAAAAGCTTAATAATAACTATCGTTTATGTACATGACGAAATTTGAAATTTTTTTTAAATTCGGAACAGTTTTATCCAAAAGAAGATCTACATTTTACTGTTATGGAACGGTATATAACTATGAATAGGTCAAGATATCGTTTTATCCAAAATGAAATAATTTTTTTTTTGGATATTACACTATATGTTATTAATAATTTATTATTAGGGAAACCAAAAAAACTGTAAAATAAGACGTTAAAATATAAAAATAAGTTGTTAAATTAAAAAAAACAAAAATACCCCTAATTTCTTTTTACTAACATTGTTACTACAAATAAAATATGTCAAACAAAGGTACAACTGAGAAATGGTTTTTATCAAGCTTCAAAATTAAAATTGGTTTATCAAAATATCTTTTGATATGACATGAAACATTAAATTTTCAACTTAATAAAAGTGTAAATAGTTCTATCCTTTCAAATAAAAGCAAGCTCTAGCTTGTTGCCCTACTTATTATATATAATTTTTATTTGCTTTATATCTAATTATACATTTATTCGCATATAATTACATTAACCATATATTGAATGTATATGTCATATACGATTATATATTGGTCGATATGTAAAAAGATGTAATTATATGTGGCATCGTATTGAAAAATTTAGAGGAAACAATTTGTATATATAAACATACATAAACATACACATTCACATGTAATAGCATGCAATAACATGTATATTTATATAAAATAATGCATGATTATATGTTAAGATTTTTACTCGGTTAAAATCACTTCGAAAATAATGTTTATATGGTACCACATATAATTGAATGTGGCGTTATAATTGACCATATATAATCACATATGAGTTTATGGAAATATATTCAAAGCGTGGGGGCTTATAAATTTCTATATAACTTTATATGGAACAATATATAAAAAATTGTAAAAAAAATAATTTTGTTATTGTTTCATATATATAATTATGTGAATTATCTATATTGTATATATGGTAATATAAAATTAGGAATATTAAGCACAATTATCTGCAGGACCATATAAAATAATATATACTATTCTGAATTTTATATATAATTAAACATGGTTGATAATTTTGATCAAATTTGTATAAAACTAGATATAATCCAATACATAATTATATATAATAAAGGGTCCGCGAAATAACTTTTTTTTTTTGAAAATGCTATAAAAAAAACTACTGAATATTTTCTCAAATTTCTTTTTTTATTTGAAAGTACAATCCTTCCGGTTAATAATGGAAAATAATTTCATTCAAATGGCTGGCCATGCAGTAGCCTACACGATCGGTCCAATTTTTAAGCACATTATCGATTATGTGCAGCTGTATTTTTTTGGCAAAATCGGCATCTTCTGTATGTCGATCGCAGGCCCACTTAGCGAAGCGAAAACGCATTGGATGGTCAGTTGGCTTCAACTCCTGAACCAATTGGACTTTGTATGGCGTCATACCAAGGTCTTTATGCAAAATTCGTCTCAATGATGTCTCCGAAATGTTCAATTGTTGAGAACGGAGGTGAATTTATGTTGATGGCGCTTCACGCACACTTTCTGCCACAGCAGCAATATTCTCAGGTGTACGCACTGTTTTCCGCTTTTCACGCTTTGGTTGATCGATGAGGATGCCAGTTTCTTTCACTTTTTTCACAAGATAACGAACATACGGAGCTGACGGTGCTTCTCTTCTTCCAAAATTCGTACGCAATTTTCGCACACATTCTGCAACATTACCATGATTTTCAAAGTAATGTCGCAATATTTCCCAGCGTTGTTCAAGCGTATACACAACCATATTCGTTCAGCGGAAGGCTAAAACGAATTATCTGTCAGTAGTATGGAGATGAGAAAGCATTTGGTCTTAATTGCTTTTTTTTGATGGGCAAGTAAAATGTCTTAATTGTTTTTTTTTGCATGCCCATAGTGTAAAAGGTATTAATTTCTGTGATTTTTGCATACCCATAGTGTTAAAGGGGAGTAATAAATAGATTGTGCGTGCTCATTAGGGTTGGTCAATTTGTTCGGGACCGAAAAACATGACAAAGCGTATAGCAAAATCGTAATCTACGAAAAATTCTAAGAACTTTCCCCAAAGAAACCATGGTTCTAAAATGAAAATCGAGCTTCCGGTTTTTTAAGAGAAAATTTGGTGCTCAGGAAATCCGAAAATAATGCTATTTTTTTGGAAATATTCATTGCAATTCATTGCAATTGGTGAATAGTTGACCTGTAACGCTGGAAGAGGGCTTATTTTAAAGAAAATTTTCTCAGCTTTCTATATCTGTCCTCATTTATAGAAAATTATTTACCCAAATAATGGTTTTGGAGGTTTATGTTAAAATAACAATAGTCAAACTGTTAAAAACCTAAAACTGTTACGATTTTTCTACCTAAAACTTAAAAAAAGAAATTATTTAACTAAATTGGTATTCAAAATTGAATTAAAAAAAGTAATTGAACTTAAAATTGGTTAAAAGAAAATTTATTTAACAAAACCTAAGTCAAAACTGACAACGAAAAAATTAAAAAAAATATATAATTTTTTTTAAAACTCACTTTGTTATTTAAAAAGCTTTTTATTTAAAAAACTTAAAGAAAACATAAATCAAAAAATAATAATGAAAAATGTATTAAAAAAAATTTTACATCGGCCAAACCGGGAATCGAACCCTGGGATCCTGTGTCACAAATCACGACATAACCACTACACAACAGCACTTGTTAACTAATGCTTGCCGGCTGCCTAGATTCGAATCCTGGCAATGCCCACAAATTGATTTATTTTTTTTTTGCTTTTTTTAATTTTTTTTTAAATTTAATTAAAAAAAATATACGAAAAATATTATTTTCCTCGTTTTTATGTTAAAATGTAATTAAAAAAAAAAAAAAAAAGAATTGTAAAAAAAATTAAATTAAATAATTCGTATGTAGTTGAATAAAAAAAAATAAACAAAAATAAAAAAAAAAAATATTGGCCCAGACGGGATTTGAACCTTGGGGTCCAGGGAGTACAACGACATATCCACTATACCACAACAGCACTTATTAACTTATGAGCTTAATACGAGTTTTGGTACTTGGAGCACATGATCAAAACACATTAAAACTAGCTTATATATTGTCAAAAATTAAAAGAAAGTAGGTAGCTAATCATAGGTTTTGTTTTTGTTTGATCGATTTTGTAACATTAGTTTTTTGTTTTTAGTAAATATTCTTACTAGTTATTTTTTATCTATTCTGGAAATAGTATTCCGTTGTTTTTTTTAAATCATGAATTCGAATAGTTATTTATTTTCTTGATTGATTTCTGCAGTTGAAAGAGTGGGTTCAAGCAACAAGTGCATTTGAAATTAGTGCTATTTTAACTTTTAATATCAATGTTTTTTTGAAAATTTAAATAAAGTTTGTGTCAAGCATGGAGTCGTCAGCAATGTCTATTGGTTCTTCAGCAATGTCCATTGGATCTTTGGAGGAGGTGGATTTTTTAACTGTTGCAAATTCCGAATCAAGTTTAGGACCTTACTATCTAACGAAGGAGGAGAAGCAAAATCACATAAATCTTATTCTTCTCATGAAGGAAGATACACTCAAAAAAATAAGTTAGTAGAAAAGTTAGTAAAACGTCTTGTAAATCAGGTATACTATTTTTTAGCAAAATTTTTTGCTAAAATCGTGTTTTTAGCTAAAATTTTTGTTATACTTATTCAGCACTTAACTGTTTTATACTAATGCTTTACTAATATACTAATATTTTACTAATTAATTTTGCTAAAAAAAAATTGTGCTGATAAGCACATTAATAGTGTGGACGGCAACCAGATTGAAAGATATACGCAGCAAAGTAGATGTCGCGGCATGTCAAGATGTAGTAGAGAAGAGGAAAATGATACTAAAAAGTACAACTCTAATAAGACATAGAAAAAAATCAACAATGGAAGTTTTTGTATCTCTTTTTCATACACTCAAAAAAATAAGTTAGTAGAAAAGTTAGTAAAACGTCTTGTAAATCAGGTATACTATTTTTTAGCAAAATTTTTTGCTAAAATCGTGTTTTCAGCTAAAATTTTTGTTATACTTATTCAGCACTTAACTGTTTTATACTAATGCTTTACTAATATACTAATGTTTTACTAATTAATTTTGCTAAAAAAACAATGGTGCTGATAAGCACATTAATAGTGTGGACGGCAACCAGATTGAAAGATATACGCAGAATGAAGTAGATGTCGCGGCATGTCAAGATGTAGTAGAGAAGAGGAAAATGATACTAAAAAGTACAACTCTAATAAGACATATAAAAAAATCAACCATGGAAGACTTTTGTATCTGTTTTTCATACATAAAACAAAATTGAGGATTAAAATAACTTAAATTTTGCGTTGTCACCGGCTTGTGAAAATAATTGTCTATTAATTAAATAAAAGACAAAATAAAATATTTATTTATTTAAACTAAATGTTTATATGTGTGGTCAAATTGCAAACAAACATATACAGAAATGTAGACAGAGTAAAGTGAAAGATAAAGACAGGTAGATTTTTTTATGGTTCCTTTTTCTTATTGCAAAAAGGGTTGTTTTTTTCGTTTCGTTTGTTTTTGTTTATTTTTTCATTTCGTTTCTATAATTATCTTCGGCAGTTGCGATAGCATCATTTAAACGATAGCATCATTTAGACAACCATTGATGTAAGTAATTGAAAGACAGTTTTTGTTATGTTATATATATTTATTTCTATATATTTTCAGATATTAAATAAATTCATGTCGTCAATGTGGAAAATGAAAATTTTTATATTTCGTTATTATAGTAAATTATTTTTAAAAGAATCACAAAAATATGTTCTATGATTTTCAGCAAATAAATTAACTAAATTACAATTTTTCTACAAATTTTTTGCGTTTTTTTTTCAGTCTACTAAAATTCAGCAAAAAATTTATTAATTTTTAGCAAGGCTTTTGTATTTCTAATCTACTAAGTGTTAGCAAAACTTTTGCTGAATCTACAAATTTTGTTGCTAATAATCAGCTCGCTGATTTTCAGCAAAAGATTTTGCTGACATTAGCAACTTTTTTGCAAGCATCCTCCTGACTAAAATTTTGCTGACTCAGCAAAATTTTTTGGTGACTTTACAAACTTTTTTTTTTGAAAAAATATTTATTTATTTAAACCAAAATGTTTATAGATTAATAATCTAGTGTGGTCAAATTGCAAAACAAACATATACACACATGTAGACAGAGTAAAGACAGAGACAAAGACACACATCTTAGGTATATTTTTATGGTTCCTTTTTCTTATTGCAAAAAAAGGTTGTTTTTTTCGTTTCGTTTGTTTTTGTTTATTTTTTCATTTCGTTTCTATAATTATCTTCGGCAGTTGCGTCCTGTAAAAGATAGCATCATTTAGACAACCATTGATGTAAGTAATTGAAAGAAAAGTTTTGTTATGTTATATATATTTATTTCTATATATTTTCAGATATTAAATAAATTCATGTCGTCAATGTGGAAAATGAAA
The DNA here is from genome assembly GCA_021234595.1 of Delia radicum. Lineage (NCBI taxonomy): Eukaryota > Metazoa > Arthropoda > Insecta > Diptera > Anthomyiidae > Delia > Delia radicum. Next base: position 114,667,825 of record CM037851.1, read on the forward strand.
ATTTTTATATTTCGTTATTATAGTAAATTATTTTTAAAAGAATCACAAAAATATGTTTTATGATTTTCAGCAAATAAATTAACTAAATTACAATTTTTCTACAAATTTTTTGCGTTTTTTTTTCAGTCTACTAAAATTCAGCAAAAAATTTATTAATTTTTAGCAAGGCTTTTGTATTTCTAATCTACTAAGTGTTAGCAAAACTTTTGCTGAATCTACAAATTTTGTTGCTAAAAATTTTGCTGACATTAGCAACTTTTTTGCAAGCATCCTCCTGACTAAAATTTTGCTGACTCAGCAAAATTTTTTGCTGACTTTACAAACTTTTTTTTTTGAGTGTAGCCCATTATGTCTTAATTAATGACATTTCAAGGTTAGGTTGATTTAATGTTTTGATAACTATTAAAATTATTTCTAATTAATTTTTTTATTTTTATCTATATGTTTATTCGCAACAGTTTGACAGGACATCATGGAAGAATATTTGTATGTAATGCGTGCCTTACTTACAAAAATAGCGCGGAACTTTTACTGCAACACAAACAAAAATGTAATAAAATTTGTACTAGAATGCCCGAGGAAGCTAATGCCATCATCAAATATTCGAATGTGCATAAAGAAGTAGATGTTCCATTTACAGTTTATGCGGACTTTGAGTCCATTTTAAGAAACATAAATGAAGGTGTTAGCGCTAAAACTACTAAGATCCAAAAGCACATTCCATGTGCTTTTAGCTATTTCATAAAATGTAGATTTGATGAACACTTAGATAGTTTTAAAATTGATTTTGGTGATGATGCGCCTAAAGTTTTTGTTCAGGATTTAGTTCACGATTTAACACATACTCATAAAAATTATATATTTAAAAACGTTGAAATCAAAATGACAGCAGATGATATTAACTTTCATAACACTTCTAACATTTATCATATTTGCGAAAAGGAAATATTTTTCTCAAAAGTTAAAGACTACTGTCATTTCACAGGCAACTATAGATACTCATAGCGATTGTAATTTAAAATGTATTAAACCTAAATTTATTCCTGTATTTTTTCACAACTTCTCTGCATACGATTGTCATATGTTCTTTAAACATCTAAATACTATTCCAAATAGTTATATACGTGTAGTTCCTCTCAACAAGGAATTATATATATCGTTATCTTTATATCTACCAGTTTTTGAACATACCACTAAAGAAAAATTTGAAATACAATTTCTCGATTCTTTCAGATTTATGTCTTCCAGCTTAGATTCTCTAGCAAAAAAATCTAAATGTATATTGTCCGCAAAAACTTCATTGATGAAAATCATTTTAATTTAATTAGGAGAAAGGGTGTTTTTCCATACTCCTATATAGACTCTTTCGAAAGATTTAATGAGACTGAACTCCCCAGTCGCGATAAGTTTTTTAACATTTTAACTGAAGCGGAATGCTTGTTGGCGGACATTTTTCAAAACTTTAGGAAAGTTTGTAAAACTATATAAGTATAAATTAGATCCATCCCATTTGTATACCGCCCCAGGTCTTTCATGGGACACAATGCTCAAACAGACAAAGAAAGAATTAGAGCTATTCACAGATAAAGATATGTATCTCTTTATACAAAATGGAATAAGGGGGGGGGGGGGGGGGTCTCGTGCAATGTTCGCAGAGACATGCTAAAGCCAATCATAAGTATATGGATGATTTTGATAGTACAAAACCATCAGAATATTTAGCTTACTTAGATGCAAATAATTTGTACGGATGGGCAATGTCCCAATATCTTCCAACTGGACAGTTTGAGTGGCTCGACCAGAACTCCTTAACAAATTTCGATCCCAATAAAATATCAGATACTTCTCCTATCGGATACATTTTGGAAGTTGATTTAACTTATCCACACTCTCTCCATGAACTTCACAATGACCTTCCTTTTGCCTCCGAGAACAAAATAGTTGAAAAATCAAAATTCAAAAAACTTATTGCAGACTTGACCAATAAATCAAAGTATCTGATTCATTATCGAAACCTTAAGCAATGTCTTGCAAATGGTTTAATTTGTACTAAATATCATAGAGGAATAAAATTTAGTCAATCACCATGGCTTCAGAAATATATAAACTTAAATACTACAGTGCTCCCCCTCAATCTGGACACTTTCTCCATATTTTGTTTGCGTTCGAATTGCTTCCAAAATTTTGTATAATTTAAGATCATCCATATCTTTATGGAGTATGGGCTTGTTGTTGAGATCATGAAATTTCTTTAATAATGAATTTGATGCAGCCATGGTGGTTGCTTCTTTGGCGACTTTTTTAGAACTAAATTTTCCGATGAATTAAAAAATAAACTAACTTCTTAAGATATTTTATTGATAGCAGAATAAATTGCGTTGACTGGTAAGAAAAGAGCATAATTAACATAACATATATATAATGTTGGGGATTTAGAAAGGGAGAAACACTCAGACGATTAAGATGTCAATGCGAGCACAAATTACCGCTTTCGTTAATGAATATAAGGAGTTCACAAGTCTAGAAGATTTATATTTCTTCTTAAATAGTTCTGAATATTTTGATTCATATGAGAATACTGAGATGGTTTCTTCAGTAAATGGAGAGCATTTTAAAGATTGCCCCTGGTCTGATGATACCTGCAGTGAAGGACCTGATACGTGTCATTGCGTGACTTATAGATATAGAACAGATTATGTAAACAATCTCATAAATTTATACGATAAACATGTACATTTTTAATACATTTAATTAAAAAATAAAGTAAATTCTGTTGTAAATAAAAAGAAATTAAAATAAAATATTATGAAATCTGTACTTTAAATAGCAACCCCAAGATGCAAACGATCAAGTTTTGTCAAAAACAAACAAAAATGCCAAAAACAAAAAAATTAATAATTCTAAACTACACAATTTTGTGAAACTTTAAAATTTTACTTATATTTGCTGACTTGTGTTTTCTGATCTAGACATTGTTGCAAGATACAATGTATTGGGTAATTATAATGAAAACCAGCAATATTGATTGTTTCTTTTTAATATAAAGAACGGATTTTTGGTAATTAAGCTATATTTATTAGAAAACGATCAAGTTTTGTCAAGAATGATCAAGTTTTGTGAACAACAAACAAAAAAACAAAAAAAAAAAAAAAAAAACAGTCGGCGGACACTAAACAATGATGACGTTGATAATAAACATGCAAAAATGTATAAATGAACATGCAAAAATAAGAAAAAATAAAGAAACTAAATCAAACCAAATTTTACATAATGAGAGCGCAAATTTCGAACATGCAAAAATACCAAAAAATAAAGAAACTAAATCAAACCAAATTTTACATAATGAGAACGCAAATTTCCATTTTCAGACGGCTAGCTTATTTTCAGCCGTTCATTTTCAGGTGGTCAGCCTTTTTTTTTTCTCTACCACCCTTTTACACTATGAGCACGCACAAACTTTTTATTACTCCCCCTTTAACACTATGGGTATGCAGAAATCACAGAAATTAATACCTTTTACACTATGAGCACGCACAAACTTTTTATTACTCCCCTTTAACACTATGGGTATGCAAAAATCACAGAAATTAACACCTTTTACACTATGGGCATGCAACAAAAAAACAATTAAGACATTTTGCTTGCCCATCAAAAAAAAGCAATTAAGACCAAATGCTTTGTCATTTCTATACTACTTCTGTCAAATCAGACATGAGCTAAGTGTTACCATTCACGAAATCAGCACTAGTTGAAAAAAAAAGTTAGATGGCGGACCCTTTACAACCATCAAAAACGTTTTTCTATCATTTTAGACATACTTATACCATAAATAATTCAAAAATCGCAAAATATTTTACGAAAATAAATTTGTTAGAACACATTACCCATGAACCTGTTCTATAACAGCTTCTTTTACCACCTGTTACATGGAACCGTTTCTAGAACAGGTTCCTGGGACTCAAGTTGTAAGGTTTCACTGTCCCAGAACCAGTTCTATAACAGATTATAGAACCTGTTCTTAAGCAACTTGTTTTAGCTTGGAGGTAAAGAACCTATTGCAAATACACTCAAAAAAATAAGTTAGTACAAAAGATAGTAAAACGTCTTGTAAATCAGGTATACTATTTTTTAGCAAATTTTTTGCTAAAATCGTGTTTTCAGCTAAAATTTTTGTTGTACTTATTCAGCACTAAACTGTTTTATACTAATGCTTTACTAATATACTAATGTTTTACTAATTAATTTTGCTAAAAGAAATTGTGCTGATAAGCACACTAATAGTGTGGAGGACAATCAGATTGAAAGATATACGCAGAATGAAGCAGATGTCGCGGCATGCCAAGATGTAGTAGAGAAGAGGAAAATGATACTGAAAAGTACAACTCTAATAAGACATATAAAAAAATCAACCATGGAAGACTTTTGTATCTGTTTTTCATACATAAAACAAAATTGAGGATTAAAACAACTTAAATTTTGCGTTGTCACCGGCTTGTGAAAATAATTGTCTTTTCATTAAATAAAAGACAAAATAAAATATTTCAATTTAACATGTATTTCTAAACCAAATGTTTATAGATTAATAATCTAGTGTTGTCAAATTGCAAACAGACATATACAGACATGTAGACAGAGTAAAGCGAAAGACAAAGACACACATCTTAGGTAGGTTTTTATGGTTCCTTATTCTTATTGCAAAAAAAGGGATGTTTTTTTCGTTTCGTTTGTTTTTGTTTATTTTTTCGTTTCGTTTCTATAATTATCTTCGGCAGTTGCGTCTTTAAAAGAAAGCATCATTTAGACAAAGAAAATTTTTGTTATGTTATATATTTTTATACCCTCCATCCCATAGTGCAGGAGGGTATATATCACTTTGTCAAATGTTTGTAATTCTTTTAAAAAAAATCTGGGACCCCATAAACTATATATATTCTTGATCAGCATGAATAGAGAAGTCGATATAGCCATGTCCGTCTGTCCGTCTGTCTGTGTTAATACAAAATACTCCGCTAATACAGAAGAGGTGTTGCTAATTTTCAGTCAAATTGTTTGTTGATATCATGAGCAGTTTGCTAGTGAAAATGATCAAAATCGGTTAAGGCGTTCAAAAGTTATGAGTGAAAATGTGGGAATACCTCTTAAAATTTTGAATCAAATTTTAAAATATTCTATTTATTTCATCATACATACGTACATTCAATGCTTATACACAAGAATATACGCAATCAGGGATGGCAGTCAATATCGCTAAATTACTGTAACCGATTCAAACCCCTTCCAACTGACCAGCGTTAACCCAAAAATACCGTTACCGAAATAATTGAAATACCGTTATCCGTAAAATACCGTTACCGATGTAAATAAAATATCAATATCTTAAAATACCGCTACCGAAATAATTGAAACAACCGTTATCCGTAAAATACCGTTACCGATATAATTAAAATTTCAATACCATAAAAATACCGTTACCGAAATAATCTACCAAGATCTGAAAAAAACTTCTTTAAATATATATATTTTCCCAAAGTATGATCATAAGCAAGAAAGTAATCAAAACTCGGGCATAATGGGGCTAAAAATTGTGGTGTGCATTAACATTACCTGAATATCTAAAATAACGTTACCCTTAAAATGCCGTTACCAAAATAACTGAAAAATCTTTCCCTAAAATAAAGTTACCGAAATAACTAAAATGTAACGTTATTTTATATCTAAAATACCGCTAGCGAAATAAATAAAATACCGTTAACGCTAAAAGCCCGCAACCGAAATAACTTAAATATAGTTACCCCTAAAATAACGTTACCGAAATAAAAGAAAATAGCATTCACGAAGCCAATAACCACATAGAATCGGTTACCATCCGTGGTCATAATCAACACGTACAATAACAAAAAAACCCACAAAATATTGTTGTTGTTTTTTGTTTTGTAATACAGTGTGGCTAATAAATGCCACTACAAAACAAATACGTAATAACTTTTTTTCTGAGTTATTATTCGGTTCCATTTTTTTGTTTTTTTGTTTCATTGCTTCGTCTTTCAATTTAAGGAAAATGAACGATCGGCGTAATCTAACTAAAATTTATTGCTTTTCAAATGATAGAATAAAAAAATATTTATACCTATGTATTGAAAAAAAGTTATTTGATTTTCTTAATGTACCAATAATTATCAGCCACCCTGTATCTATGTAGGTTTTATAACTGGTATGTATGTATGTTTAGTAGCAATCGCATGCAGTGTTGCCAGGTTTGACGATTTATCGTCATTTTGACTATATTTAATACCCAAAATAACTAAATGATGATTTTATGGATTTTGCTGCCAACAAAATTTCGAATTTTTTGCCAAAAGTTTAATATATCAGCAAAACATATTTATTTGTCACTGGATCAATTTTTCGATTTATATTATTTGAAAAAATACCAGTTTCTTTAATTTTCTGTGTCTCGAAAACACTCTAAACACATAAACTATTTTCTTTTTTAATTTTTTGACAAACTTAATTTTATTACACTTTTTGTTTGATTTATGTGATGTATAGTATAAACATATGTGTCGTAATGTAAATGGGTATTTAATAATTATTTCATTATGTATGTCTCCGCAAGCGTGTTTGTAAAAATAATTCTCCATCCCATAGTGCGGAGGGTATACACACTTTGTAAAAGTAGTTGTAGTTCTTTTTAAAAAAAATCTGGGAAAAACCCACAAAATATTGTTGTTGTTTTTTGTTTTGTTTTGTAATACAGGGTGGCTGATAAATGTCACTACAAAAGAAAACGTAATAACTTTTTTTCTGAGTTATTAATCGGTTCGATTTATTTTTTTTTTTTGGTTTCATTGATTCGTCTTTCAATTTAAGGAAATGAACGAATGGGGTAATGAAACTAACATTTTGATTGTGCGCCACTACAATGCTTTGGGGGCTGGCATTTCCGCATAAACAAACTTAACGGGCACATTAGGCGGCACTCCTCCGAGCAGATTGGGCTCGTAAATTATTTTGTCAATCGTGGGACAATCATTAGGACGCCTTTTAATCAAAATTTCTCAGTTCGAATGTAAGAAACAATTGTTGCCATAGTTGCTGCAATACAAGTCAATTCTAGAGTTTCGACATGGAATATTTTTGCTCATATATTTATCACCAAACAGTCAATACGGACAGTTCTGCTTAAGGATTTTCATTTCTCTCCTTTAAAAAAATCAAACAACAAGCAATTGAACGCAGTAGACTTGTCCTTGGAATTTTCTCTGTAATTTGCACGGAATTTCGCTTGCATTTAATGTCATCAGGCGTGTTAGTCATTTTAAATAAATTGTTTCTTAAAAGCCATTAAAAATACTTATTAAAAATGTATGGCTTTTCAAATGTAAAAACAAAGAAATAAAAATAAAAAAGTTATTTAAATTTCTTATTGTAACAATATGCATCAGCCACCCTGTATGTATGTATGTATGTATGTATGAAGGTTTTTATAACTGGTATTTATGCAGGCACGTAGCTAGGGGGGGGGGGGGGCTTGGGGGCTAGAGCCCCCCCCCAATGATTTGACAAATTTAAAAACTTAATACAATTCGTTAGAAAGTAACAATGTTATTGATAAATTTAATATGAAAATAATTATTTTTGACTTGGATCAAATAGGAAATAGTTTTATATGATTCGAATCTTAAAATTTCGTTAGAAAACATCGCCTGCAAATTTGCGGCTATCATTGTTAGAGTTGATTTTCGACAAAAAGCAATAAATAAAATCTTTTCATAAGAGATTTCGAAGTCTTTGACTTAAAATATAATCAAAAAATTGTTTGAGACAATGCAAACTAAACAGAAAAAACTAAAATTGAGTTTTAATTAAAATATTTGTTGATTCAGCAAAAGTTTAACTAAATTCGGTCGTGTTGATGCAATTGTAGTAACAACTAAAATAATTTGTATCTATTTAATTAATATTATTTTCAATTACATATAGTTTTATTCACATCTATTAAAAATTTAATTGAATATTGTTTACTATTGGGAAAAATTAGACCATTTGAAAAATCGCAAAATTTGAAAAAAAAAATTGCCAAAACAATCCTCAAAATTGCAGAAATTTAAAAAACTCCCAAAATAAACGCCAAAATTCAAAAAAAATTTAAAAAAAATGGCCAAAATTAAAGAAACGCTAATTTTCAACTTTAAACGATTTTTTTAATTTTGGCGACTTTTTAAAATTTTTGCATTTGTTTCAATGTTGTTTAACGTTATAAAAACTGAGAATTTTTTTTTATACCAAATTCATTTTCAATTAAACAGTTAATTGAAAGTAAGTTTGAAATCAAACAAAAGTTTAATTGAATTTTTTTTTGACAATGATTTTTTCTGTGTATTTTGACATAATCTTTTAAAATGGAGCTACCACTAAGACTCAAAATTAAGTTTACTTGTGCCGTAAAAGTCGTTACTTTACTTACAGTGCAATCTTTTTGGTAAATTTGGTTTGCTACGCACGCATCTGGTAACATAGTTTTCAGTATTTTTTTTACGATATATATTTCGATATCTCATATTTTTTTTAATTTTTTGAAACAAATTTAAGCCTCAAACTTTGATCGATATGCATAACATGTTAACGTGGTCCAACGGGACTCAAATTTTCTCAATTTCTTTTTAGACTAAATGTAAACAAATTTCTATCGGCGCTCCTTGAAATGCGACATTTTAAAATCAAGCAGCTAAACCAGTAATAACGATGTAGTTTTTTTTTAGACATTTTAAAGGGTTTTTATTTAAAAAATTGATTAAAGACAATTTGAAAAGCGTTTGAAATTGTCCAAAATATAAATCAAAGTGAATTGGAAATACGAAATAAATAAGACCTAGGCGATGGAAATAAGACCTAGGCGATGTCAGGTATATTTTTAAATTTTCCAATTTTATAGTTTTTCTTTATTATTTCTTTCAGACTACAATCACGCTTGCTTGTAAAATTTACGATTTTTTTTAATACAATACATGAAGTCGGATATATGAAAAAGGGGAAAAAATAGTGAATAATTTGTTAAAATAATTCAAATAAGTGGCAGCCGGGGTCCACGACATAGTGTCAAAATGGTTTTCAAAATGTGTGTTTTCTCGAGGATTTGAACGCTGTTTTTAAATAAGTCTAAATTTCCTAAACTTTAAACATATTTTCATACAAAAATGTGTTAATTTTCACCACCAATTTTAAAAATAGATACGTTTTTCATATATTTTTGCTGCTTTATCACCTATCCGAATTTAATTTCAAAGAAAACCCATCGGAAAAGCTTCCTTATAAGTGGCAGGCAAATTATATAAGGTATTTGCTTTTAATTTGTTTTTTGGACGGTTATAATTCTTTAATTTCCCGAGTTAAAACGTTTGCATAAAATAATACATTATTTTATATGCACTTATAAGGATTTGTCTGCCAGTGCATTTAACCGGACATAATTATATAAATTCATATATAAAATTACATCAATACAATACAATTAATTGCATCATTTTGTGTATAATTTTATACACAAAATTTACCCCAATTTTTGTCTTTTGAATTGATTTCTTTCTGGTTCTTAACCCTAAAAAAAGAATTTGTTTCATTTGTAACATTATGAGTTCTTTATTTAGTCTAAGATTTTTTTCAATCTAAAACTCTAAATTTAGTTTCAACGTTTTTTCCGTGTAAGTTAACGGTGTAAGTTAATAAATACCACAAAATCTTCATTTATATTCTTTTATTTTTGAATATAATAAAATTTCCAAATGCTATGGAATTTGTTACAAATTATAAAGTTGTAAACCTTTTGCAAGTGGCTAAAGTCTAAAAGGATTAATAGATATTTTGGATTTTCATGAAGTTTTAAAATCAAAAACCGGAGACAACTATAGCTTATTTTGTATATTTCAGTATCAGTTCACATATAAATTTATACCGCTGTATAAAATCGTATTAAATTGTATCGCTTCATTATTCGGATGTTATTTAATCTGATATTATCAAATTAAAAATAAACTAATGCAAATATAATTATTATGCCCATTTCTCGGATAAAACTTTATTAAGACTCATATTAAATTTATATGATTATATAAAGCATCATATTAATTTTAATCATTTAATTTACCCTAGACACATAAAAATATAAAGTAACGCAATTTTATTTTTCGTGGTTTTCAAAAAGTTTTCCGCATAATCCTTTTTTTATTTAATTAAACTAAAAATTAATATTTAGCTAAAAATTTAACGTAATTAGACAATAACGATGCATATCCAACTTAAAGTACACAAACATTTTCAAATTTGTGATCAAACAGATTAAAGCGTTGTTTCGCAATATAGACATCAAAATTCGCAAAATAATGAACACAATAAGTAATAAATGAAAAAATGCATTTTAAGGAAATGCACTTTATGCGGGAGGTTTTTGTTTCAAAATGAAATCAGAAAGCTATTTCTATTATTAATACATGATTGCCCATTACGTGTAGGTAAAAATTTAGCAAAAATTTAGCAAACAAAAGAAAAAGCTGTTACTTTAGTGTGAAAAAAAAAAAATATATAATCAAAAAAAAAAATCGAAAAGCCCCCCCGAAACAAATGCCTAGCTACGTGCCTGTATGTATGTATGTATGGTATGCATTAGAAGCAATCACATGCAGTGTTGCCAGGTTTGACGATTTATAGTCATTTTGACGATATTTAATACCCAAAATAACTAAATGACTATTGGACGATTTTTGCTTCCAAAAAATTTACGAATTTTTGACAAAAGTTTAATATGTCAGCAAAACATGTTAATTTGTCACCGGATCAATTTTTTAATTTATATAATTTGAAAAAATACCAGTTTCTTTAATTTTTTGTGTCACGAAAACACTCTAAACACATACAGAATTTTCTTTTTTAATTTTTTGACAAACTTAATATTATCACACTTTCCGTTTGACTTATGTGATGTATAGTATAAACACGTGCGTTGTAATGTAAACGGGTATTTAATATATAATATTTGTATTTATGACCAAGTTTGAATTAATTTATGTATTTGTTAATAATTATTTCATTATGTATGTCTCAGCAAGCGCATTTTTTAAAAATTTTTTTTTTTTAATTCGCGTATGGTTTTTAAACCCTAAATTCACTAAAACTAATTCACTAAAACACTAATTTCCCTCTGAAATTCAATAAAAATAAAATTTGCAAAATAGATCTTTGTTATAAAGAATTCATTTTATTCAAATTGTTTGTCTCGTCAACAAGACTCCGTACAAATGATGTCTGATATAACGGACTTCTTATATCCACAGATTTCATAAATACTTCAATTTGCATTTCCCTTTAGTTCTGTCCAATTCAACTGAATATATGTAACTGAAACGATTGCCACTTAAACTATGTTAATGTAGTATTTACAAAACAGTTCAAAAGTTTCTACGTAATCACCTTCTTGGACCCCTAAATGCTTTTTTAAAAGTCCATGTGAAAAAAGCATAACTTTGCTTAAAATGTAATATTAAATTCCTGTCAGTGCATGCAAACGATTTCTCAACTCTTTCCACAGTTTTTATCAATTCTGTAAATTGTCACTACTGATTTTAAAACCAACTATTATTTCAAAAAAAAAAATTGCTTCATTGAGAACAAACCTGCAGAATAACTTTGAACATTAATTTGTGTTTCAGTGAAACAAAAGATGAAAAACATTTAAAGTTTTTATTAATATTATTAAAATATAATATTCCTAGCATGTTTAGATCAAATCGGTATGTTTTTCGCTAAAATTAAAGTGTTTTTGTATTTAATACAATTCATTTTCCTTACATTGCTAAAAGCCTATTTTGTGGCTTTTTTCTACTAAAATCACGGGTTTTGTTTTATAGAAAAATAATTATTTTAGTGCTACATTATATGTAAATATTTCATGTATGGATAATACAAATATTGATTACTTTGAGACATCGATTTGTGGTTTTCCCCTATTTCAAGTGTTATAAGCAAACTGCATTTAATTATTGCAATAAACTGAGTTTATTTTTGTCCACATAACCCTCGTTAATCGAGTGTTAGATTTTTTTCTACTTAATTCGTTTCATTTACAAAACAAAAGTTTTTTTCCTTAGAATATTTTTTTTCTATTTTTTTTTTTTTTATAAACTTCCCTTCACAATTTAAATGGAGGAGCCAGTTATTCTTCCAATTAGGTCCTTTCTCAATTACAATTAGATATTAAATTAAATTACTAATTCACAATATTTATTTTATTTATTAATTAATAATCACATAATTACAAATTATATAAATATTACCCTAACCGAGCACTAGCTACTATGGCCTTCGGCGCGTTGTAGCGAAAACAGACCAGTGCCTCTGGTGGGAATCGAACCCACGACCCCCGGACTGATAAGCCAGCACGCTACCTACTAGCCTACCGGGGCGCACAATTCACAATATATTTATTATTTTTAAAACAATTCTTTTCTTATTACTGTCCCTTTAAACCTATCCCTTTATAACTTAATAGATGGCGCTATTGACAATTTTCCCAATTGGACGTTTCCATCAATTGCAATTGGATTCTTAAAAGAATATTAATTGGATTTTAACTCCCAATTCAAATATATATTTAATATCATAGAAATTAAACATAGCGATTTCAGCGCCTGAATATCGACGATTTTTTTATAGCAAAGACACAAACCATATATATTGAATTGTGTAAATCTTTATCTGTATTTATATACAGTGCAGTTCGCTTTTAACGATAATTAATACAACATTATTTTCTTCACCCCAAATACATTAATTAATCATATTTTATTTTACTTATAAAAACAACATTGTTATTGTTATTTTTACAAGGAATATAGATATATATATATATTATTTGCACTTGCACTGGTTAATTCAAACAATGAGATGGAGGGTATCCAAAAATTCGGCACAGCCGAATTTAATCTTTTTTATACCACATTCGGCACATCGGACTTTAATGCTTCCACTTGTTATTTCTATATATTTTCAGATATTAAATTAATTCATGTCGTCAATGTGGGAAAATGAAAATTTTTATATTTCGTAATTATTGTAAATTATTTTTAAAAGAATCACAAAAATATGTTTTATGAAAAAATTTTGCTGGCTCAGCAAAATTTTTTGCTGACTTTACAAACTTTTTTTTTGAGTTTAGGACAAACTAAATATAAAAAGAATCGGTTGTAAATCAGAAATTATAAGCTATTATACTACAGTGTTAGTTGGTTTGTAATCTGTTATTTGTATTTTATTGGGCCATTTTTTAATATTTTAAATTAAATTAAATTTAATTAAACTTAACAATTTCGTTTGAAACGGAAATTTGATGTCCTAAAAACATATAAATAAAATTTAAGTTATTTACAAATTTCAATCATACATTTTGTGCTTTGAACCCGTTTTATGGACGTCAAATATATCATTAATATCTTTTAATTTAAATGGATTATTATGTATCTAATTATATATAATTGTATCAAATATCATATAATTAGATGTAATTATGTCGGGACAAAACTCGGATAGAATTAGATATTTTTTTATTAAATTGTATCTATTAAACTATAATTTGATCCAAAGCGATACAATTTAATAGAAAATATTTGTGGAAAATATCTCATCATATATAATATAATATCTCATCATATATATATAAGTTTATATGACTATATAAATATTTTATAAAAACATGTAATTGTATAATAGTGTATCTGAGTATATATAAACTTTTTACTTGGGTGCTTATAAGTACACTCAAATAAAAAAGTTAGTAAAGTCAGCAAAATATTTTGCTGAGTTAGCAAAATTTTAGTCAGGAGGGTGCGTGCGAAAAAAATGCATATGTCGGCGAAATCTTTTGCCGAAAATCAGCGAGCTTTTTAGAAAAATTATACTTTTGTTAATTTATTCGCTGAAAATTATAAAACATATTTTTGTGATTCTTTTTAAAATAATTCACAATGCGTTACAAAATATAAAAATGTTCATACTCCCAAATTGACGATATGAATTAATGTAATATCTATAAACAATAGAAATAATTATATATAACATAAACGAAATCACTTTGAACTACTTACATCAATTATTGTCTAAATTATGCTATCTTTTAATGGAACGCAAATGCCGCAGAGAATTATAGAAACGAAACGAAAAAAGAACAAAATGTAACATATAACAACCATTTTTTGCAATAAGAAAAAGGAAACTGAAAAATCTACCTCAGATGTATGTCTTTGTCTTTCGCTTTAGTCTGTCTACCTATTGCATATTTGTTTGCAATTTGACCACACAAGATTATTAATATACATACATATATAAACATTTAGTTTACAAATACACATTTAATTTTGTTTTATGTATGAAAAACAGATACAAAAATCTTCCATGGTTGATTTTTTTTATATTATGTCTTACTAGAGTTGTACTTTTTAGTATAATTTTCCTCGTCACTACTACATCGTGACATGCCGCGACATCTAATTCATTTTGCGTATATCTTTCAGTCTGGTTGTCGTTCACACTATTGATGTGCTAATCAACACAATTTTTTTTAGCAAAATAAATTAGTAAAACATTAGTTAAATATAAGTAAAACATTAGTTCAAAACAGTTATGTGCTAAATAGGTATAACTAAAATTTTAATTTAAAACATAATTTTAGCAAAAAAATTGCTGAAAAATAGTATACCTGATTTACAATATGTTTTACTAACTTTTCTACTAACTTATTTTTTTGAGTGTATGTACTATATAAACCAATCATGGCATATCCAAGTGGATGTTCACTGCTAACTAAAATCAGCACGACAAGACTTTCTTACTATCAAGGTTGTTGGGGGCTATTTTTAGATCCTGACCACTTATTATGATTTTCTTTGTTTTGAACACTTGACTCAAATTAAATTTTTATAGCCTTTTGAAATTAGACTCTTCTTGACCTTTTTTCCATTATGGGTTAAAATTCAATATATTAGTTAATGAACACAAAAATATGTTCTAACGACCCAGTCATAAAAGTACAATCGGCACAGTGTTGTCTAAGCATCGGTTACAGTCGGTTATGCGTTTTCAAAACGTGGGATTAAAAATATTAATAATACTGTCCTGTTACCCTATTGATAAAAGTGGCCAACCGTTTGAGCGAACTTCCCACCGTTGGCATAACGTTGGAAATTCAAAAAATTTGGTACTTTTAAAATACGTGAAATTAAATTACTTTTGAGCAATGTGTATAATAAAACACATTTAAAATGCAGCAGTCTTATACATCATATTTAAATGTGTGATAATAATAAAAAAATTAAATTAAAAATTAAGTAAAAATTCGGGAGAGACAGACGCGTTTTTTAACTCGCTCCGTGAATTTAATAATTTTTTTTTAATTAATAATCAAAATAGTGTTAAAAGAAATACTTTCTTATTAAAATACTGTGCCAAAAAAAATATTTTAAAATTATAAATTAAAACAGAAAAAAAAATATCCAACACTACAAAGGTTGGTTCTTTGTTTTGTTTGCTACATTTTTTTTTTAATTTTCGCAAGGATTGCATGAGTGAAAATAATATACAAATAAATGAGTCAAGGCTCAGTTTAAACGGAAGAAATTCCTACATCTCAATTTATGAAGAGAACAGTGCACAAAATGAAAACATTTATAATCGCCAATATAATAAAAATTTCTTAACTGCAAAACCAATAGAAAGAGCTCGATCATGCTCACCAGTCTTACTCTTAAGTGAAAAAAAACTAACCCGCCGAATTTTGAAACAGCAATAAACAATATTAAAAACAATACAACATAAAAAAACTTTGAGTCAAATTCAATCACCCCCACCTAAAAGCATATTTAACGATAATGCAGCAATGAATATTACTCCCAACAACAACAACATTGGTGGTATTATAAACTCTCCCTCTCTTGTCTAATGAGAGTTCTGTAAGAATGTTACACATTACATTAAATACAATTGAAAAACCAGGAACTAGTAAACAAGCGGCAATACAGACTGGTATAGACCGCTACTTTAAATTAAACAAGTGGAAGCATTAAAGTCCGATGTGCCGAATTTGGTATAAAAAAAGATTAAATTCGGCTGTGACGAATTTTTGGATACCCTCCATCTCGGTGTTTTCATAAACCAGGGAAAGTGCAAACAATATTAATATCTATATTCTTTGTAAAAATAACAAAAATAATGTTGTTTTTATAAGTAAAACAAAATATGACTGATTGATTAATGTATTTGGGATGTTACAAAAGAAAAAATGTTTAATTAAAGTTTACTAAAATGAATCTGAAATTGTGCATGCTTATAACAGTGCGTATTCAAAGGTTATTCTGATTACCTAAAGAAGAACATGTAGTGAAAAATATATATATTTTTAAAGTTCCTTATGATGTTAAAAAAACTGTTGTAAAATTCGCCAGTTGTTTGTCTCTTTGCCTATATAATAATGAAAGAAAAAATGGTTACTAAAATATATTTTTGGATCGTTAGAAGAGATGCAATGAATACAAACGCATAATTTTAGATAAATTTAAGGGAACAAAAATATGCTTGCGGGGACATACATAATGAAATAATTATGAAATGCCAGTTTACATTACAACACATGTGTTTATACTATACATCACATAAGTAAAACGGAAAGTGTGATGAAACTAAGTTTGTCAAAAATTATAAAAGAAAATCTTTCGAGTGTTTAGGGTGTTTTCGAGACACAAAAAATTAAAGAAACTGGTATTTCAAATTATAGTTTTTCAGCTCAGTTTCTTGTGCAATTCTCGTTTACGACTCCTAGAATAAGAACCCTAAGAAATTTTCCCAAAATTCGTTTTTTTTTTACACATCAATACTTTAATTTAGATTATTTTTGTATGTATCAAATAAAAATCAGGGCATTTAAGGAAAACAAATGCATATAATCAAAAGATTTTAAGATGAAGTATGCACCTTATATGTCTTAAATAAAAAAGTTCTGAAAGTGAATGTCTTTTAAATTGAATGGGGTTTTTAATAAATGTAATTAGAGTGTAAGAGTTTCCTTGCAAATTTATTAAAGGTTGAGAATGAAAATAACTAAAAATAGTGTACGAAAAAAAGTTATGAATTTACATTGTTGAATTCGGGGATTTTGTTCCTGGATATTTCTTTGATCTGATAACGATTAATGTGTCTGGCAACTCCGGTTAATGCAGTCAAATAAATAAAGAATTTTAACTAAACTATTTTGTTCTACCTTTTTTCTAATTGGTGATTTTTTGATTTGTTGGGGTTAACAAAAAAAGGTATATCGCAAGCCTGGTATCTGGAAAACAAAAGAATACTTTATAAATTAGCTTAACAATTTTTCGAGGGCTTCTCACATTTGCACTCATAACTAGTGTTGCCAGGTTTGCAGAGCATAAAAATGTCAAATTTTCTAGAAAAAATCGTCGAAATCGCCATCATATTTTGAAAAAATCGTCAAAATAAAATATATTTGTTAGAAGAGGGATAAAGTTTTAATAAAAAATAAAATACAATAATGTTATTCACATTTCAAATGTTAACGTGTTATCGTTGTAATATAACACGATTTTTGACACTTCTCTTTGGTTTAAACTTCGAAAATCATTATATTTTAACGATATTCATATTTATTAAATGTTAAAAGATCAAGTAAATACAACTTTAAATGAAACAAATTTTACCACAGGAACTGTTAATCACTTATATCTACATAATTCTGTGAACAACATTTCAGTAGCACAACTTTTTAAAACTTAAATTCTTTTACAACATTTGGAAATTCTTTAACAATTAGTCTGTTCGATTACTTTTCCAGTAAAGTTCAGTTAAAATTACACAGTAACAAAATTAGAAAGAGTAAGACAAATTTACAAAAAAGTAAACGAACGGAAAATGTGAAGGAATTATTAAATAAGATAAAACAGCTTGTTTTAAATATTAAAAAAAAATCAACTGGTCATTATGGAAAAGAAAAAAGTTAATTGAAATTATCGACCAAAAATAATTTAAATGTTTTTTAACTTCTTCCATAGTTAATTATTTAAAGATTTTCACTTTCAATCCATAAACAATTAAAATTTAATTTAATTTTTGTTTTTGTTTACTAAAAATACAAGCATATTTTTTTAGTCATATGTTTTTTTCATCTTACAAATTCTTACTGGCAAATTTGTATCCAGTAAAAACTTGTAAGTTCTTTGGCATCAAACTGTCACTTTACTCTCTCTTTTTACCAGTTTTTACTGCGTATTTGTCTAAACGAACACCTTCCAGTAAAAACTTGTACAAATTTTTGTGTTATCGAACAAACTTAATGTTATATTTTTTAATTATTAAATTTTGGCACTTTATTTATATTATTAGGCCTGTTTTTTAAGCACCGGATTTATTTTTGGATTTATTTTGTTTCATTTAAAGTTGTATATATATCATCTTTCAACATGAAATATATTCGGGCTAGAGATCTGTTTGTTTCGCAAAAAAAGTCCATGCCTTGTGTTTTAACATGAAAATTTTTTTATTTTTATTTAAATCTAGGTTAGGTTAGGTTAGGTCGGAGTGGTAGCCGGCTCCGTGATCACCAGCACACTTAGACTCTGAGGTCCGTTGTGATGCCACGAGACTGACGGATTACCGATCAGACTCCACCGTTGAACCAGTTAGAGCTCCTTACGAAGCTAAGGAGGTGCGGAATACCAGCACCTGAAAGATCCCCAAGATCGTGGAAGAACGCCGATCCAAGTGAGGCCCTCCTACGTAGCGCCAGCGCAGGACATGAACAGAGAAAGTGCTCAATACTCTCCTCCTCCTCCTCGTCCCCGCAGCTTGTACAGAAGTCAGGCGATAACACACCCAACCTACGAGCGTGTCTGCCAATAAGACAGTGGCCGGTTATCACCGCCACCATGTTAGAGATTTTCCCCCTGGCAAGCGACAGGAGCGCCCTCGTTCGCCCCAGAGCCGGTCAGATGTGCCACACAAGTAACGCCATTAGCCCACCTAAGGTTAGTCGCCCTCTCGGAGTAGAGCCAATTGTTCAACTTACAGGTTGCTAGGGGAACACCAACTCCAGCAAATTCCGCAGGAAATTGCAGGGTGGTTCCTAGCCTTGCAAGCTCATCAGCTCTACAGTTCCCTGGTATGTCCCTGTGCCCCGGGACCCAAACGAGTCGAATGTCAAACTGCTTGGCCATCTCATCCAAGGATGCGCGGCAGTTAAGGGCAGTTTCCGTAGTCAGAGACATTGACCCCAGGGACCTTACCGCGGCCTGACTGTCAGAAAAGATGTTGATGCTCGTCGTGGACAGGACGTTCCGTCCAAGCCAAGCGGCAACCTCTCCTATCGCTATCACCTCAGCCTGAAAAACGCTGCAGTGATCGGGCATCCTCAGAGCCAGTTCCAGACCGAGCTCCTCGGAATAGACGCCGAGACCGACTCTTCCGCCGAGCCCCGATCCGTCCGTGTAGAAATTGACGCCACGTCTCCTTGCCGGCATACCACCCGCCCAGGAATCCCTGGTCGGTATATGGACCGCAAAGAGACGTTCATACGCCGTCACAGGAGTCACATGATCCACATTCTGAGGAGAATTTTCCCCCAGAATCGCACCGTGACCAAATCTATTGCCTACAAATTGCGAAATCGACCGTAGTCTTATGGCCGCGTCAGCCGCTACCTGCTTCCCCAGTATGTCCAAGGGGATAAGATGCAATATGATCTCCAATGCATCCGTTGGTGTAGTACGGAGTGCCCCCGTGATACTCACAGATGCCATCCTCTGTACCCTTTTCAGATATCCCAAGTAGGTCGTCTTATCCAATGCGGGCCACCAAACAATGACCCCGTATAAAAGAATAGGGCGAACTACCGCAGTGTACAGCCAATGAACCACCTTGGGGCTGAGTCCCCATCGCGCTCCAATGGCCCTCCTACAAGAGTACAAAGCAATCGCCGCCTTCCTCGCCCTTTCCTGAACGTTGTGCTTGAAAAGCAGCTTCCTGTCAAGAATCACGCCAAGATACTTGGCTCTGTCAGAAAGTTGTATTTCCACACTGTCCAGGATTACAGGCCCAAGATCGGGATCGTTGTTCCCCCTGTGAAATAGAACAAGCTCCGTTTTATTGGGATTAATCCCAAGTCCACAGGTCCTTGCCCAAACCGACAGCTCCCTTAGAGCTGCCCGCATAATATCCCTAAGCGTAGACGGAAACTTCCCTCTTACCATTATCGCCACATCATCGGCGTAGGCGACCACGCCCCTGCCGCCTCTTTCCAGGGAAAGAAGTACAGGGCTTAAGGCCAAGTTCTACAGTAGTGGAGAAAGAACCCCCCCTGGGGCGTTCCCCTGTTCACGAATCGGGATATACTAGTGCCACCCAACTCCGCCGTAACGCGCCTGCCGGTCAGCATTCCACTGATCAAGGCAATGATCGCCGGATCCACCCCCAGACTCGATAACGTCGCAATTATAGAGTCCGGTTGGATGTTATTAAAGGCCCCCTCGATGTCCAAGAAGGCCACCAATACTTACTCCTTGATCGAGAACGACTTCTCGATAGTACCAACAATCTCGTGCAGAGCCGTCTCCGTCGACCTTCCCTTGCTATATGCATGTTGTCTCGCAGATAGCAGCTTCGGGTCGATGGTCTCCCGCAAATAAGAGTCAATCATCCTTTCCAGTGTCTTCAACAGAAACGACGATAGACTGATAGGCCTGAAGTCCCCGGGGACCGTGTGTGATATTTTCCCAGATTTGGGAATGAAGACCACCCTCGTGTCCCTCCACCTCAATGGTACATACGCCGTGTCGACACAGCCAGTAAACACTCTCATCAAAAAAGCAACCACTAGATCAGAGACGTGTTGCAGTTCCGCTGGAATGATGCCATCCGGCCCCGGCGACTTATAGTGCTTAAATCCCTTAATCGCCCAGGTGAGCCTAGGCACACTGACTATCCCGGGGGCCGGTCTCTCCGACCGAGACACAGCGCAATCTGCCCTCTGTCCCTTTGTCGCGGAACTGCCCGGGAAATGTGCATCAAGAAGCAGGCCAAGAGAATCCTGACTAGATGTTCTCCACGTCCCGTCAGGACCCATGAGATAGCCCAAAGAATTCGGAGAGGTCGCGAGGGCCCTGCGCAGCCTTGACGCCTCAGAGACGTTCTCTATGTCCCCACAGAACCGTCTCCAAGACTCACACTTAGCTGCCCTAATATCCCTCTTGTAGAGTCTCAACTGCAGCTTATAAGCAGCCCAGTCCTCGTCTGCTCTCGTGCCTTTGGCAGCGTTGAAGAGCCTCCTGCAGGACGTTCTGCTCAGTTGCAGCTCGTTCGTCCACCAGGGAGGTTTTCGCTTCCCCCTAGGTTTCCGACTCGGACAAGCAGCATCAAGAGATGCGTTAAAAACACTCGTGATCTTATCCACGAGCTGGTCTATCTCAGCCCCGGTTTGAGGCTGAGATATTGGAACAGAGTCAAGTAGGCGCCCGAAAGTCCTCCTATACCGGACCCAGTCAGTCTTCCTATAGTTCCTAGGGAGTACCTCTGCCGGACTCTTTTCGTCCAGCGAAAATTCCAAGTACCTGTGGTCCCGAGAATGAGTGTTCGTCAACCACTCTCCAGTCCCTTATCCTCCCCGTAAGAGTGTCGGACGCAAAGGTGACGTACAATACCTCTTGTCTGTTCGAGGTTATAAATGTGGGTTCATGACCCCTGTTACAGATATGAAGGTTAGTACTAAGTATAAATTCCAAAAGTGACTCACCTCTTTCGTTCGTACCTGTGCTACCCCAGATCGGATGGTGTGCGTTGGCGTCACAGCACATTATCAGGTGATGCCCAGCGAGTTTAGCCTCCTTTACCAGATCCGTTACCTTCCCTGGTGGAAGTGGGCCCGGGTCATCGTGGGCAAAATAGGCGGACACGAGCCAGTATGTAGAGCCACTAAGCTCTAAGCTGGCCGCAGTTAGATCCTTACTACTGAAATTGGATAGTAAGAAGATATTAAGGCTATTCTTTGCTAAAATGCATGATCTCGGGTTACCTTCACTTTTACCAACGATTAGCTTAAAACCGGGAGTCTTCAGTCCGCAAACCTTACCACCATTCACCCACGGCTCTTGGACGAAGACTATGTCAGCCGCACCTTCTGTCAGGCGCAGCAGCAATGCAGCCGAGGCTGCTTTAGAGTGGTGGAGGTTTATCTGCAGGATCCGCATCATTGATGGTTTCCTCCACCTCCATCTCCACCACTGTATTGTCGGCCTCTTCCTCCGTGCTGTCCAGGAGGTCATCTTCGTCTCTGTTTTCAGAGCCGAACAGCCCACTGACGTCTCCCAACAGTTCGGTGTCCGAAGAGAGAAAAATCAAAGAATATTTAATACCAAATACTAAAAGTTTAGACACCAAAATGGCAGCATTTAGTTTATAATTAACTTCTAAGGCACTCCCAATTTTTGCTGGAAATTATGAAGAACTAGAAAGTTTCCTAATAACAGCAGAACTCATCGAAAAGACTCTGACTGACGCAGCAAAAACAGATTTCTTGCAATATGTCTACCACGCCAAATTGACCTCAGGTGTAAGGACAGCAATAGGTAGTTACGCAAAAACCAGACAATTTCAATACCTTAAAAACACTCTTAAAACAAAGATACAAGAATACAAAAACTATCCCAGAATTACAGTCAAAGCTAAACAACATATACCAAGGTAAACAATCAGTAAGTGCATATAAGGACAGAATCATTACCATTATAGATAATCTAAATAGATTAGGAATTGAGGAATTAAACTTAGACGCATCAGAACCAGAGAAAAATGTTATCATAAGATTAAATGCTAAATTAGCGTTAGATTCTTTCAAAAGAGGTATCAATGACAATTTAAAAACAGCCATATTTGCAGCTCGTCCTAAGACTTTGCAAGACGCAGTAGAACTTGCGCTAGAAAAAGAAAACGAACATAAGGTAAACAACAATTCAGTAATGCACATTCAAACACGACAACCTAACAGACAACATAACAATAACAGATCCAATAGTTCTTCAAATAGGAATAACAGTAACTTTAACAATAACAGATCCAATAACTTTCAAAATAGAAATAGTCATATTACCAATAAAAGACCCAATAAAATTTAAACAACAACAATTTTAACAGTGACAGATCTAATAATTTTCCCAATAGAAACAACACAAACAATAACAATGATCGGCAAAGATCCGTCGATAACAATAACTACGATAGAAGAAATCAAACCAACACAAATAGAAGATACATACGTACAATAAATAATGAGGGAAACGAGGTAGGCTCGGAATATATGGATATTCCGGACAGCCAAAATTAAAAGTATATAAAGTTTGCAACAATAATACAAATTTCATAATCGCTAAATACAAAAATGAACACTTAACATTTCTTGTCGACACAGGTCCCGACATATCACTATGTCGTATTCGAACAAACCTTGAAGATGAACCAATTAATAAAGAGAATACATACATACCAAAGCTCACAGAAAACAAACAACTTAAAGAAATAATAACAAATGAAGAAGTATGCATAGCACACAAACCAAACAAAACAATAAATGCACTGTTCACACAAACAAAAACAAAAATAGAAAAGAAGGAACAAAGTAATATAGTATATGAAATCAAATGTATTGGCAAAGCGAATGAGGCATGCGGTAAAGTTTATATAGGAACAACAAAACGCAGTCTGGGTACAAGACTAAATGAACATGAGACAGATATAAGGAAAAACAAATATACAACTGCACTTGCACAACATTGCATAGAGACAGGCCACACAGCTGATCTTGATGACGTGAGAATATTGGACAAAGAGAGAAAATACAATAAGCGCTTTACCTTAGAAAGCTTAAGAATTCAGCAAAAAACGGAATGTGCAATAAATGAAAAGGGAGATAAGGACAAAATTAATGCAAATTATACACTTGCAATTATTTAGTTTCTAGTTAAACCTCAAACTGTGATACGTAGCTTAAGTAAAATTTTTCAACTGTGATATTTAATTTTATTTATTTTTGCAATTATTTTTTAAATTAATTCGTGTTTTATGTCGTGATGTCAACGTATTGTAAATCCGTTTACTAATTTGAAAATTTTAATGTGCAAATTGACTAAAGATTATTTGTAAGTTGTTTAATTTTAGTGTTAGGTTATTTTCATTGTTTGTATTTAAC
Source organism: Delia radicum (assembly GCA_021234595.1). NCBI lineage: Eukaryota > Metazoa > Arthropoda > Insecta > Diptera > Anthomyiidae > Delia > Delia radicum. Next base: position 114,692,105 of record CM037851.1, read on the forward strand.
ACTATTCCCTTTTATATTTATATGGTTGCCAGATTGAAATAAAAATTCATCCCTGAAGATGCTGGAAAAATTCCCCAGCGAAACGTCGGATAGTTTAAAAATGAAATAAATAGTCTTTTATTTTATGTTTTGAAGTGACCTTGAAAGCCCGTTTTAGATTATTCTAAACAAATTAAATTAATCAATAAAAAAGGTCGATATAATTTATTAAAAATACTAATTATCGGAGGGCCCGCCGAAGAATAGGATTCTGATTTTAATCTAACACCAAAATGAAGAACTTTTTTGAGCACATAAGGCTGAAATACGACAACGATACCTGTGTATTACTCAAGAAATATTGCAGGATGACTAGGAAATTAGCAAAACAAACCAGTAAACTAAAATACTTACTTACATGTAGGAAATGTGGACTTACACCAACCCACCTTATTAACACCACGAAAAACACTAGAGATTTATTTATTTCGACGAAAATATCGCAGGAGTTAAGTAAAATTGAACAGAAATTTCATAATAAAATTTTAAACCTTGAGGTTAAGGAGACAAATATAATAATAAAAGAATTACGAAAGGAAATAAGTAATACGAAACAATTACTTAGATCAATCCTGAATGACGATGAATACCCCAATTTCATAAATAGTCAAAATAATAGATATAAAGCGTTCATATCTTCGGACAAACAGACACATTCGTCCAAAATACATAATTTAAAGGTTAAACAATTAGAAAAATATAATTTAAAATACAACCCATCTTGGTTCGTAAACAAAACGAATATAACATTCACGGAAGAGAGTAAATGGCTACTTTCACTAGGGTCAAAATTTGCAATTCCCGTAAATAATGACAACTATGCGGCAATAAATCTAATAGCAGATCTGGAACAATGGGTCCAAACATTAACTGATGATAGGGAGAAAGATATAATCAGATCGAAAATAGCCAACAGAATAATGACACATAAGAGAACGATTAAGAACAACCAAAAGGAGAAATTCATTCTTAATATTTATGAGGACACTAAACGATTTTTAAGAAGACATAAAGATGAAATTGTTATTACTAAATCAGACAAGGGAAATAAAACTGTGATAATATACAAGAACGATTATAATAAAGGAATGGAAAAACTATTGGAAGATAAAATAACATACAAAGTGATAAAAACGGACCCAACTCTCAAATTGCAAAGGGCAAACAACAAATTAATAATGGAGCTTTACAAACAAGAATATATAACAGGATATGAAAAGATGAGGTTAACGTCTGACGCAGCCACAGCCCCTAGATTGTATGGACTCCCTAAAATCCATAAGCCGGATGTACCATTACGCCCCATTTCTTCATCAGTTGAAGTTCCATGTTATAATCTCTCTAAATACATTGGAAACATTTTGAAGAATATAATTTTAGAAAAATACAATATCAAAAACTCGTTGGAGCTGAAATGTAAGTTAGGAGAAGTACTTTTGGACGAAGACGATATTTTAATATCTTTGGATGTGGTATCACTGTTTACCAACATACCAATTCATCTTGCCATTAGCAATATCATGGCTCAGTGGAATGCTCTAAAGGAGCACACGAAAATACCCAGGGCACAATTCCTCAAATTATTAAAATTCTGTCTGAACGACAACAATTATTTTGTTTATGGTAATACTTTTTACTCACAAACATATGGCATGCCGATGGGAAATCCGCTTTCCCCAACAATTGCTGATATTGTCCTGGATGTGCTACTTGAAGAAACCACTAAAGAATTACGGCAAAATAATATACAAATAAAAATCTTGACGAAGTATGTGGACGATTTATTTGCCATCATAAAACGTAAGGACGAGGAGATAATTTTGAAAACTTTTAACAGCTATCACAATAAACTTAAGTTCACCATTGAAAAGGAAGAAAACGGTTCTATCCCATACTTGGATATGAAAATTTACAGAGAAGATAATAAAATCATAACAAATTGGTACAGCAAATCGGTAGCATCAGGACGCTTAATTAATTATCATTCCACACACCCGATAAAACAGAAAATTAACACTGCGACCAACATGATAACTAAAATAGTACAACTAAGTGACGACAAGTTTAAAAACCACAATACACATAAAATTAAAGATATGTTAATTAAAAACAGCTATCCCAAAAATTTAATAAATTCCCTAATAGATAAAGTCATGAACGATAAATCCGAGAAAATCTACAGATCTGGTAACCCTAAATATTACAGCTTACCATACATACCAAAGCTCACAGAAAACAAACAACTTAAAGAAATAATAACAAATGAAGAAGTATGCATAGCACACAAACCAAACAAAACAATAAATGCACTGTTCACACAAACAAAAACAAAAATGGAAAAGAAGGAACAAAGTAATATAGTATATGAAATCAAATGTATTGGCAAAGCGAATGAGGCATGCGGTAAAGTTTATATAGGAACAACAAAACGCAGTCTGGGTACAAGACTAAATGAACATGAGACAGATATAAGGAAAAACAAATATACAACTGCACTTGCACAACATTGCATAGAGACAGGCCACACAGCTGATCTTGATGACGTGAGAATATTGGACAAAGAGAGAAAATACAATAAGCGCTTTACCTTAGAAAGCTTAAGAATTCAGCAAAAAACGGAATGTGCAATAAATGAAAAGGGAGATAAGGACAAAATTAATGCAAATTATACACTTGCAATTATTTAGTTTCTAGTTAAACCTCAAACTGTGATACGTAGCTTAAGTAAAATTTTTCAACTGTGATATTTAATTTTATTTATTTTTGCAATTATTTTTTAAATTAATTCGTGTTTTATGTCGTGATGTCAACGTATTGTAAATCCGTTTACTAATTTGAAAATTTTAATGTGCAAATTGACTAAAGATTATTTGTAAGTTGTTTAATTTTAGTGTTAGGTTATTTTCATTGTTTGTATTTAACACTATTCCCTTTTATATTTATATGGTTGCCAGATTGAAATAAAAATTCATCCCTGAAGATGCTGGAAAAATTCCCCAGCGAAACGTCGGATAGTTTAAAAATGAAATAAATAGTCTTTTATTTTATGTTTTGAAGTGACCTTGAAAGCCCGTTTTAGATTATTCTAAACAAATTAAATTAATCAATAAAAAAGGTCGATATAATTTATTAAAAAGAATAGATGTAAATTAACAGGTATTACTACTGAAGAAATACACTCACTAGGGACAATTGGACTGGAACTTTCATTCACAGACCAGAAATGCAAACACAAATTTCATCTTGTAGATGACAACTTTCCAATAGAAACAGACGGAATAATAGGAAGGGACTTTTTAAAAAAATATCTCTGTAAGATAGACTATGAAACTTTCACAATATCATTATTCATAAACAATACTACCATAGCTATTCCATTGCAAACAAAAGCTCTTACGTCATTACAAATAAAAATACCACCAAGAACAGAAATAATACAAGCATTAAAACTAAACCTTAGCGAAGATAGCATAATTTTTAATAATGAAATTAAACCAGGAGTATTTTTAAGTAATTCAATAGCACCTAGTAACGGCATGACCCACATAAAAATTTTAAACACAACAAACAAAGAAATAAACTTAAAAGGCATTCAACTCCAAACTGACTCACTAAAAAACTATGACATATTAGGTTACAATAAAGACATTAACCCCAAACGTTTTGAACAAATACTGAATGAACTACAGTTAAATAATAATGACGACTATGCAAAAACAGAATTAATAAACATTTTTCGTAAATATCAAAATATTTTTCACCTTGAAAATGAAAAATTAACAGTAAACAATTTTTATGACCAAACAATCACTACCTTAGACAATACACCAGTGTATATAAAAAACTACAGACTACCGCACTCACATACAAACATAATAAACGAACAAGTACAGCATATGCTGGATGACGACATAATAGAACCATCCGTTAGTCCATACAATGCTCCACTCCTTTTAGTACCAAAGAAAAATGTGGAAGATAAAAAGAAATGGAGACTTGTAGTAGACTTTAGGAAACTTAACGATAAAATTGTCAATGACAAATTTCCCCTAACTAGATTAGAGGATATTCTAGACAAACTTGGTAGAGCCAAATGGTTTTCTACACTTGACATGACTAGCTCATTCCATCAAATCGAGCTTAACAAAAACTCTAGACCGCTTACAGCATTTTCGACCTCACAAGGTCATTACCAATTCAAAAGACTCCCTTTCGGACTAAAAATTTCTTCAAACAGCTTTCAAAGAATGCTCACAATAGCACTCTCAGGACTAGAATCAGAAGCATTTCTTTATGTAGACGACATAATTGTTTATCACTACCAAAATTTAATAAAGGTATTAGACAGACTACAAAAATATAATTTAAAACTTAATCCAAAGAAATGTTGTTTTCTAAGACCAGAAGTAGTTTACTTAGGACACTTGATTACAAAAGATGGTGTAAAAACAGACCCATCTAAATATGAAATAAAAAATTATCCAATACCAACTAACGCTGACGAAGTAAGACGCGTTTGAAGAGCTAAAAAACAAGTTAATGAATCCTCCAATTTTACAATACCCTGATTTTGAAAAACCATTCATTTTAACAACTGACGCTTCAAACTACGCGTTAGGTGCTGTATTATCACAAGGTGATATAGGTCAAGATTTACCTATTTCATACGCAAGTAAATCAAAAACATGAATAAGATGGTAAAGCAATTTGTAAAATATTGTGACAAATGCAACAAGAACAAGCAAACTAAACACATTAAGGAACCACTTACATTGACAAACACTCCAAGTAACAGTTTTGAAATAGTATCAATTGACACAGTAGGACCTCTTCGAATTTCGAATGAATACAGATATATTTTGACCATACAATGCGAACTAACAAAATTCGTTATTGCACACCCCATGGCGACGAAAGATGCACTGACAACCGCAAAAACAATAGTCGAACACCTAATTCTAAAATTTGGTAAATGCAAAGTACTGAAATCAGACAACGGTACAGAATTTGCAAACGAACTTTTGCGTAATATATGTTTACTAGTTGATATTAAACAGACCTTTTCGACACCTTACCACCATGAGACAATTGGGTCATTAGAAAGAAATCATAGAGTCTTAAATGAATTCTTGCTAACATCAGCAACTGATTACGAATGGGATAAATGGATTCCATATTTTACTTTTGCCTACAACACGGCACCCCATATAGACACTGGCTACACGCCATTTGAACTTGTATATGGAAGACTACCATGTTTGCCATCTGAAATATATGACACAAAAGAAACTAAAATATATAATTACGATGATTATGCCATAGAGCTAAAACGTAAATTACAATATTCTTTAAACAGAGCTAAAGAATTAACAATTAGAACAAAAGAGAAAAGAATATTAGAAAATAGATACAACAATAAATTAAACTTAAAGATAGGAGACTTAGTTTTAGTCAAAGTAGGAAATAGGAAAAAGAACCAAAGTCCATATAAAGGACCTTACAAAATAATTAGGAATAATGGTGTAAATACAATAATAGATTACAATGGAAAAGAAAAAGAAATACATAATAATCAATTAAAACCCTATATAGCATTAAGAACTAATGAATAATAAAAAACTTATCATTAATAAAAACAAAGTTATATAAGAACTAATATTAAAAACAAATATATATATATAATACATTAATATACATTATAAAATTATTCATAAGTTAACCAAAAATATAGAAAAATTAAAAAAATAAAATACTTTTATAATTTTTCTCTTAAGGGTAAGGGTGTAGTGTACTCCTTAAGCGTACACTGCATACCAACCACTAATATTGATTTCTCAACATACCGTCTCAAATACTGTAGAGTGAATACCATACAAGTGGCATCAAGTAACAGTCTAGCGACACCTATGACCGCATTCTTTTACTTGCACTCAAATATCTGATGACCGTCTGTTGACGATAAGAAAACAATGAATAAAAGTAATTAAGAATAAAAATAAATTGAGTGATTCCTAAAATCACTCAATACTAGACAATAAGTTAGATTGTAAGAATAGTATATAAGACATGTAAATTTGTAAATAAAATAGACTTCAATTTTAGAGTTCCAAAACTACACAAGTCACTGTGTTTTTACTTTTTTGAAGACTCAAATATTTTGGCAGTTCTTTTGAACGCCTATTTATAAGCTGACCCCCACACAGCTATTAAAATATAGAATTGGGCTATAGGGAACCTTAATAATACACATAACATTACATTACATGGCGATCCTGCCAAATTAACACGTTACTTTACATTACACCCCCCTCGTCCTCCGGAACTGTTGGTAGACAGGTCGCATGTGAGTTCTCCCCTGCCACCTCCTCCACCTCAAACACCTCTATTGCAGCCGATATTTCCGCTACAGTGGAACCCCCTGTTGTGTCGGAGTTAGCAGGGACGATCTCCTGATCCTTCTTGTAGACCTCCAGCAGTACCTTACCAAAGCCGTACCTGACCTTGCCTTGCGTCCTGGATAAGTGCGGAAGTGACTCGGCGTTAAGCAGTATAATTGCTTCCCTTCGAGCACCATCCAACTCACCCAATCTACCGATCTTCCAACTTGCAGTTGGGAGATCAGGATTGCAGGATCTCAGCATGTCGAGTACACCATCAGCGTCGACTGGGGATGCCGGAATCCAGGCATGAGCTCTAGGCCGGGACGGGATTTCGTGCTTGGACACTAAATCCAGTTTAGCCTCGTGAAAGATCTCCCCCACCCTGCTGATGGCTGCTTTATAGAGGGCTACTGACCGATCGTCCTCAAACGAGATCAGCTTAACGCGACCTTGATACCATCCAGCGTCGTCACACAAAGGAGGCGAGCCTGGCATCTCCTCTAGGACCTGTTTGTAGACCTCCGCTAATTTAGCCTCGATCCACGCCCACTGGCCCCTCGGGATAGTGCCATCCTCGTCTCCCCTGTTTACGATAGCCATCACACGGTTGCCTTTCACAACTTCGCTAAACGACCTAGACTCTGGGTTTGTCCCCGTCTTAGGTCGTTTAGATGATGGTTTCTCGTCTGGCGAGCGCTGCCTTTTTTCAGCCGGTTGAAGGCCCTGCTTTGAAGTGCCCTGACTTTCAGAGGCACGTTTAACAGCCTCGGTGTCAAGTTCATCTAGAACGCCTTTGGCCCAAGAGAGCGACGATTTCTGTTGATCAGAAAGCGTAGCAGGATCCTTATTGCCCAGTTTTCCTACAATTTTGGAACAGAGCCGCTTCTGGTTGTGTTTAACTTTAGACGGACGGACTTTTTTGCCTGGAGCCGGGTTATCCAAGCTCTTATCGGCTATCCCCAACCTAGGTCTAGCGTCAGAAAGTGCCGACTGGCCCACTCCCTTAGCGGATATTTTGGGGTGGCCAGAAGCTTCTAGCTGCACTCCAGTTAATCTACCTGGGACGAGGTTACCAGTTGGCACATTGACCGTGCCTCCCCCGCCTAGACTACGACCTACTGTCGCAGTCGGCTTTTCAAGGCCCGACTCTTTGGTCGAAGCCTTCGGATACTGACTGGTAGAACTAGTTGGTCTAGTCAAACCAGCAGCGAATGAAGTTTGTTTTTTGTTATAATTATTATTGTTTGAATTCATTTTTGGTCCCACGAGTGTGGGGGAAGAAATGTCCACCGCGTCATAGCCCCCAAAAACGCAGTAAGGGCGGCCTCTGCCACTACCTACTTGCTGAGGTGCCCAGGTATCAGCAAGACTCCGTTAAAATACAGTTGGTTACCCCTAACTGCAAACCAACCGATGAGCACGGGTCGTGTAACACTCCGGTTTATGGGGAGTGACCTTTGGTCGCGCACCTTTAAAGTCTCCTGCCACAGGAAAAACCCTGGAGGCCAGATTTTGTCCTGCGACTGGAAACCACAGTGCACGTAAGCCCTCACATCGCGTCAAGATTGTCACTCTTTGGTGAAGGTATTAAATCTAACTCCAATTAAATTTTATAAAAATTTAAAAAAATGTTCTAAACATATAAACACAGAAACTAAATTAAGCTAAACCCGTAATGAATTTATAAAAAAATAAATGCGGTTTGGATTAAGTTTTATTCAATTCTAGGATTTGCATTTTTTCAAAATTGTATTTCACATCATATTAGCATATAAAAGCTAGCTATCGATCTAAAAACAATGTTTTTGCTTTCAATTTTTAACGAAATAATATAAATTTAATAATGAGCCGGCGATTTTATGAGAATGATAAATAAGTAGGTCTTGCTGACATATTAAATTATTGTCAAAAAATCGTCATTTTGGAAGCAAAAGTCGTCAAATAGTCATTTAGTTATTTTGGGTATTAAATATCATCAAAATGACGACAAATCGTCAAACCTGGCAACTCTACATGCGATTGCTACTAATACATACGTACATACATACAGTATTACAAAACAAAAAAACAACAACAATATTTTGTGGTTTTTTTTTGTTTTTAAGTGTTGATCATGACCATGGATGGTAACCTATTCTATGTGGTTATTGGTCGTAGTAACGCTATTTTCTTTTATTTCGGTAACGGTATTTTAGGGGAAACTATAATTCAGTTATTTCGGTAACGGGAATTTACCGCTAACGGTATTTTAGCGTTAACGGTATTTTATTTATTTCGCTAACGGTATTTAGCGGTAACGATATTTTAGATATTCGGTAACGTTATTTTAGGGAAAAAGATTTTTCAATTATTTTGGTAACGGCATTTTAAGGATAACGTTATTTTAGTTATTCAGGTAATGTTAATGCACACCACAATTTTAAACCGCATTATGCCCGAGTTTAAATGACTGTCTAGTTTATGATCATACTTTGGGAAAATATATCTATTTACAGAGGTTTTTTGTTCAGATCTTGTTAGATTATTTCGGTAACGGTATTTTAAGGTAACGGTATTTTACGGATAACGGTATTTCAAGAATATCGGTAACGGTATTTAAGCGATAACGATAGTCAGTTGAAAGGTGTTAGAATCGGGGATATTCTTGTATATAAGCATTGAATGTACGTATGTATGTATGATGAAATAAATAGTATAATTTAAAATTTGCTTCAAAATTTTTAGAGGTCTTCCCACATTTTCACTTAAAACTTTTGAACGCGTTAACCGATTTTGATCATTTTCACTAGAAAACTGCTCATGATATCAACAAACAAGTTGACTGAAAATTAGCAGTACCTCTTCTGTATTGTCGGAGTATTTTGTGTTTCCACAGACAGATGGACGGACAGACGGACATGGCTATATCGACTTCTCTATTCATGCTGATCAAGAATATATATAGTTTATGGGGTCCCAGAATTTATTTAAAAGAATTACAAACATTTGACAAAGTGAATATACCCTCCTGCACTATGGGATGGAGGGTATAAAAAAGAGTCCGTAGCCCACAAAAAAATAATAACAATAGTGAAACAAAAAGTTCATAATAGTAACACTAATAATTATAATACTAATCCCTTAAATAACAATGGCTTTGCAGTTCTGGATGAAGCATATACTGATTTACAAAATCCGTGTAGTTCCCGTAAAGAGGCTAAACCTTCACCAATATTAATTGGTGAGCGTAGCTCCAACAAATTGGTGTCCAATTTAACGAAATTAATTGGAAATAATGCATTTCATATTTTTCCAATAAAAAAAGTATGTTACTTTGTATGTTACACGGGACGAAAATACAGGTCTACACTGAGAAGAACTATAGCGAAATAACCAAGTTCTTGCACGATAATCATAGAAGCTATTATACATACCAGTTGAAAAGTAGCAAAGCCTTAATTGTGGTATTTAAGAGTATCGTATCCAGATAGTAGAACCTAATGAAATTAAGGAGGCTCTTGAAGAAAAGGGCTATAAAGTGAAAGTTGTAGTTAACATTTTTAACAGAGCAAAAGTTCCTCAACCAATGTTTCGAGTTGAGCTGGACTGAGGCCAAAAAGCTAAAAAAGAATGAAATTCATCTCATCTATTCGGAACGATACTTTCTTCATCGTAGAGTTTCAGTATAAGAACTGCTTAAACGAAGTGGTCCAGTTCAATGCTCAAACTGTCAAGAGTATGGACAAACAAGAACCAATTGTACCTTAAGCACAGTTTGTCCTGTATGTGGCGATTTACATTCTTCATCAGAGTGTACCGTGATTAAAAATGGAGAAGGCGCAAAGAAATGTAGTAATTGCGGAAATAACCACTCTGCAAAATATCGGGGCTGTTAAATTTATAAGGAACTTAAGGTAAAACATAAACAAAACCAACATCATTCAAGAGGCCAACTATTATCATTTCAACCAACGTGTCCATTGCAAAATGCATTAAATCCACTGGCCGTACCTAGTGTTCCGCCTTTAACGGCAATAAATCAGAGCTTAGCCCCACTCGCGACTCATCCTCCAGTTTCATCTTAGGCACATACTTCTTTACGTAGCGCTAGTAACACATACGCTAATGTGTTAAAAACAGGCTTTAAGCAACACCCTAATACGGGAGGGGTGGAATCAATGTTTTTCATCCTTATGCAGTCAATGACTAATCTCGTGTCTACAATGCAAAGCACAATGAATGCGTGCAAGGTACAAAAGAGGAGCTAATAGCACTTTGCAGGCTCTCCTATCAAAAAAATAATGCGTTTGTTTAAAATATGTTTTTGGAATGCAAACGGCGTAAACCAGCATAAGACTGAGATATCTAATTTTTTGAACAACAATAACATCGATGTGTTATTGTTATCAGAAATCCACCTCAACTCAATAAATATAATTTTCAAATTCCAGGTTATACATTCCACAAAACAAATCACCCTGACATTAGGGCTCACAGTGGTACAGGTATTTTGATAAAAAAGTAGAATTAAGCACCATGTATGGTGCTACCTCAATACATCTTGATTGTGTAGGAGGAGTACTGACTCTGACGTCAGTTTACTGTCCTCCGCGATTTTCAGTATCTAAGATACAATTTGAAAATTTTTTCAAGACTCTTGCTAATCGCTTCCTAGCTTGTTGAGACTACAATGCGAAACACACCTATTGGGGTTCACGTCTAACAAACAATAGGGGAAGATAGCTTTACTGTGCTCTTATTGACGTCAGTTTACTGTCCTCCGCGATTTTCAGTATCTAAGATACAATTTGAAAATTTTTTCAAGACTCTTGGTAATCGCTTCCTAGCTTGTTGAGACTACAATGCGAAACACACCTATTGGGGTTCACGTCTAACAAACCCTAGGGTAAGATAGCTTTACTGTGCTCTTATTGATTTTTGTAAGGACTTTATATCGCCTGGACAGCCGACCTATTGTCCTTCAGACCCAAGACAAATTTGGGATAATGAAACATATCGAGAGAAGTAAGTTATCTGCCAAAACTTCATTTGATCTCAATTCAGAACATTCTCCAGTCATTTTAACGTATTACGATGAACCAATTTCGGTTAAGACACCGACTCACTTCGTCAAAGACGAATTGGTTAAAATATAAAAAGCACATTAGTAGCCATATCCACATTAGTCCATCTTTGGAATGTGAAGGGGATATAGGTGAATGTGTTCAAAACTTTACGTCCATTCTGAGATCAGCAGCAGAGCACTCTTCGGCTTCTGTGACCGTTGCTTCCTCTAATCGCAGTTTTTATGTTTCTAACTCTGAAATCAAGCAACTATTGGCCATCAAAAGAACGCTAAGAAGAGAATGGGAAAACAGTAGATCCCCTGCTGCAAAGCAGAGGCTGTCTGAAGCTACTAGAAACTTTAGAAAAGCCCTTCATTTCTAAGAGGATCGCATAAATAGCGTATATGTAGAAAGTTTATTGCATAAAAGTTCAGCGAACTATTCACCTTGGAAAGCTACTAAAATTAAACCACCGGTAGAGGGCGAACCACTGCTGAGAAAGCAATGTGGCAATTGGTCACGCAGTGAAGAGGAGAAAGCATATTCATTTGCAGAACATTTAAGAATCATCAGAACGAAATACGTGAAAAATCTCAGCAACCACTCAAATACATTGGCGAGAGCCCTTACTCGTGCCCAAAAGCACAACAGACTGCAACGTGCAGACTTACCGCCCATTTAATTTAGAGGCCCGTTCTTCAAAATGGCACCTAGGGAGAAACTATTCTTTAAGTTAGCTTTGTAAGATTTATACACTTATTATTAGGCCAATTCAATGCTTTCAAATGATTTTTAAATTATGGCATTAGTCAATTTACTTTAGAAGATAGTACTCTTCAAAGTTCAGTGCTGTTATGATTATTTGTAAATAATAAAAAAAAAAACTGCAAAATCCTAAAAAACCAAAAAAAAATATTTTTATATGGACACTTGTAGGCAAGGGGGGGGGGGGGGGGATGGTGAAGTACCAAATGAATTCAAAAATTGCATTCTGCATTTTTGCAAAAGAGTGGTTATCGTTTAATTGCAAATCATTAGAGTAGACAATTGGGGATTCCGTATTATTTTTAAATCTTTGAAATAGTCACCCTACTTAAGAAAATATAACTTTTCAAAATTCACTATCAAAATTTTTTTGATTTTTTAAAAACTGAAAAACTCCAATAAAAACACGATTTAACAATTTTGTTTTTTTTTTCAATTCATAATTTTTATTTAAAATGTTTAGTTTTACATAAACGCTTAACTTAAGACCCGCGAAGCCGTTAATATGGCTTATCTGTAGGTCTGAGAAATGGATTACGTGAACCGTGATTTTAAATATTATTTTCAAAGGCAAACTTCAATAAACTAACTATTATCAAATTTTTATAGTTTATATACATTTTTACAATTTTAATATTTTTTTTTTTATTTTAATTTTAAATTTCATTGCGAACTCAAGTAAAAGTTTTTGATTTCTTTATTTCTTTTATATTTACTTATATTTTATTTATTTATTTGGTATTATAAAGGCCCCAACACAATTAGGTTATATAGGCCATTTAATATTACATAGGAACTTATATTCTACTTAATATACATTTATAGTATTATATGGATTTAAATCCAATTATAAATATTTATTTCAGTTAAGAATTTCTTAATGTTTTCAAATTCATTTTCTTTTAGAAGGATATTATTGTTATTTATTTTACATGAAGAACTCTACATTCGTTAAATATATGGCATATAGTTAACGTTTGCCCGCAATCAATAATATATTTATGTGAGAATGAACAAAGACCTATTTTTAGTCTATTTAGCTTCATGAAATCAGTTTTGGGTATATTGGGAATTTTAAATTTGAGCGATCAATTTTTTTGAATTTTAAATAATTTTGTATCGTTATTATCATTCCATGAATTATTCCAGATTTCAAAAATATATTTTCCAATATATATAGTCTGAGTATTGAAATTTATATTCCGTAGATATATTATTTTTTAAAGAGTTTTTGGCGAGCTGGTCAACTTTTTCGTTTCCACCTATATTTAGATGGCTAGGGAAGGTAATTTTGTGGTTAGGTAGAGAAGTTATTAATGTTCTAATTTATTGTATAATTACGTTGTTACGTCTTGTAGTCCTTCTAGGGCACTTTTACTGTCGGATTTTATAAGTGTTTTTTTAAAGACGTTTTCAAGCTTTTCCAGGCATGTTTTTATTGCTAATAGTTCACTAGTATATACAGAGGAGAAATCGTGAATACGTATAGATATCGCAAAATTCTCACCTAAAACTGCAAACCCAGCTTTTTCGTTCATAACAGAACCATCGGTAAAAAACTGAACATAATTTTGGTATTAATTAATTCTAAAAATTTCTGTTGTACTTCGGAGAAGTCATGTCTCGTTTATTTGTATACGCAAGTGAGAAATCTATATTAACCCTAGAATGGTAAACACCGCCTGTGAGGCGAATCATTTTTTTTTTTGTTGCAATATTTCCTGATCGTTCACTCGTATTAAAGCGTGCGCTCTTGCCAACTCAGTTGAGTGTTGTACGTGCTTGGGTACAGACGTGTTTTGTTTTGCTGCGTTGCGTTGCTTATATATAGAAACATGTGTGTCGCCTCTGAGGCGAAGTTTACCAATAAAGGTAATTTTTTTGTATATATTCGTTTGAGCATTTTTTTTGTTTTTTGCTGAAATCTTGAGTTTTTGTATAATTTTTATAGTTTTTAGAGATGGTTCCTCCTGATGTGCAGTTACTCAAATGGCTGGAGGAGATATCGCTTGATGGAAGTGAACTTGATGACGATTTGGGAGTAGATATCGATTCAGATGATAGTGTGGCTGATCCCACTTACATCGATGATTTCGATGATGACATACAGAATATTGATGTATCTAATGAAAATGATGTCAATATACAATCTTACAATCTGCTTAGAGCACAGATCACCAAATTGTTGGCAATGTGATGTAAATTTATTTTATTTACTTTTTATTTTTTATTCAATTGATAAGCCTAGCACAACAAGATTGACAGTGCTAGTGATATAAAGTTTACAATTTAGTGATATAAAGTTTACAATTTAGCTTTTGATATAAAAGTTAAAATAACCTGATCTAAATATTGTGATACATAATAAACATATAATATGAATTTAAATAGTTCAATAGATTTTGATACAAAAAAGTATGAAATGTATTAATGAAATATAATTATTAAAAATTAAAAAAATTACATATAACAAAAAAACAAATTAAATGGTAGTTTTAAGAAAATAATTTTTTTAACTCCCTTTTAAACGTAACTGCATTGCTTATAGTTTGAATATTATAAGGAATGTTGTTCCAAAGACTTATAGTTAAGATTAAGAATTGTCTTTTCGATAAAAGATATTTATGTTTTATCTGAATAATTCTTCTTCCGCGTGCACTGTGGCCGAATTTAATTCTATCAAAGATGTAATCCGGTTGCTTATCGAAAATAATTTTATGAAAAAATATTAAAGATTTATATTTAAGGAGATTTGAGAAACTCATATTGTTCATTCTGTAAGAGAACATAGATATACTCGCACGTCTACCTTTATTGTATACATATCTGGCTATATTATTGTACGCGACTTTGAGTTTATTATGATATTCAGAATCGCAATTCGAAAAGATTTCACATCCGTAAAGAAGAACAGGCATGAGGTAGGTTTTTGCAAGAACCATTCTGATATTAAACGGGGTAGAGTGTTGCACAGCCCAGAGATTTCTTAACATCCCATGGACTCTTCCGACAACACAGTTTATGTGATTTGTCCATGTAAGCTGATCGTTGAAAGTTATGCCCAGGTTCTTTGCAGATTTTACAAAATAAATCACTGAATTGTTAATTTTAATCTCATTTTCAGCATCATGTGTACATTTATTTCTAGAGATGAATATGCATTTAGTTTTGATTGGATTTAGACATAGTCCGTTATTCATAGCCCAGTTCTGAATATTTTGTAAGTCATTGTTTATATTGAAAACACACGCGCGAATGTTAGTTAACATGGTACTAGCATATAATTGCACATCATCGGCATACATCTGAACATTACAATGCTCAGTTACCTCAGGTAGATCATTTACATACAAACAAAAAAGCAGAGGTCCCAGTATCGACCCTTGTGGAACACCTCTATTAACACCGACAGCGTTAGAGCTTTGACGGTTCATATAAACTAATTGAGAGCGGTTTGAGAGGTAAGACGTTATTAACTTGCAAGCCAAATTTGAAAAATGAAAGAGTTTTTCAAGTTTTTTACCAATATCAGGTGGTTGACAGTATCAAATGCTTTACTGTGGTCTAGAAGGACCAAAAACGATACCATGTTATCATCAAGTTTCGCCCTGAGATCTTCGATAACATCAACTAAAGCAGTTATGCAACTTTTTCCCTTCATGAACCCAGACTGTCTGTTAGATAAAAGTTTATTTAAATTAAGATAACTATTCATTTGTTCTCGCATAATGTTCTCCATTGCTTTAGACAAAAATGGAAGAATAGCTATAGGACGAAAATCGCTATCAGATTTGGGGATTGGTATAATTTTCGAAGTTTTCCAGCAGTCCGGAAAAATAGATTTTGTGAGTATATTGTTGAACACATAAGTCAGACTAGGTAAAAGTTTAAGAAGCAAAGCCTTAAGAAAAGTAGGATCTATTCCATCATAGCCTGTGGAATTCGATTTCACATCCAAAATACTTTTTAAGACTTCACATTGGCTCACGCAAGCAAAATAAAACCTATTTTCAACAGGTACATAACATATATGTTAACTGTAGGTTCGGGAACGTTAATATCGTTAAAACTTCTGTTTAAACTATTCACATCAACTTCCTCATTAAATGCCATAGTTTTTTGACGTCCTATGCCAATATTACGAATTTCCTTCCATTTAGATTTACTATCTATTGCAGTCGCAAACTTTTGTTTGTAATATGCAGTTTTTGCGTTTTGAATTTTCGATACTACTTCTCTCCGAGCAGATTTAAAAAGGGTTTAAAGTGAAGCGGTTTTGAACTTTTTCCACCTACTATATGCTTGGTCTCGTTTATTTATAACGTTCTTTATTTCGGCATTGAACCAAGGTTGTTGCTTGTGTCTAATTAATTTTGAATTATAAATTACATTGACATTATCCTGAATAAAAGTCATTTGGTCATTTACGTTTTCAGTAGTATAAATCGTTTCCCAATGAACATTTTCTACACGTTGATTAAGTAATGAATAGTCTATGCTGCGATAATCACGGTATTCGATGATCTCATTGTCCGTATTGACATAAGTGTCGTAAGCCATAAAAATTAAATCGTGCCTAGAGAAAAGTGGTGCAGAAAGTTGGTCGTAAAGAAGCACTTTTGACATATGATTTCCAAAAAAAATTATCTATGAGACTACTCGAAGACGATGGGTAATGTGTTGGAATTGAAGTGTTGATAGGCAGTAGACCTAGTGTTTGCATCGGTACATAAAGCGAGTCGTCTTCCAATAAATTGCTATTAAAATCACCTGTTATGATGATATCGGTATAAAATAATGTAATTTCCTCGATAGGTTTTAACAAGTTCGAAAAATCAGTTCTACGGTTTTGTCTGTACACGCTTCCAATAAGTATTTTCTCTTTATGTTTAGTCGTAACTTCAATAAACAAATAATCAATTTTAATTTCAGATGTATTTTCTATTCCTTGTTCTTCTTTTCTTCTTTCCATGTCAAGGGTCGACGTTCTCTTGATTGCGCATTTAATACCATTTCTCACGTATATTGCTGCTCCGCCAGCATTAGTTGGCCTGTCATCGCGAAATAATTTAAAACCGGGCAGACTATAAATGCTATCATTTACTTTAGGATGAAACCAAGTTTCAGAAACGCAGATAATGTCGATTCCAGATGAAGTAAAAATATATCTAAGTTCGTCCATTTTATTATTTAGACTCTGTGCATTGAGGTGAACAATATTAAGACCTTTCTTTTGTCTAGATAAAATTCTTAACATGTTATAAACATTGTCTTTGAAACTATTCACGTTATTAGGTATCATGTTTAATAGGGTTATAAGCAACGCATTCAAGAAAAATTAAGTAAAAGTAAAAAATCTTATTAAAGCTTCTGCTTAAAAGGAGTTGTTCAAGTACATAATTGTTTTGTGATTTTCATTTGAAAATAAAGACAGGTATGTAACAATAAAAAAGTGGTTAAATAATTGGTTAGTTTGGGTAAAAATATTAATTGGTTATAAATTTGTTTATGAAAATAGCTAATTGCTGGTAAATAATTAGTAAAAATAAAAATCAAAATAAAAAAGTAATAATCAAAGTTAAAAGTTTGGATTAAAATAGTTAACAAGAGATCAGAGTTAATTATCATTTTGTTCGTTGAAAGATGAGTTTTGATTGCGAAATAAATGGTCCAGATGTTCCATGGAATCAATACGAATAGCACCATTTCCATCAAGCGGTTTAACATATGCGAACCCGCGCAATGAAAACGCATTTGCTATAATTTTTCGCTATTTTAACTTCAAAGCAGCTTGGAAGATCTTGTAGTTATTGTTAGTGAGATCTTCATTAACGTAGAAATTAGATTTTGAGTTTGCATTACGATCAATAATATTTAACGTTAACTGGGTTTTTTCTTCTCTCTTGAATTTTGCAATAGATCTCAGAATAAAATTTCTTTCCTGAGACGAAAACAGTTTTACAAGAATAACATCCTCAGATGTAAAATTTTTATTGCCATTGTTTTTATTTTTTATGCGTTGTATAGATTTTATATTTGGATGTGTTATGTTCAAAAAATTACACAAATTTGAAAGTTTTCGTCTTTACTGTAAGGAACATTACAGAGACGAAGATTACTCGATACATTAATGTTATCTTGATGTTCAATTTTATTTTTTAAAAAGATGAGTTCTTGTTGAATTGAATTCATGTTAGGCAAAAATTGCTCAATTTTGTTTACTCTCTCTGTTAGATCATTTACATTTTTTGTTACTTCGTTAAGTTTTTTTTCGAGTACTTCAAAAGCATCATTAACACTCTTTTTTACACACTCTTCAATGTTGGTAATCATTATTAGATTTTGTTTTAAAAATGTTTGCTCTAATAAATGTTCTAGTACGCTTCGTTCCCTAGAAGAAGTTGGTGTATTTACATCAATCTTGGGCACAAAGAGAAATGAGAATGTATTAGTTATTTTACAAAAAAATGAGATTGTATTGGTACTATTGCACTGAGCAAAATCACTTGATTTTGTTTGTTTTTTTTTTTTTTGTTTGTTTACATTGTTGTATTGTTTTACTATTTATGTCCTTACGTCATAAATTTCAGCTATGAGGCGAATAAAAAAAGAAATATACATAAGAGGAAATTAATAGGTAATACAAAAATGTTCTTTAAGGAAATAGGTACATGAGTTCTTTGCCAATAATCTACTGGGCAAACAAATATATATAATAATGTTATAAATATGGATTAATAAATTAAAAAAAGCAAAAAGCAAAAAAAAATATTTTATATTAATTCTTATAAAATACAACAAAATTCAAAATATCTGCGTTGTAATTGTTTTTAATATAAACAATTATAGTTCAGATTTTTAAATTTTTTAACATATAGATTGTTTTAATATTTTAGGTTTTGTGTGTTAAAATTAAGTTATGAATGAATAAATAAATTACGATATATTTATATATTCAAGCTAAATAAAAATGCGTTTTGCCAACCAAAATCCCACATAATGAATGAAAAAAAATGCAATTAAAAAAAAATAATAGTATTTTTATTAATTAAAATATCATTGGTTGTTGTCAAATATTACCTGTGTACTTATTTTATTAAACAAAGCGACATAAACCTACTCCTTCCAATGCTGGCAAGCAACTAAATAATTTTTTTTGGTTTTTTCGGTTTCTCTTTTTATTTTTATTCACGTTCGGGTTGTGTGTGTGTGAAAAACGATTAGTCTTCGTTGTTTCAACAAGCGTCACTGATTTACATCATTATTATCTTCATTGCGTTTTCTTTTGTTTAAAGGAGTTGAGAGCGGTTGTTCTGTTTGCTGGTTATCTTTATTCATAGTTGTTTTTGTTGTTGCAAATTTAATTTGTTTATAAATGATTCTTTTATTCTATGAGAGTTCGTTTTAAATTAAATAATTGTTTGAATACAGTTTATATTTATATGACACAGCACGTAGTTAATAGTGTAACAAAAAAAGTTAATTTTTCAGACAAATATTGTGTAAAAAGTTAAAAATTAAAATATATATTTTTAAAGTGCGGAGCTTAATTAACAACACGTCTACACTTGTTCGCGGCTAATCGTAATTACGTGGAAAAACCACAAACTTTATTTTGTTTTGCACATTTTTTTTAAGTTTTAAGATTTGTATTATTTTTTAATATGTTAATTAGATATAAAGTCTACAAGATATTGAAGTTTTTTTTTTTTGATCTCAAACAAATTTTTTTTTTTGTAAAAGATCTATTTATACTACTGATAAAATATGTGATCTATAAATGTTGCCAATAATATATTTAAGATATTTAAAAAATGAATTGTTTTTGTTTATTTTTATTACCAAGCATGTAATAAATACGTTTTTGTTTTAATAAATTTTTGTTTTTTAAGGGTAAATGTGGGTTTTTTTATAAAAGTCGCCTCACAGGCGAAGATTACCATTAAAGAGCAAATAAATATGTTTACCGTTCTAGGGTTAATAGTTAAGAAGCACCAGGGTGCTATATGAGAGGGCATTATGTTTTCTATAGTATTTATATTAATTTTATATTTTGAAATTACTTTGTTGAACTCCTCAATAGCCGTTACGTACAGTGTTGCCAAGTGTAGGGATTTTTCCCTTTTCGTAGGGATTTTTTCCAAAAAAATTCATCTGTAGGGAAAAAAGGACAGATTTTGTTTTTCAGTCAAATTGTAGGGATTTTTTTATTAAAAATTGTATTCTATTTATAATTTATAATAAACAATGAAAAATATAAAAAAACCAACAAATCTGGTGGCACTGGAAAAATGAGAAATAAGTTTAAACATTTGGCACCATTTTTTGCATGTGCTCTTGGCTTTGCATAAATGAAAATGGTTTTGACATTTACGTTCGCACTGTTGACAAATCGTTCGAAATAGAGAAACCAAATTTTGTATGAAAACTTTTACGTTTTCATTCGACTTGTACTTCAAGTCATCGTTCGCATAGAAATTTAGTTAGGGAAACCCAAATCAATTTTCTTTCGCTTTCTAAGCATTCTTTCAAAATCGAGAAACAGGTGTTTATACGAGTATTTTTTAAAAATGGCATTTTTTATTTGTTTACCGTATATTTTTAGCTTTTATGTTATTTTTAACTTTCTGTTATTTTTGTTTAATGAAAATCTATTGTACCTGAATGAATTACTGTACAAATTTATAATAAAAGTAAATATAATTTACTGCTAAAAAACAAAATGTTTGCATTTATTAAAAAAAATGTGTAGGGAAAAATGTAGGGAATATTTTTCTGTCTGTAGGGGAAAAAGGGATTTATATTCATTAACGAAGGGATTTAAAAACAAATCTCCTGGCAACACTGGTTACGTAAAAGGGAATATATTTTTTATTTTTTGATTGAAGTTTGAATTCATTAATTTTTGTCATGTTGGGGATTTTATCGTACAATGGGGGATTTTGTGAAGAAAATATTTTAAGTGCAAAAACTTCAATCTTTTTAGGTAAACGGGTGGGCATGAGGCTAAAATGTGTAAGCTTTTAGTTGGACTAGTTCTAAAGGCTCCAATAAAGAGCCTTATTCCTGAGTTTAAGATTGGTTCCAAAGTTTTTAAGTCGGTATTGATGGCAGATGAATATATTATCGACGCGTAATCTACAGTTGGAAGTACAATAGAGCATAATATCTTAAGTAAAGTTTTTGGATCAGAACCGCACTGAGAGCATCTTAGCATTTTGATTATATTCAGTTTAGAGTTAGCCTTAGCCTTAATGTTCCGAATGTGGGCCTTAAATGTTAGTTTTATGTCGACAGTTAATCCTAAAAATTTATGATGTTCTACAAATTGTATGTCTTTACCGTATAGTTTCAGAGTTGTATTGTTAGAGACAACTTTATAGTGTCTGGAAAATTGAATTGCAGTCTTTTCATCATGAAATTGAAAGCCTCTTGTGTCATTCCAATTTTCAAGTTTTTTAATAGTTGTTTGAAGTTTATTAATTGGGCCTATTGGGCCAGCTCGCCTTGTCTTGTATATGACAAGGGGCGAAGTAAGGACCGTGACGGGTTACCTCACGGGACACTGTGGCCTTAGGTATCAATTGTATAAGATGGGACGATCCTCTACGGATACGTGCAGGTTTTGTGAATTGGAACCCGAGACCTCAGAGCATGTTCTCTGCAAATGTCCGAGGCTCTCCGACAGGAGAGTGCGTTATTTTGGTGGTCGAATAGTGAACTGTTTGGAACTGTTTACCTGGTAGGATAGTTGGCTTCGTAGGGAGCCTGAACCTATAGGGTGTATTCGCTGGCAGCACAAAATACCAACTTCTGGTCGCGGTGCATAGTGCCACTGTAGTCTAATCTAATCTAAGTTTATTTATTATAGCAGAGACTTTTTACCAGAACAGTAAATAACAATTTTTACTTCTATTATTTAATAAATTTATTGGTAATTTGTTGAGGATATTGGGCAATAATACAGTTGGTTTTTTTATTCGGTCAGCTTTGGAACGATGAATGTTGTTTCGGTTATCCATTTGATTGTTGATTTTATTATTGTTTTGGTTTGTTGGTTGCAAAAACTATAAACGGTAGTGACTAATAGACATCCTAGAGAATATGTGTTCAAAACATAAAGGAATTTAAATGACCCCGGTCAGATTTTGGCCGACCTATCATGGAATGGACGATATTATTTTATTTTAAATATAATTATAGTATGGTTTTTTGAGTTCTTCTCATGAAAACTCGCAAATAACTTGTAAAGTTGATAATAGTTTTCAAGCTTCACACAAGTTTGTTATATTTATTTACCATTTCAGTTGAAATCCAAAAAATTTAAGTAAATTAAGGTTTTCTATTTGAAATTCAGAAAAGTTGCAATTGATATAGAAATTTGTAACTACAGAAGATATAAATCAATTAAAGATTTCTTTAAAAATTGTAAATGACAGTGCGAATATTCTAATTGTAATTAAGATATTTGCGTTATTTACTTCCAGCTGAGATTTTAAATAGAAAAATTACAAACGAAAATATAATTTTAAAATTTTGTTTAACTCATTTATATTTGAAATTGTCTAAATTTTAATTGACAAGCCACAATTTAATTTGTAATATAACTAGAACATTTCAAAGCGAAATTTAAGTTTCAATTTAGTCCTCAACTTGTTCGGCACGAAAAATAAACAAGATGTTCTTGTTAATAGGTTTAGAGTGATAGATATAACTACAGTCCACAAATTACTCTTTTTGTGGTTAAGAAGATATGTCGATTTTCGTTTGTCGTAAAACGCGAAATTAAGCGAAAAGGCACCTAACTTCGACATACTCGTATATTGATTGAAGTTAAATACTTTGCTAATACTACACAGAAAAAATTATGGGCCAAAAATATCTAATTAATCGATTGTTTGAATATCAATGGCAATTTAAACAATTTTTTTAATTGATTCAATTAAAAAATTTATTGAATTTTCTAATATATCCATACAGTGTTGACAACATGTAAACAAAATTTTTAAAAATTTGGCAAACTATTTTTTTTTTATTTTATTTAGATTAAATAATCAAACAAAGGTTTTATTATATCAATATATTATTTAATTTGTAAATAAAAAGAAAAAAAAAATCGCAAATGATTAACTTTTAATAAGTTGAATAGTTTACCGATTTCAAATACACGCAAAATCGTAGTTATTTCACTAGAGTTTGCAACACTCTTTTTGTTGAGATATTCGTGTACGCACGAAAACAATTAAGTTTCGTGTTTTATCGTTTGAAATAAAAGTGCACATGCGGATTTAAATAAAACTTATCGAAAAAGGACAATTAAACTATTATTTTTGTAAATAATTAAATTTTCAGTAAGTATAAGTGTGATTAAACTATCATTTTAAAGTTGTGTGTGATTTTTTTAAGAAAGCAATTAAGAAAAAGTTCAAGACAAGACAAGCAAAACAAAAATTTTGTCTTTACTTTTATTTGCTTTCTTATAATACATTTTTATATTAAAAAGCTTTAATCTTCTTATAGAGCAATTCCATATGAAAACGATCAAAATTGGCAAAGTTTTGGACGACCCCTCTCCGATTTTAAAATAAATAGTCTCAATCGATTGCCCAGCAAAAAATAATGTACCTACATATTTTTTTTTTTTTTATAGTGACTGGTTTAGTGGTGGTGTGCACCACTGTCATGTGACAAAATTGAAGAATTCTTCATAAGGGACCTCATTGAAAGTTGTTTTAACTAAAGCGATCGCAACGAGTGATAGCTCGTTGGAAAGGTATTGAATCAGGCTTTAATTGAAAAATAAAATTTTCCTAATTTTTCTCAGAAATTTACCTTTTTTCCCATGAAAATTAAATTTTCCCATGAAAATTAAATTTTCCGATTTTCCACAGAAGCTCCTAAATTTTCTGGCTAATTTTATTTTTTTTGGATTCCTCATAATTTTTGCTTTAAGAATCAGCAATAAAAAAATGGGCCCGACTCCTTGTTTGGACAGGAGAAGAGCATTTAAGAGACCAACTTGTTCTCATTGTTTTTATATTTTTTATAATTGAATTATTTTTAATTATTTAACAAGAAAAATTAGGAAAATTTTATTTTTCAATTAAAGCCTGATTCAATACCTTTCCAACGAGCTATCACTCGTTGCGATCGCTTTAGTAGTTTTTTTTAAAAGCAACTTTCAATGAGGTCCCTTATGAAGAATTCTTCAATTTTGTCACATGTCATATGGAATTGCTCTATAGTGACTGGTTTAGTGGTGGTGTGCACCACTGTCATGTGGACACTTTCATATGGAATTGCTCTATATATAAAATTCTCGTGTCACAATGTTCGTTTCCTTACTCCTCCGTAACGGCTTGACCGATTCTCATGAAATTTTGTGAGCATATTGAGTAGGTCTGAGAATCGGCCAACATCTAAAAATGGGCGTGATCGGACCAGTGGGCGTGTCAGCTCCCATACAAAGTAAATATTTAATATTATATATCTACAGTTCTATAATAGCCATAGTCTTATAAATTTGTGCACGTTGATTATTCCTTAATGTATATAGTCATGGGAAAAATGGGCGTGATCGGACCAGTGGGCGTGTCAGCTCCCATACAAAGTAAATATTTAATATCATATATCTACAGTTCTATAATAGCCAGAGTCTTAGAAATTTGTGCACATTGATTATATTATGAATAGTCATGGGAAAATTGGGCGGGATCATACCAGTGGGCGTGGCAGCTCCCATACTAAGTGATTATTTAGCTCATATACAAAATTAATATTAATATTAAATATCTAGGGTTCTATATTAGCTATATAGCCTTCAAATTTTGTACGAGTTCATCAATTACAAATATAAGTAGTCGAACTGAAAATGGGCGGAATGGGATAAATGGGCGTGGTACCAAAAGCAAAAAACAAATAAGCATTAAAATAAATTATCACATTCAAGACTTTTTGCAAGGTTATTTAATAATGTTGTTCAAAAATTGTTTTAGCGTTCCTCATAGTCCTAGAATAAAGGCGATAGAAGGACAAAGAGGCGTTGGGCTTTCCATGAAATTACAAATTTTAAAATGATTTACTAATGTGAATTTATTTTTTTAATTACATATTTGCGTAAAAAAATTTTCTTGATTTAAAGAATTAATTACAATTAAAATTTGATGGCAAAGCAAAGTTTGCCGGGTCAGCTAGTTTTATTATAAATAAAATGTCAATTTAATTTACAAACCTACATATCTTTTTTTATTTACTGGGGGACATATAACAAATATGAAAAATACGAGTTTTTAATTAAAACTACCATTGTTTTCTTCGCAAGTTTCAATTAAAGTTTTAATCAATTTAACGTAACTTTTTAATTGAGGTTGTAAAGAAAAACAATAACTCTTTTAATTGATATTATTATTATTTTAATTGAAAGAGTTTTAATAACTGTCTGCAAATTTTTTTAGTTAATACTATCATTTCAGTCGTAGGTGCAAAATCAATTAAAATATTAATTGATTCAATAAAATTTTTAATTGAAACCCGTTTTTAGTTTTTTCTGTGTAGTAAATAGAATTTTTATGCCAAATTACATAAAAATCTGTCGATCAGTTTTCAAATTAAGACGATATCCTTTGCAGGTATGCTATTGGAATTCTGTATGTCCTTGGACCAAAATTAGAGCTATTTTGAAAAGTCTAAGCTTCAATCTTACTTTGAGTTAAGTATCGGCTGTTTCTAGTCAACATAAATATATTTTAAAGATTTTTGAAAATTGTGTTCCTTTCAAAATATTTATTTTTTGAAATTTTACGAAATTCTGACTTTAACGCTTTCTTGCTTCCAAACCGTGCAATGACCACAAAAAACATACATAGCATATGTAGCATACACTCCATGCATCGTATCCACGAATGTAAAGGGGAAATTCCGAAAGCAAGCATGCTTTCGTCAACTTGTTGTTCCGATAAGGCACTAAAATTATTCATTTCTTTCGGTGAAGCCCCTCATATATAACATTTTTGAGACGATGTATATGCCGACAGGGCATTACAAACTTTGCCGTCAATCATGCACAAGATAAGTGTACTTTTCACTTTAAAGTTTAGTTTCTCTGTTTGAATTGTTGTAGGTTGCAGATCCGAAATTTGGTCTTGGACATATTTAACCTCCCTTAAAATAACGTCTCTTGTTTCTTTTGTAAATATAAGTTTTACCGGCCCGCAGTATTTTGTAGAAGATAGAGCAGGGTTATTCCATATTATAATCTTTCGTTCGTGAACTGTTGTATACATTTGAAGGAGAACTATTGAAATGAAAAACATACTGTTATCAGATCGGTTTTCTTCCGAAAATTTTTGCTTTTAAATGCTCTGTTTAGCTCCATCACATCCCCATTTTATAATTGCATTTATATCTCCAATTTCGGGAAGGGAGAGCAACACTTCCTCTTGTGCAGCACACAATCTTTTTAAACTGTGATCAATTAGCGATTGCAATCCAATCTCAGCATAAGTTTCCGTTACACAGTTGTATGAAGGATATATTTTTTGGCTTATTTCTGAAGTATGCTGCCTGATAAGGTTATAATCATTTGTTGAAAGACCTGTACCAATAATCATCGCAAGTGCTTGATCTGGTGACAAACTTTTCATGTTCTCATTAGATAATCGAGTTTTCTTTAATGCAGTGCCTCTTGATGGAGAAGTCACGGTCAAGTCTTGTAGTATTTTTGCAGAATTTCTTTTTCCTGATGATCTCAGTGTCATTTTAGCTGCCATTAACAATTGGTCATTAGCAGTATTGCTCATAAGTTCCTTAGCTTTTCGCTTCTTTGAGCGCAAAGAAGATTCAGAAAAGTTTTTTCAGTCCTTCCTGTCTTCGATATATCGCGAGATGTACTTGCCCCAACATCAAGAATATAATCTGAAAAGTTCAGATCTTTTGACAACCATTTAGAATTTTGTTGCCAAAAACGGCTATTTATTCGAGCAGCATGTTCCCATCTTAACCGAAAATCAAAAGAAAGTTTGATCACAAACTTTTTTAATTTATGGTGGTCCACATCTTTTCCAATTATACTGCAAATGTTATTATATACGGCATCATTTTTGTCTTCTTTCTTGCTTTCAAAGAGCGCATTTCGTGGAACTGCCATGTTTTTTTTTGCGAAAAATCAAAATATCGCAAAAAGAAGCAAAAACTTATTGTTGAATCTGAAACTAGATATATAAACCTTCAATCTCCATATAATCACTTAACAGAATTCTACAGAATCATGCAAGTTTTTCTCTATCGAAAAACAAACATTTTTGGAAATCACTCAATTTATAGTGATTGCATATTTTCATTGGTTAAAAATTAAAATAATAACGTTAAAGCTTCAGGAACTTACCAGAAACTTACTAGGAACTTATAGAAAAGGTTCCAACTTAATTAAAGCAAAAAGACTTTTGTAAAAATATTTTGCCAAAAAAAAGTAATGCCACCGCAAAGTTCAACAAAAACTATAAACAGATTTACTACACTTGCCACAGTGACACAAGTTTGATAACTGTTATCATGTTAATTGCTGTTTTTTCGTTTTGTTTTGAATACATTTTCCTAACATAAGTACTCTTGTTTACCATATGCCAAAAATTCATAGCGATCGGGGACATTTTCTTGCGACGTGCAGCATGCATGATTTGTGCCAACCAACATCATGCAAATGAATGCCCATTTAATATGAATGACAAAAAACCTGCAGTTTTTCTTGTTTTAATTGCAAAAAATAAGGAAAAGAAAGATTTTATCACTCTGCCAATGATATAAAATGCCCACTACGTTCTCTTTACTTGGAAACAAGAGCAAGAGCAACAATCAGCAATCAGATAATATCAGACAACAACACACCAATTCTTTCCAGTTTAACACTAGTGACTTTCCGACTGTTCATAACAATAATATTATTAATAACAAAAGATCAAACAACAATGTTTCATACGCTAATCAGCTTAGGAATAACAATGATCTCTTCAGTATTGACGAGCTATTTGATATTTTCACAACAGCTATGGATGAACTGAATAGGTGCACTTCAAAAGTTCAACAAATTAAAGTTGTAATGTCAATGGTCAAACACGCTCATGGATTACATTAATACAAATGAATTTAAAATGCTTCATTGGAATGCTAATGGTATTTCCAACTTTTCTAAATTAAAACAATTAGAGCTATTACTTGAAAGAGAAAACATACAACTAGCCTCTTTAAACGAAACTTTCTCCAATGAAGAGCATAAACCATATTTTAAAAATTATTATTTATATCGAAATGACAGATCTGGTGTAAGAGCAGGAGGTGGAGTTCCTCTGATAATTCGTAAATCTATCAAGCATAAAAGTTGCAACTGGAACATTTTCAAAAACTTTATTGACCATAAAATTGTTTTAAACACCGAAATATACAATTCCAAATCATCAATCGACAAGGAAATAAATAAGTTTGTCAATATTATTTTAGAGGCAAGAGATGCATCAACGCCCAAAGTAATAATTACGTTATGCCGGAAAATATCATAAAATACATTCGATTAAGGAGATCTTTTAAAAGAAAAAACCAAAGGTCAACGAAAGACGTGGAAGCTAATTTCTACAACCAGTTCTCAAAGTTTTTGACTAAATTAATTGATAAAAGTTTAAATATAAAAACGTAATCAAAAATGAACTCAACTTTTATCTAATCTTTAACCCGGGGATAAAACTTTTTGGAAAATTAGTAGAAGCCTGCGAGGAAAGGGTAAAAATCAATTCCCAAACCTTAACGTTGGCAACACTAAAATTACCTCTGATTCTGAGAAAGCTGAAACTCTTACAAATACCTTTGTAAAAGCCAATAATCTTACCTCAAACTACAAACACTCAATGGATGCTTCAATCAATGCAAAGGTAAACAATTTTAAAAAAGAAAATCCAAATACAGAATCTGTAATACTAACATCGTTTGGTGAAATAAACTATCTAGTCGCATCTCTTAAGTCCTTCAAATTCCCAGGTTTTGATATTGTGCCTAACCTGCTTTTAAAGAAACTATCTGCCAAAGCTTTAAATTTGCTGGTAGTAATCTTTAACAACTGTTTAAACCTGAATTATTTTCCAAAACAATTTAAAACAGCCAAAGTTATAGCTATACACAAGCCTGCTAAACCTAAAAAAACCCTATTAGCTATAGACCAGTGGTCTTCATCCATATCACCCAGGGGACGAAGTTTTTCGGGTATTTATTTATTCTCTTCGTGAATATTATAACCAGGGTTGCTCAAAGTAAAAAAACTCCTACAAGACAGCTTCTTGAAATGTACCAAAACTACCTGTATCGCTAATCTTTATTACAATATCTTTAAATTTTAATATCGTACTGTATTTACCAATATTGCTTTTTTAACTCTCAGAAAGCTTTTTTTTGTTTTATTTTCCTATCAAAAACTTAACTAATTGTAATAAATTAACAACGCTACAATATCTTTCTTAAAAAAAATACGTACTCTTTGTTTGCATCGTACTGAACGGCAACCATAATTACAACAATAAATATGTGTGTGAGATAATTGTTTCATTCAGTAGCTAGTTAGCTTTCAACAGAGTAGGAGTATAGCGGATATTTTTATGTTTTAACGTTTTTAACGAAAGCTACATTTTTGTTTGATACACTGAGAAGTTTTGATAACAAGCTACATAAATTTATGCATGTTTGTTTATATTTCGTATAAATATATATTTTTTTACAGCATTTGAAATTAAAATATTTAATGAATATGTGGGATGTTGAGTGGAAAAACTTTTTTTTATTTATTTATTATTTATTTATTTTATCAGAAAAATTTGCACTGAAATCGTATGGTTTTTACAGCAATCAAACCAGCATTCCACAATAATATCTGTATTATTAGTTTTAAAATTAAAAAAATAGATAAAAAAAAAAAGAAAAAACGTTTTAAAACGTTTTATTGTTCAAAAACCATATTTTTCAAAATATTTTTTTTTATTTTAATATTTATACACTAAGACATTTTTCGATTTTCAACTTGAGGGATATTTTTAATTTAAAGTATATTTGAATTTTTTTAGTTTCTATTGATTTATAGAAACATTTTAAACTTTATTGATATTTATTTTTGATAAAAACAAAAAATAAAACGTTTTCCGGGTGATATGGATGAAGACCACTGATGTACATTATTGTTATTATCAATACAATATTGTTTTTTATCAGTACAATATTGTCCCTGTAATTTTTTCGCAACAAAAAAGTCATAACCCTAATGAACATACCTATTTTTAAAATTTATATTTTTTTAACGCAACATATTCAATAATTTCATAATTGTTATAACAATGAAAACAAATCTTGTAAGAAACCACAAAAAGAAAAACTCATCACTTCTTTCAGTGTAATACTCTCATTTTATGTGTGTTTCTCTTTGTGAAGACCACTGCTATAGACCCATTATTCTCTTAAGCAATTTGGGCAAACTATGTGAGAAACTGATACATACTGAATATGTTTCTGATAATTCGATTATTTCTAATGAACAATTTGGGTTTAAAAAAGGGCACAGCACTACTCACCAAATAATCAGAATCAAAAACAAAATAATCATCAATAAAATTCGTAAGCGGTCAACAGGATTGATTCTGCTAGATATTGAAAAAGCTTTTGACAATGTTTGGCATAACGGTCTTTTATACAAACTTATTACTGCAAACATTCCTAAGTACATTTGTAAAATTATTTCCGATTTTATTGAAAATAGATCGTTTATAGTCTCAGTTAATCATGAAAAATCATCGGCAAAAACAATAACAACCGGACTACATCAAGGTTCTGTTTTGTCGCCACTCCTTTATTCAATCTACACATCAGATGTTTCAGTGCCATATTATATGCAAACAGCATACTGTGCTGATGACACTGCGTTAAACACTTCGAGCAAACTTACCAGAGCCCTTTTGAAGAAATGGAAAAAAGTCTCCTAGCCTGCAGCAAATATTTGTATAAATGGAAAATTAAGATCAACCCAAACAAGACTCAAGCAATAATTTTTCCATATAATAAATCTCAAAAACGATACCTAGACGCTCATTATTCTTTGGAAATGACAACATAATCGTATGCAATGAAGTAAAATATTTGGGAGCAGTATTAGACAAAAAATTAATTTTCAAAAAACATATTGATGAAACGTGCCAAAAGGCAATTAAATATTTTAAAGCTTTATGGCCATTTTTAAATAAAAGATCTCACTTAAGCTTTAAAAACAAAAACCTTCTCTATAAAAGTGTTATAAGACCAACTTTAACGTATGCATGTCCCATCTGGTATACAGCTGCAAATGCCATTTAAAGAAACTGCAAACTATTCAAAACAAATGCCTAAAAATGATTAACGGCAAACATTGGAGATACCCTACATTTCTTCTACACCAGGAAACAGGTTATAAAACAGTTTTAGATTTCATCACAAGATTAAATCTTAAGTATAAGGTGGCGCAAAAGTAATCCTCCTATCAGAAAATGCTATACATAATAAATACATAATAAAAAAAAAAAAACATCGGAAGGTTATTTTTGCGCCACCTTATATTTTAAAAATATTTTAAATTCGTCTTATCCATTGTTAAGAGAATGTAGAGAATTAACGTAAAAATCCCAGTAAATTATCAAATTGAAAATAATATGTTTATTGAGTATTATTTGTGTAATAATCCTCATATAAACATATATATTTTCTCTCAATATTTGAATTATGTTTATCGTATAAAGGTTTTTCCCCTATTTTACCTTTAAAAAAAATGATACCCTCAGAAAATGTAAATTAATGTCATATGATTATAACTATTATTTGTTGTAATATCTAGTCGATAAGATCTCAAATGTAAATATCATGTAAATATAACTTGTAAATAAAGGATGAATAAATAAATGAAAAAAAAATTATTAAGATTTAAACATAATTTAAAAATTTTGCTAAAAAAATTAAGATATTAATTTAAATATGAAATAATAATTGATTTAACTACAACTTTTTTCTCTGTATACCCTTATTCCACCAAAGAAAATTTGAAATTGTTAAGCTCAATTTATCAGAACTCAATTGTTTGACCGTTTCCCACGTTTTTTAACTCTCTCGAACACATTGGGTTTTGGACTTTATGTCTACACTTGTTCGAGCGAGGCATATTGATTGCTCAATTTAACTTTAAATATTTTGTTAGAAAAACAAGCATTGTTTAAAATTCGTTTTCCTATACCAATCTTTTATTGCTTTTACTACGGTTGGTTTTACTGAAATCCTAATACATATATTGGCATACATATTTGATTTGGAAAACCTTACTTTTGATTATGGACAATGTTTTAATGAATTTGATAGATTGTACCGATATTCTAGTATATTCACCAAATAAATGGTTGTTTCTACTGCACAGAATTACTAAACGATTTTTTTATTTTCAAGTTGCTTTGAAATACAAATAATTGGAGAATAGGATTATTTTTTACCTCCTTTTGCCTCCTTTTAATTATCAATTTAGTATTTGTGCTACATCGATACATAGATAATTTCAAATAAAATAACGTCCTACCAAATAAATTTCAAAGGTTTTGACCGATTTCCAACCAATATTTTTCTGGGTGTGAATCATCTTTCTTTCCTCTAAAAGTGTCCAAAAATCAATCGATTTTACGAGACTAAATTAGCAATAGTGGTTGTAGAAAAACTCGCAAATTCTGAAAACTTGAGTTTTCCGATGGAAAAAAATATAGTTTTCTTAAAATGTTAAAAATCCGTGAAATCAATACAAATTTTTAAAATTCGGTGCAAATTTTTTTCATTTGTACTTGTGTCCGAAAATCAGTACATGCACTCTTCAAATCAGTGTGAATGTCACAATAAGTATATGCGTCATAAATAGCAATTAGATAGTAATATACATTATAGGCGTGAGTCATACAATTTAAGTGTATGCGTCATAAATAGCGAATAGATAGTAAAAAGTCTTTTACAGTCATTATAGTCGAGAGTCAGACAATTTAAGAAACATTAACACGGCACAGAAGTAAAATGTGTCAAAAACTAAAAAAAAAATTACGTTTTTTTAATATTTGACACCAACATTTCTTATATTCATTTTGTACCCAGCAAAACCACACATTACCAAATAATGGGTAAAGTAATGTATCGAGACACAGTGGAGTGAATCAAATAAAAAGTGGTAATAAATATAGAACTTCTTAACTACTGGACCGATTAAGACTAAATGTATATGTAATCGTTAAGGAGGAGTATAGCTTTCAGAAAATTAATTTTGAAGTCACCCTGTGTTCACACAGGGAGAGCACTAAGGTGCCAAAGAAGACCACCTCGAGTACAAAAAACTTTTAAAATGCTGTAACTTCTACAATTATGAACCGATTTCGATGATTTTTTGAATCCGCTTGGTGAGATTAATAGAAAACATGCTTACGGTAATATGTTACCTCTTAAAGTTTAAAAGTTGTGTGATGTTGAACATTAAAATTTAAATTTTTTGACAAGTTTTTTTAGGTTTTAAATTAATATCTCCTTTATAATAAGTGGTAAGACATTAACAAAAAATTTTGTGTATTGCCACTTTTATCATTAATGTTGCGCTTAAAGTTTCATTTAATTATCTGTAACCGTTGCGTAAAGAAAAATCTGCAAAGTCAATTTTTTGAAATAGGTCAACAACAAATTGTAAAATTTTTGAGAAAAAGTAGCTTCACTCATACTTTTTTTTTAAAATCTAATAGGAGAAAAGTAAATATTTTTTTAAATATTCGAAAAGAACAGGCTTTGAGAATAGTTTTAAATGAAAGTATTATTAATTTTGGACATGCACCCTACACCCAGAATTGATCGAAAACGACCAATTTTCAAGAAAATCTCAAGTTTACACACGTGGGCAAAAAATGGCACGCCCATTTCTTAACTTTTTAAAACGTAATATTATAGACTAATAAAATGTTAATTATTCATCATCAACTGCATCAATTTTGCCACCGGGAAATAAAAAGTGGGGTCCTGGGAGGTGTTTTTGTAAAAAAAGACAAATTTTGAAATTATTTTTTTGCGCTTTTAAAATAATCATTTATTTTTTATTAATTAATAATACATATTAAAATTGTTAACATAGCATAAATACCTATTTAGATATTATTTATCTAAGTTAAGTTGTTATAATACAAAAAACAGTATTATATATATATTTTTTTGTTTTTTTTTTTAATTATTTGTTCTAGAAATTTTTTAAAATTTACAATAAATTATTTTTTTTTTAAAGTAGATTTTTTCACCTGTTCAACGATGTATAACATGTCTGGTGAATACGTTTACAAACGTCTGAAAACTTTTTTAAAATGTATCACTTGGTTTCACAAAGACTCACTCACTGTAATGAACTGAGTGTACGTACGAAGCTCATTACGATCTGCCAGTCCGGGACGGGATACAAGGGACGTAAAACTTATTAATTTAATATACTCGGAGCACTCGTGAGTACATTTATGTAATTGTTACACCTAAAGATTCAGGCAGAAAAATATTTGACACTAGAACTAAGGTATACTTTTCTAAAGGTATGAGGTATGCTGAATTCAAATCTGGTCTCAGAGTCACTCGCCGATAGCAGGCGTTTTAGCTAAATTAACGAGAAAAGTGTCGTTTTTGATAAAAATGCTTCGATTTTTCACCATCATTGAAATATATTTTTCATAATACTTGTAACGGCACCTGAACACACCACTCTTACCATTCTTTTTAGTTTTTGAATTTTTAAGATAACTTATATCCTTACGAAATAAGGTTGTAACTGCTGAAATTGAGGTTGTAACTGACATTTAAAATTCCTTTACCTCGGGTCCCATTAAACGTTTATGAACGAAACTCTCACGTTGTTTAATAACAATTTGTGTAAGTACTGTTTCAAAAGTTAAGCATTTATCAACAAAGTTTGCCATGGTGTTAATTAATTAAATTTTTTAGAACTGTGCCAAAAATGGGAGTGATAAAATGAGAGGGCTTCACAAAATGATATGTTGGTTAATAAAAACACAATGTATGCACAAAAGTATTTTTCCAAAAATATGTACTTTTTTCAATATAAAAGTACTTTTTCAAAAAAAAAGTACTACATCCAAAAAAAAATTATTTATTCTAAAAAATTCACTTTTTCCAAAAATAAGTGCTTTTTTCAAAAGAGTACAAATACTTCTTCTAAAAAGAAACTACTTTTTAACAAAAAATATGTTTTTTTCAAAAAAAGTAAAAAAAAATTTCTTTATTTCAAAAAAGTACTTTTACAAATAAATACTTATTCCAAAAGACGTACTTTTTTTGGAAAAATAGTGTTAAAATCCCATTAGGCTACTATAATTCTCATTGCGTTAAAAAACACAAATGTACAACAATTTGAATGCCGACACCTTACTGTATTATCAAATAGTTACTTTACAGACTTCGTTTGACCTTAATTTTATAAAGTTGGAAGTTTGATTGATATAAAAGTTTAACTTTTATATAGCCACCACACCCTAAAAAAATATGTACCATCATTATCCTTTATAAATACTTTTTTTTTTGTTTTTCTTTTTTAAAAGAGAGGCAACACTCAGGAAATACTTTCTATATTTAGTGTGTTGCTTTCTTTGGAAAGGGATAGTATAGAGATGAAAGGTGGGGAAAGATGAAGGGCTTCAGACATGGCAACACTGTAATTGCGCGAGATGATAAGTCTTAGAACAGTTGTTGCTCGCCACCTGATGGAAAGTTGGCGAACTTATTGAAGCTTTTTGGTTCATAGCCCTGATTCATTATTTTACTTCGGTGGGGTTAATTGCTATGGGAACACCGAAGGTGGACATTTCGATACGTATGAGGGATAGAAAAAACTCAAACATATTAATTTGATGTTGCCGGCACCGGGGATCGAACCCGGGACCTTCTGTGTAAAAGTCCAACGCGCTAACCATTACACCACAACGCTTTAGCTCGGCTACAATAAATGATATTAAGGTAGATATGCATCAGCGTATTTGAAAGTAGGCGAAATGGGAAAATGGGTCGCGGAACTTTATAATTTCTTACCTGTTTTTTTCCGGAAAAAGTACCAAGAAAAAATACATACATATAATCTATGAAACAAGTTTCATTGAAGGCAATGTTTATGAAATATTTGCAGAATTAATGAAAATCTTCATAAAACTAATGAATCATGCCGACAATGAAGCATTTATAGAATTTATGAAACAGTTTCATAAAAATTTTTAATATTAAATAATTTTATTCATTGCAAGTTTTGTAAATATTTAAGGAGTTTTTTTTATATAATGACCAACATGTGGAATATTATACAGAATTCATGTGCTGTTGATCACAGATCCAGTTCCTTTCCTGTAAACTCTAGCTGAATGAGTTTGAAGCTTCATAACAATGTAGTTTGAGTTTGGATTTTATTTACCTATAATTAATAATTTTAATTCGTTTTTGTTTGTATATATGATTAGTATCCTTTGATAACACAGTGCAACACATAAATTGGTTCCTCTTTCGTACCCGGTTTTTTTTGAAGTGTATATCGAAACTAAAAAAAAACCGCAAAGGACTTGGCCAGATTACATCGAAATTTTTTTTTTGGACACCCTAAGTTTTTGCACCCAAACATGATTTTTTTAAAAAAGGAAAATTTTTATGGAATCCATATATCATAAACCGTTCGGAATTTTGTTTTTATGTCTTTGGCAAAGTTGTAGATCCAAACCAAAGCAAAAAAATTCTCATATGGACCGACCCAAAAAAATTGCATCTACTGCATCAAAATTGCAAAAAATTGGGAAAAAATGCTATTTTATGATTTTTTCATGATTTTGTCCTGAAATGGCTTAAATACTGGGAATTTAAGAAATCTTTCTTCAGCTAAATTATATCTAACAACAATATAAACAACTCTCTAGTACATGTCATCTTAATACGAACATTCCTTAACCCTAGAAAGCACATCTTTTTACTCACACTTATTTTGCATAGCCAATGTTTGTCGTTTCGACAAAGAAAGACTATATAGGTTAATGCCGTTTTTGTTGTTACTTGTTTTCAAATTTACTATTTAAACATTTTATTGTTGTAATGCTGATATGTTTTTGAAAAAATGAATATATTTATTTTATTAATAAAAAGTAATTATTT
Organism: Delia radicum; assembly: GCA_021234595.1. Classification (NCBI taxonomy): domain Eukaryota; kingdom Metazoa; phylum Arthropoda; class Insecta; order Diptera; family Anthomyiidae; genus Delia; species Delia radicum. The sequence goes on from CM037851.1 coordinate 114,729,564, forward strand.
TATAACGCAATTAACAATTTCATAATTTTTTTTTTATTTTTTGTTTAAGTTTTTTTGTTTATTTATACAAATGCAAAACATGTGTATTATTAACTGCCGATGATTTTATTCTGCTACGATTTTACCCGAAAAAAGTATAGTAACTTCTGGTAAAATGAGAAACACAATTACTTTCTTATCACGCTCTCATTTACCGAATTTTTGTTAATAAAAACACTTTTTGGTAAGATGAAGTCAAAGCGGGTTCGCGAGGTAACGTTTGTCGAACAGAACTAAAATAAGAAAATATATAATTTTAACAGAATAAATAAATAACATACCATTGCTACTCACGCCTGTTAAGGTTTAAATATTTTTGGTGGTGGTTCAAGGTCATGATCTGACTCTGCACTACTACAAGAAGAAAGAGGATCCAAAGGCACATCTCTAAATCCAGTGTCTCCTGGGTCTTCCATATCACCATCCTCACACAGGCACACCTTGTGGCTCCACCAACAAACCTCTGCAAGCATTGCGTCCAGCTTCTTGCCTTTGAATCTTTTTTCCATTGGCATTGTGACCTGGTGGAATCGCTCCCCTTGCTCATCTGATTCGGTGGGCAATTGTTTTAAAAAAACATCAATATGATGATGCAAAAAATGCAATTTCAGCGTCATCGATACATTTATATTTTCAAAATATTGCAGCATTGTTGCCACTAATTTCTTTGCTTTATCTGGCTCTGCTCGATCCTTTCCTAAAACATTCTGAATTACAGCTTTGAGAGCGTCCCATGCGTTTCGGAGATTAAAATTTACATTTGTAAGCACAGCTGTAAATGTATCGTTTTTCATTAACTTCCTGATATCTGGGCCGTTCAGGACACCTGTTCAAAGTAAACAAATTTATTACAAACGATTAAGATAGGTATAGATAAAGCGGGACCCGCGAAATCAGATATAAAAATAATTAAAATTACATAATTACCAGCTTTAATTTTTGCATCGCTGAGTTTCGGAAATATAGTTTTCAAGCAATAAAAAACTTCATCACTACTTCCAACAGCAGTTTTGATGAACTTTGAAGCGATTCCTAGTTTTATGTGGAGCGGCGGAAGTAATATATCACTAGTCTCCCTTATGAACGGCTCATTTTTCAGTTTAAGTTGTTTTACGTTTTCGGCATCTCTTGCACTCCAGTTTGTGCGCTTATACTGATTGCCCGGGTATCGTGAGTCCCAATCGCAAATAAAGCAAAAGAAGCTAGGGAAGCCACCTTTTGAAATTATTCCTGAAAGAAGAGCACTTGAGAAAGGATACTACTAAATACAAATAGAAAATAGTACCATGCATTATGTTCACGACTTTTAAATCGCAACAAATTTTCCATTTGTGCTCCTCATATTTGATTTTCTCCAATATATTACCTAAAGTTTCATAGCATTCCTTCATATTAGTGCCATATGCTAATGGAATTGAAGGCTTGTTGTTAGTTTTATGGAGCAGCACAGCTTTTAAACTTGATACTGAGCCATCAATAAACAGTCGCCAGTCATCAGCAGCATACGCCATTCCCAACCGATTCACTAATCCTTCGATGTCAATGCAGTGGGTAAACGTGTTCGCTGCATCGACGGTGTAAAATGTTTGGAACTCTGTTTGACGGCTCCGGTATGATGAGGCACTGACGGTATGCTCTGTAAGCTTTCGGCGCTTCAAAAATGAGGTTAGAAATTCTGCATTCCGCTGTTATAAGCCCATCTTAGCCACAACATAGTCCATTTCGTTTTGTACGAGCGGTTTTGGTTTATCGTCGTCAATATCAGGCTCATAAGCGGCATCTTGGAAATCTGATTGATTTGTGAAAGTCGTAGTGGATGACCGTGTGGACATAACATCCGGACTCGGAGGCTTAGGTATTCGAAAGTGAAAAGTCTAATTATATCCGTGTTTTGTGCAAAATTTTACAATTCAACTATTGCGCAATATGGAAAATAGCCGGTGTCCAAACATTGATTATTTTTGTTTAGTTTGTGGTCATATGGTGCCTACAAGTGTGCAAAGGAAAAGGTCTACTCCGGAATTTAAGCTAGCCTATGCATCTTATTTCGATGAGGTTGATCCCAGCGGTGAAGATTACACTCCAAATACAGTGTGTGGCACTTGTTACTTCCGCCTTTTGGATTGGTATCATCGACGAGGTAGAAATTTAAGTTTCATGAAGCCAATGGTGTGGATAAAAGACCCAAATTCACACGACAAATCCCGGTGTTACTCATGTATCAATTACTCCAACATTGGCTATGCAAAATAAGTGTGAGCAAAAAGATGTGCTTTCTAGGGTTAAGGAATGTTCGTATTAAGATGACATGTACTAGAGAGTTGTTTATATTGTTGTTAGATATAATTTAGCTGAAGAAAGATTTCTTAAATTCCCAGTATTTAAGCCATTTCAGGACAAAATCATGAAAAAATCATAAAAAAATAGCATTTTTTCCCAATTTGTTGCAATTTTGATGCAGTGGATGCAATTTTTTTGGGTCGGTCCATATGAGAATTTTTTTGCTTTGGTTTGGATCTACAACTTTGTCAAAGACATAAAAACAAAATTCCGAACGGTTTATGATATATGGATTCCATAAAAATTTTCCTTTTTTAAAAAAATCATGTTTGGGTGCAAAAACTTAGGGTGTCCAAAAAAAAAAATTTCGATGTAATCTTTCCAAGTCCTTTGCGGATTTTTTTTAGTTTCGATATACACTTCAAAAAAAAACGGGTATGAAGGAGGAACCAAACGATGACCTTAAAAATGCTGCACTGTGTAATAGGGAGTATGCCCGCTGCATTGTTAGCGTGGGGACGACCTTGTTTTGCCTTCAAGTTTAAATTGTAATTGATTTAGGATAAGAATTTAATCTTTTAAGGAAAATAAAACACAATATATTAGTGTTGGTATCCAAACATTTAGGTAGGTATGGAATGGCATTATCCTCATTTCAAATTTGGGGACTGCGATTGAAAATATTTCTGTCTTAACCCTTAAATCAAAATGGGAGCTATGTCTTACGTAGTTATAAGATCGTTTTTCAAAAGAATATTGTGTGAATATTATAGTATTTCTGCGTAGACGGACTGCGGCAATGTTTATTATTTTTATATTCTGTGGTATGTCCAAAGCCGGCTTCGCTGAGTAAAACATTTATGGAAGGCTGTAAAATAAAAAATTAATACTTTATTCCGTTGTCCAATAAAAATTACATTTGATACTTTAAGGCCAAGCAAGGTGTTATCTATGATAACAACCTAGTGGGCTTGCCCGTTACCATAACTCATTGGTATATGGTCTTACTGAAAAGATAATTTCTAAAATATACAATAAAAACATAGTAGAAATGGTATTCAAAAGGGAATTCGTACCGCCTATTTACGCTGCCTAAACCGTTAGAGCTTGGAATTTGAAATTTGTCATTGAGGTTCCTTCTTCATCATATACTAATCACGATTTTAGGAAATTGTTAGTATGTGGCACAAAAATATAAAAAGTCTTCCCCTCATCGTCCTGCTTAAACCCCTTCGGCTAAAAATCTGAAATGTCAAGTGTATTAGCCAATAATCTATGGGCTAAAGCACTTAAAATATACCTTTAGGAATTTCAAATAAAACTTGATAAAAATGTGGCACCAAAACAAATGTTCGCTTAATCACTCAGCCCAAACCGCTTGATTTTGAAATTTGGCATGTATGTTCCTCCTCTCGCGTAGATATCCACAAATATGGGATTATTGGAAATGTTTACGTAATGGAGCAAACAGTGAAAAGTTTCCTCTTGATTTACTGCCCAAATCCGTTTGTCTAGAAATCTAAATTTTATAATATGTATGCCCTGAGGTATAGGCTAATTTACCGGAGAATTTCCAATAATGGCGTGGTAAACATTGTAAAAAATATTGAACTTGAAATTTGGATTAAATTAGACATCCACTAAGGTGGGGTTTTTGTAAACTCTTCAGGGGACGGACAAAAAGGACGAAGTTTCCTTCTGTTGCAAACATTTTTTGGAACTCACCAAAAACACTGGGTTTAAATAAGAAAAATTGGGATTAATCACAAAGCTTAAACCGCTGGAGTAATGAACTTGAAATTTGGCTTGAAGGTTCCTCGTCCGGCACAGATATTATCTAAGAAGAAATTTATATTTTGATATTCCATAAGGTGAGTGGCAAAATCTCCCTTTTAATATTCTGCCAACTAACATTTGGCTACAAATCTGACCTTTAAAATATGTGTTTCTTTGAACTTCTAATTAAAACTTGTAAAAATGGAGTTAAAAAAGGAAAAGTGTCCGTTAATAGCCCGGCTCAAATCGTAGGAGCTAGGTACTTGCGATTTGACATGTAGGTACTTCCTTAAGCGTAGACAGCAACCAATAGAGGAGCAAAAACGGGCAATCTCATAACCAAAACCATTAGGTAATTATATCGTAGTTCACTTAAGATAAATTTTTTGCTTTTCTGATCAAAACTTGTCATAAATAGAGATTTAAAGGGAAAAAGTGTTCTCTTAATGACATGTACAATTGCTTTATGCTTAAAATTTAAAACATCTTTTCGAAATAGTTAAACAAAATAATTAAAACAGGAAATCATTTTCTTTTTAATGTATTCCGACATTAAAAAGTATTGGTAACGATATATTGGATATTTAAGCTAGTCGAGTAATAATAAAAATTAAATTATAAAATATTTTGGATATTTAGAAGTTAACTATATAAAAAGGGTTAAAAGTTGGTACTAATTCATAACGTTTAAATACATTTTCCTATTCTCTTGAAATTTTTAGATTCCAAGTGCTGCAAAATTATATACTCTTTGTGGCATATGAACACAAAAGCAAAAAATTTGTAAAAAAAAAAATTTGGTCCTGGACGATTTTTATAAGAAGTTAATCTCTTGGGGATCTACATTTTAAGCAAGAATGACATGACATTATCCCAATTTCCGATTTGGGGATTATGGATTAAAATGTATCTATCATAACCTCCAAACCAACATGGGAACTATGCCTAACATGATTATGCGAATAATCCCCAGTAAAAAATAGACACATTCTTCATAGACAAATTTTTCAAAAGAACATTGTGTGAATATTAAAGTTTTTCTGCGTAGCCGGCCTGCGGGCGGACTTAGGGGTTTTTACTCTGTGATACCACCGAAGCATTCTTCGCTGAGTAAAAAATTTCTGCAAATCTGTAAAATAAAATAGGTAATACTTTATTGTATTGTCTAATAATAAAAATGACATTTTGAACTTTAACGCAAAAAAAAGGTATTATCTACGCTAACACCCTTGTGGGCATTGTCCGCTAGTATAAAATATATGTTCCTTGATGTACTGACTAATTAACTACTTTTTGAAATAAAAACATAGTTAAAATGGGGTTCAAATGTTAATAAGTGCAGCCTAATCTCCCAACTTTAACCGCATGGGCTTGGAACTTCAAATTTGGTATGAAGGTTCCGTCTCCGGCGTAGACACAATTCTTGGAAAGATGATTTTTGGAAATAATTAGAAGGTTGCACAAAAAAAATAAAAAGTGTTTTGCTTAACGTTCTGCCTAAACCTCTTCGCTTGAAATCTGAAAGTTTAAATACATAAAAAGAATACATTCCGTCCTAGTAAGCGTATTTGGGTAATAGCTATCGAATTTTTTGATAGTTATCACCAAATTTCTGTTGAAGTAATCGAAATTTTATTGTCGTGTCAGAATGACTATAACTTCAACAGAAAGATTTTCATCACAAGCATAGATTTAAGTTACCCTTATTTAACAAAATAGTAAAAATTCCCAGTGGTTTAACCAGTTTTGAGTTTATTTTCGATGTCTTACAATTTACAGCTTATCTGAAGTTTTCAAGACGGCGCTATTTTTCCTTTTCTGATTTTATAATATGACCCATAGCTTGGAGACTGAGAAAGTTAAAGCAAAATGGACGAAAATTTGTATTTCTCCTAGCTTCACCATACGCCAGTGCTAATGAAATCCCTATCCGAAATTAGACCTTGGTGGGGACCATTACCTCGTAATTTTTTCCAAAAATATTCTATTTTATAAAACGGACAACATTTTCGTTTCTTCGGAGTATCCACAAATGTTCTAAATAAATATGAACCAGGTCTGGGAAAGCTTCCGCGACCCTTAACCTCCTACAAAGAGCATAAAACTAAAATGTAATGACGCAAATGAAAGACCAAATTTTAATATTATATTTCACATCAATGTAGCATTGTTTTTAGCTTGAATAAAATTGTGTGTAAATTAGAATTAGAAATAAGACTGTAGATGTACTTATTTTGTACTTTAATTAAAAATTGGAAAAATTAACAAAAATACTTTTTCTGAGCCAAAAAAAAGGAATACATTTTGTTAAACGTAATAAATTTTTCTGTTGAGCGAACAGATATATTGAGATGGAGTATAGGTTTTTGAACTCCAAAACGTCAGTGAAGTTGTATGTGGTTTTAAATATGAATAACATTTTCCTTAACCTGTTTTTCGAAAAGTATAATTTTGTTTTTTTTTTCAACTTAGATCAAATTGCTTTACGAAAAATAAGGTTTGAAACAACTTACGTTTTAAGTTTCAGATTTAGCTTAACATTTTGATTAAGATGAGCACTTCTTAAAATTTTAAATCCCCGTAATACCACGTTTCCAGTGGAAAATTCAATAAGTGAATTTTCAGTGTATTAGCCCACATCACAGAAAACCTATATTTTTACTTTTTAGCCAATGGTCGTAAAATGGGACTCTTTACTCGTTTCTACGTCTCCCAGTAATATATTAAAAATCCCCTTTTAGTGGAGGTCTTAATTTTTGCCATGTTTAATTAGTAAGTACTTTTTTGTTTGATCATGAAAATTAATATAACATGAAAATTGTTATATGTATTCTTCAAATTTTAACAAACTTACAGTTTTTTAGATTTTTTGAAAATTTGTTATCAAAAAAAATAAAATTACTTTTTAGAATAGTATGTAGTTTTTTTGAAAAAAGCATTATTTTTTTGTTGGAAAAATCTTTTTTTATGGAAAATTTGCTATTTGGAAAAAGACCTTTGTTTTTGAAAAATGTACTTTTTTTAAAAAAGGACTTTTTCGGAAAAACACTTAACTTTTTTTGGTGAAAGCATTTTTTTTTTTTTGAAAAAAGTCTTTTTTCTGGTAAAATCACCTTTTGCGGGAAAAGTCCTTTTTTTCGATAAAAGCACTTGTTTTTAAAAAAGCATTTTTTTTTGGAAAAGTATTTTTTTTGGAAAACGATATTTTTTTTGGAATAAGATAATTATGTCTTTCTCCTTTGGAATATCAAAAAACTCCGTCTTATTCGAATTCTTCTTTCCAGGAGGAAACTGTATACCAATTTTTCGGTTATTTGGCCCAGTTTCTCACTTTTTGGCCATCTCCGATGTAATATAAAAAAATCCCGTCTTAGTGGAGGTCACCTTCCCAGGAGGAACCTATATGCCAAATTTAAAGTTTCTAGGAGCAGGTGCTAGGATGGGCGATGTTCAGTCACTCAGTATCTCACACTACTATTTATATATAAATAGATAGACATGTGAAAACTTCTGTTACGTTAAAAAAAAAAGTTCCATATTGTGAAAAACACTTTTTTTAAACCCGTTATTCTTTTGAAAAGTACCATTACTTATAAAAAACCGTTAATTTTTGAAAAAAATTACATTACAAAAAAAAAAACGTTCCTTTTTTGAAATTTAAGCAACAGTTATTTTTTTTAAACAACAGTTACTTTTTTAAACCCGTTATTTTTTTGAAAAATGTCGTTACTTAAAAAACAAAAACCGTTAGTTTTTGACTAAACCGTTACTTTTATTTGTTACAAAAGTAACGGTTACTTTTTTAAAAATGCCGTTACTTATTTTGCAAAAACGGAAGACTTTTTTCACTTTTTCGCACTCTCCGTTGGAATATTTGAAAATCCGCTGTAAATTTCAAGTTCCCAGGTCCAGTGGTCTAGGCTGGTCGATGTTGAGTCAAAAATGTAGAAAATTAGAACGTAATTATAACAAAATTATATTTGTAGAAAAATTTGTAGAATTCTGGTTACACGAATTACAGGACGTCAAGGTTGTTCGTTAAATCGAGATACTCGTTAAACAACAAAACGAATAAAAAACAAAACTATGCTATTTATATAATTTTTTATTTTCGTTCGACTTGTTCAAAATTATAAATTTTTTTGGAAAAAGGAATTTTTTCAAACTGTAATTTAATTTTTGAAAAAATGTATTTTTCGGATTTTTTTTTGTAGATGGTACTTTTTTAGAAAAAGTAAATTTTTTTTTGGATGTTTTTTTTTTGGAAAATGTACTTTTTTGGAAAAAGTATTGTTTTGAAATAGGTACTTTTTTAGAAAAATTATATTTTTTTGTGTACTTTTTTTGAAAGACACTTTTTGTTTTTTTTTGTGCAAGATACTTTAGGTGGAAAATGGAAATTTTTTTAAGGAAAAAGTATTTTTTGCGGAAAAATTACAGTTCCTAGTATTTTTTATGGAAAAAGTCCTTTTTGAAATTGGTATTTTTTTAAGAAAAATTAATTTATTTTCTGTTTTGTTTGGAAAAGGTTTTTTTTTGGGAAGAAGCACTTATTTGAAATTGGTTCTCATTGTGAAAATTAAATTTTGTTGGTAGATTTTTTTTGGAAAATGTACTTTTTCGGTATAGTTTTTTGGAAAAGGTACTTTTTCGGTATAGTTTTCTGGAAAAGGTACTTTGTTGGTACTCTTTTTTTGGAAGATACAGGAAGAACTTTTTAAAATTGCTACATTTTTAGAAAAATTTAATATTTTTTTGGAAAGAGTACATATTTGAAATTGGTACTTTTTTTTAGAAAAATTTATTTTTTGTGTACTTTTTTTGGAAATTTTTTTTTGAAAATTTCGGTACTTTTTTTTGGAAAGGGACATTTTGAAATTGATACATTTTTAGAAAATTAAATTTTTTGTACTTTTACTTTGAATAAGGGACTTTTTCGGTAATTATTTTTTTGAAAATTTCGGTACTTTTTGTTGGAAAGGGACATTTTTGAAATCAGTACTTATTTAGAATATTTAATTTTTTTGGTACTTTTTTTGCCAATAGTTTTGGTCCTTTTTTTTGGTAAAAAGAAAAATTTTTTGGTACTTTTTTTTGAAAATGAACATTTTCGGTACTGTTTCTCTTTTTTTTGGTACTTTTATTTCGGATAAGGGACTTTTTCCGTAATTATTTTTTTTTTGAAAATTTCGGTACTTTTTTTTGGAAAGGGTCATTTTTGAAATCAGTACTTTTTACATTTAATGTTTTTGGCACTTTTTTGCCAATAGTTTTGGTACTTTTTTTTTTAGTATAAAGAAACATTTTTTGGTACATTTTTTTTTGAAAATGAACATTTTCGGTACTTTTTCTCTTGGAAATTGTACTTTTTTTTTGGTACTTTTTTCTAAAAAGGGTACAGTTTTTGGTACTTTTTTTGGGAACGGGACTTTTTTCGGTAATTATTTGCTTTGAATATTTCAGTACTTTTTTTGGAAAGGAGCATTTTTGAAATTGGTACTTTTTTAGAAAATTTTATTTTTTTGGTACTTTTTTGTCAATAGTTTTGGTACTTTTTTTTTTGATAAAAATAAAAAAATTTGTACGGGTTTTTTTTTTGAAAATGAACGTTTTCGGTAATTTTTCTCTTGGAAAATGTACTTTTTTCCAATGCTTTTCGGTACTTTTTTGGAAGAAGGTACTTTTTTGGGATTTCGTTTTCGGTACTTTTTTTTTGGAAAAAGGTACTTTTTTCGGAAAAATGGACACTATCCAAATATATATTCAAAAATCGCTTCTTAGTGGAGGTCTAAGTCGGAGGAGGAATACATGTACCAAATTTCAAGTTCCCAGGTCTAGAGGTCTTGGCTGGGGAAAATGGACATTATTTTATGAAAAAGGAGGAGTTTTTTCATTTTATGGTCTTGTCCGTTGGAATATCAAAAAATCGCTTCTTAGTGGAGGTCTAAGTCGGAGGAGGAACATATGTACCAAATTTCAAGTTCCTAAGTCCAGAGGTCTTGGCTGGGCGATGTTGAGTCACTCAGCCCTCAGTCACTCAGCCACGCCACTCTTATATAGTTATAGATGTTGAATACTTGAGAATTAAATCTTAAAAAAGTTTGAAATGTATGAAATTTAATGAAATTATGAAATTTTATGAAAAAATAAAAAAATTACGTCTATGAAGACATAATTTATGAATTTAAATGAATTTTTTTTAATGAAACTATGAATTTTTATAAAAAACTTTATGAAAAATTACTTAATATTAATAAAATTTCTTGGATATGATGAAATTCTTCATTGAATCAACGCAAAAAGTTCTATGAAAGTGTTTAATTAATATCATGAAAGATAATTCCTCAGTGTAGAAATTTAAGCGTTTTTTTAATAAAATTATCCAATTTAGCGAAATCCGCAAATACGATTTTAATTTATATATCATATTCTTAATGTATGCTAGACTTGTGTAGTTCGTAAACTACTCACAAAATTGAACGATATGACCTAGTTCACCAAAAATCGCTCTTTTAGTTCGATCGTTCCTTTTATTCACGAGATAATTTTATCTCTTTTCATTAGGTAAATTTTTTGAAAGTAATATTTGAGACCCAAATTAAACGAATCACATAAAGCATTTTATTTTTTAACAATAAAATTTTTTTATATACATACATACGTATTATTTTTATTAAAATATTTCATTATTTTTATTTAATATATTTAATTGTCTTAATCTTAATCTTAATGTTGTATATTTTTTTTGTTATTTATAAGCATTAAAAAGAAGTGTAAAATATAAATAGTTCGCTTTAAAATTATCAAACAAACGATCTTAAAAATTTGTCATATGAACGATCATTTTTGTAAAACACGGTGATGAACGCGGCGATTGATTGTCTGCGTAGACTTACGTGGTTTTCAAACAAAATTGTATGAAAAATGGAATTTTCTATATCAAATGGGTGTTATTTATATCATTCGAGAAATCTATCACTTGCATTTTTTGAAGTGTTGAATGAAAAAAAATTCTTTTAAATACAAAAAATTTAAATATAAACTCTTAAAATTAATTACTTTACAATAATTATAATTAATTAGGCAAGTCTATATTCTGGCAGAATAAAAACATTGATATCACCGATTTGTTGTTTTTTAAAAAATTTTATTTTTAAAAATTTATAAAATCACACAAATATTCAATTAAGCACATTTTCAATAAAATTTATCGTTAAAATTTAAATATTTTTCATTTAGAATGAATTTATTTTTAAGGGTTGCTAATACTATATTATATGAATCCCTACAAAGAAAGTGTACAAATTTTACAGCAAAGACGGCAACTCTAAAATGGTTATAATTGACAATTCAAGTGATAACGCAAAACTCAATCACAAAACGTAGAGATTTATAAAATATCATTTTCTGTGCACCCCGGTAGGCTAGTTGGTAGCTTGCTGGCTTATCAGTGCAGGTGTCGTGGGTTCGATTCCCACCAGAGAGGCACTTGTCTGTTTTCGCTACTGTTTTCTCCGAAAGCCATAGTAGCTACTGCTCTGTTAGGGAAATAGTATATAATTTGTAATAATATGATTATTAATTAATAAAAAAAACATTTTCTAATTCCCATGTTAGGTGAGTGATATGAAGTGTAGGTGATGTGATGAACGCAGGTGATTAACAAAATTAGGACATAAATCGTTGTTCGAGAGCCGTTATATTATTTTAGCAGTATTTTTGTATAACCCCGCGTCTTCAGGTGCAATAAATTGATAGCAAGTTACAAAATGATTTCAGCGCAATAAACTTACGTGAATACCATTAATTTCAATGTTATTGCAATATCAAGGTATCGTTAGCATGCAATCGGCTCTCGCATTGACGTTTGCCATTAAATATCTCTTTTAGTTTTCATTTCAATTTAGCAATCAAATAAATTTTAGTAAATAAAACGGAAACGAAAAGTTTTTTTATTATTAATTATTTGTAGACAAAAATAAAATTTTATTATTTTTTAGCATTTAGAAATAAATAAGCGAGTGTTCTCTACTACATTGCAATTGACATAATGCTGAAGTTTCTTTACAATCGATTTATTATACTATCGTTTATTGCATTGAAGAACACCGGGTACACGAAGAGTAGCAAGAAACTATTCTCTTTACGTGGTTGAAAAATCATACGCGAAACAACAGCTTGTTTTTATTGCTTTGAATATGTCTTATTTTATTTATTGAAAATGATGTGTTAATTCTGAAAACAATTTTTCTAAGAAAAAAGTCACAAAATTTCCAGCTAAAAGCTAATTCACTTTTTTTACCAGCTAAGGAAGAAAAAAAAAACGCCAAATCAAGCTGCAATATCTAAAAAAGGGAATACTGAGCTTGCCAGATTTATTTTGACGGTTTTCGCCATACAGAGTAAGTAATAAATATCGCCAACAATATTTTTGATTCATTTTTGGCTAAAAAAGTCTCCAAAAACACTTTATTTTTCTAATCGAAGTAAAAGGTCAAAAAATGCGTTTTGAGAATTTTATTGCATAATTTAATAACATAAAATATTCGTAAAGCAGAATAACAAACTGCATAGTCAATTTAAATTTTATACACCAAAAACATTTTTCAAACATCCCAACTTTATTTTCACATAAAAAATCGTTATTAAAAAACTTTGAAAATATCAACTTACGGGCTGTTTTTATAAGACGTGTCACTCAAAAAATTCGTGTAAATGAGTGAATTGAGTGAAAACGTAAGAGTTGTCGTTTTCGTCTCTTTTTTTTTTTGGTTTCCACATTGAGATTTGAAACGTCACAAACGTTAAAAACAGAAGTTCACATAAAAGTATTCTTCAAAGAAAAAGGGCAAGACAATTTAATATTAAAAAAAAAAAATACTTTTTAACAAAAAATTGTAATAAAAAATCACTATCAAAACCCATGGCAATTGACCCGATCATTTTTATTTATAAATGTTTTTGTTTTTTTTTTATACAAATTATATTTTTATCACCACTTTTATTGTTTTCTAAACAAAATAAATAATTTTTTTTTCAAGCAAAAATCAGCTGTTTTTGTTTATATTTCATTTACAGTGTTGGGTTGCCATCTACCAACGAAAAATGATGTATATAAAAAAAGTAAACAAAATGCGAAAATCATTATGTTGGCAATCTTACTGTTTGACAAAACATAAAGCTTTACGTAATCAAACGTAAGTCAGACAAACGAATTATAAATACTCATTTCATTACGTTTTCGTTCGGGTGCCACACGTTCGTGTGGTAGTATACACGTCTTGTAAAAACAAGCCGTTAATAAAATATTTCAAAAAAAAAATATTCGAAAATTTAGCAATAGAAATTTCTACATAATAATATATAATATAAATTAGTTTATATTATGGTAAAATGATCAAGTTTTTTAATAATTTATGAGAAAAATCAATTTCAGTAAGGATTTTTTGTGTATAAAATCGCTAGCCTCTTGAAAAATCGCCCGTCGCCACTTCAAAAATTAAATCGCCAAACAAGTTTGAAAATATCCACGTTTGTTGAAAAATCGCCATATCCTTGAGCCAAATTTAAAAGTTAAGGAAGGATAGAAGATGGTTTGTTGTGTTTAAACACGCAATGAAAATCTAATAAAAACTGATTTTTGTTGTGCTTTAACGTTTTTTATATGTTCAATGGATATGAATGAAATTAACATATATTTGATATACCGAGATACGTTTAAGTATTTTAGATATTTTTATGTGGGTAATTTTTTTACATTTTTCTCAGAAAAAAATTAAGCGGGCATTTCAATTGCAGTTTTAACAAACAAATTACTATCTAAAGCCATTTTCACACATAAATGTAAAACACGAGTTTTGTCAAAACATGTATTTAATTCAAACAGGGGGCTAATTCTCGCAGTCGTGGGCTATCGAGTTTCTTATCGAACGTTCGAAATTTTCTATTTTTGGGATTCTGTCATTCGATATCAAGTAATCTGTATCGAAATTTCTTATGATGTCATACGATATCGAGAGAGTGTTCGAATGCAACCGTGCGATTTTTCACTCGATAACAAAAGGGCTTTCGAAATTACGTTTATTGTGTATTTCCTGGTTTTAAAGTTTGAAGAAGAAAGAAAATATAACCAATTTTTTGGTTTTTTTAAGAAATTACTAATTTTCTTTCATATTATGGCAACTATAACATAAATAAATTACAGACAAAAAGCGATTATTGTCGATTTCATGGCAGAACAAACTGATTTGGCCAAAGGAAGAGAAAACTACAAATTTAAATCAACAAAACTTTGCCTTATATTGTTTGTTTTTATTTAAAGATACATACTTTTATTAAAAAAATATAAAAAATAAACAATTCAATTGGGTTTAATAACAAAAAATCATTAAATGTAGTTCTATATGTAATAAAAGTTTAAAATGTTTTATGAGTACTATATTACGTTTTTCAATATATATTCCTCCATCCTGGTTTGACGTGTTTTCGTCTTGGCAATAACATCTTGAAAATGTAAGTCCAGCGATGAAAGTATATTCATAGCTTCTGTATCACCTTGGCATTTCACAAACGCTATAAGATCCTGCGCTTTCGCCAAAGCGCCTTTATATGTAAGGATGTTGTTTCTCGCATCTTGATGATCTGAAGGTTCAATTTCCTCTGTTGAGTCATCAGAAATTTCTTGAACTTCAGAAATTTGTTCCTGCAATGGCACGCGTAAATCCAAAGGTGATCTCTCAATTGGTAAATCATCATCGATCTGATAAAAATCTTTTAAGCTTTGCTCACTGACCCCTGCAATACATCTTTTCTCCATTTCGGCTATTAGGTTTAATGGCAAATCATCCTCAGGCTCAAAATCAACATCAAATGCTGTCGGACATTCATGGCTGTCAAATGTAAACCCTGCCTTACGAAAACAGTTCTGAACTGTTTCAGAAGTAACTTGGTCCCATGCACTTTTAGCAAAATAAACTGCATCCAATACGTTTATACGTTTAACTAAATCATAGGCTGTGTTAGAAATTTCAAGTGCTAAGTGTCCGTCCAAGAGAATTTTTTTTATCTAGCGGATGTCCGCGTCCGCTCATGAGAAGCGTCCGTTCAAGGGAAAGCGACTGCAATGCTTTTCTTATGGAGCGCTGCCGGGACCTAGCAACAATGTCCGTTTAATGGGGGTGTCAGCTTATGGGAAGTGTCCGTTAAGGGAGATTGCACTGTACTTGTACAAAATTAAATGCCAAATAATAAAAAAAAAAGTTTTTCTATGAATTTAATATGTTTAATTAATTAAATATTATTAAATAATTTTTTTTTTTGTGTTAAAATAAAGCTTACATAACTAGTTTTTTTATAATTTTCTGTAAAAAAAATGTCTAGAAATTAGAACTTTTCAGAAATTAGAACTGCCTGATGTACAAAGTGGTTCTAATTTCTGAGATGCTACTGTACAAAGTAAATTTATTGTTCGCATTGATTAATTTGCAAATCTGTGAATGCTTTTGAAATAAGAATTGTATCTTAACTTACATCAAGTCGTTTACAATTAGCAACCAAATTTTATAGTAGCTGAAAGATGTCATTCTCTCCATTTTGCTAACTTC
The DNA here is from genome assembly GCA_021234595.1 of Delia radicum. NCBI lineage: Eukaryota > Metazoa > Arthropoda > Insecta > Diptera > Anthomyiidae > Delia > Delia radicum. The sequence goes on from CM037851.1 coordinate 114,745,262, forward strand.
TATGCTATCAATGATTTCATATAACTCCGTTGTTAAAATCCTAATATTTTCTCCGAACAAAAATATATATTCAAAAATCATAATGGTATAAAACCGAAATTAACCGCTAAAAAAACAGCTAAAAAACCGAAATGCCAAAAAAACCGTTATAAAAATAAAGGTTACGGCTAGGATTATGGTTAAAAAAAAAAAACGGTTAAGGAATTTGATTCGTTTACGGTATTCAATTTGAAGCGCCATTTTAGCGATTACGGGTTTTTAGCGTTTACGGTATCATTCGTTGATAAAAAACTGCTTAAGATACTACTCTGGCAACTTAAGTTTCGTACGGGTAATTAATATTCAAATGTATAATTTGCTTTTATTTCGCAAAAGTTAATTGATTTAAACAAGTTTTGGCTTTTCGGAAAGATAATTTTTATATATTGCGTACATTCTCGTTATCGCGTACGGTGCTATTTAAAAGTAATCGCATTTTGCATTGAACTGAAAAGTTTACCACTTACATTTCGTACTTTCAAAGAAATTTAATATTTTAAATATAACACAAAAAATAATGATTTTTGAAATTGAATGATAACAATAATTTGATTTGATTTTTGGAAATATACGGAGGTTGAAAGCTCGTTATAAATTACAAAATAGCATAAAAATAATCTCGATGTATAAAAAAACAAAAACAAAACTAATAAAACTGTTTAAAATACCACTTGAGCCAGAGTAAAACTGATTTTTTTTTATATAAATAGAACATCTTTGGTCTTCAAAGTTTAGATGCTTGTTAGGAAAATACCCTAGAAGACAAGAATAATAGGTTTTTTGTTAAATTTCTGCCTATTCTGGAGACTCTAAATCTTCTAAAACTTCGGGTTCTGATGAGATCTTTTGCAAGTTCGAAATACTAGCTAATATATATGATTTGCTTTATTTTTGGAAATATACGGAGGTTGGAAGCTCGTTAAAAATTAAAAATAACATTTACCGTTCAGTGGATACTTAAAATGGAAATTCGCAGAAAAAGTAACTTTAATAATATGACTACACCGCACTAATATGACTACACCGCACTGGAAATGGTAATGACTTGTCATTACTCTTCGAACAACCAGTAATGACACCACCTTACTCTCTGCTTTACGTTAATACAAATTATAAGGACTAGTTAAATTTTTCATTACTTCAATACAAAAAATAAGGCGTTACCCATAAGTACATATTTTAATAATTATTTAAAATTTAAAGTAATGATCTAAAAAAATTTGTAAATCAATTTTTAGACTCATTGTTTATTCACTTCTAGTAAGTATATATATAACTACTTATTTTTGATTATTTTGTATGCTGGAAAGCAATGACATTTTGTGCGTTTACGTTTTTATCTATCAAATGTATCATGTCGAGACAGCTCAGATGGTAGAGCGGTAAGGATATAGGTAACCACATATTTTTCTATTTTTTGTAAGGTGTTTAGTAATTATGTCATTATTTTGTGCGACATCCCAATATAAAAGTAATGAGATTTGTAAGGACAATTTTAAATACTTCCCATTACCAAATATGTAATTATATACGCACTTATTGGTGTCTTAACAAAAAGACAAGAATCCATAAATAAACTGTTAAATAATATAAGATAATAATTTTTAAGGCCAGGGTAACTAAGAAGTTAATATTTTTCGAGTACACAGATTTATTTTCCGGGACGAGTTTTAATGAAATTTTTTAACTAAACTAATAAAGTTTTTTTTACAATGTGAATGAAAAATTTCTTAAAATTTATGAAATAGGTTCATAGTTTTAATGAAAATATTATTAATTAAACTTTTTCTTTGGTCGGATGAAATTTTAAATACACTCTAAAAATGCATGTAAAATATCTACTTCAAAATATGTAAAATTTCTTGTAATGTTACATAAAATGCCTAAATTTAGACATCGAATGTGTAAAACTCTTGCATACACATTTTTGTCTACAAAGATACACATAAAACGTAGTAATATGCATCTTTTATTTATAATTACCAGAGAAGACAACAAAAGCTAAATTCAATGTATTTAAAGCAAAAAAATATTGTAAAAAAAGCAAAAAATAAAAAACTTAGAAAAACAACACATTTTCAGTAAAAAACAAAACATTTTTTCAAGAATGTGTAAATAGAAAATAGCCAAACTACCGTATGTACAAAAAATACATCATAGTTGCGCCAACTCACAATATGTGGGAAATAGTGGAAATTAGATTACATATGATTTTCTAACAATTGTGAATTGTTGTGGTGTTTGTCTTAGCTATCTTCTGCAATTACAATTAAATGTAAAATCGACCCCGTGTAATTGAAACTGGTTTTAAGCCACAGCAAAAATCGACCTACTTTAGATCAATTGGTTAGAGCCTCTGTCTAAAGTGTAGTGCGAAGTGCATGTGGCAAAGAAAGCAGGTTCAAGCCACTGTCAGGATTGCATTTAATAAATAAACATTTCATATAGATGCAATCAAACAATAAAAACCATAACAAATAATTACAGTATTGTCAAAAAGGATTACTGATGAAGGTTGTGTTACCAGAAACTGCGCAGTCTAATTCAATAAAAAATTTACAATGTAGTTATGATTTTTAGAAAAGTATGCTTAATCTTCTCTACCACGCCTATCTCAGAAAAAATTTTATTTTATGAGTATGTGCGCCCCGGTAGGCTAGTTGGTAGCGTGCTGGCTTATCAGTGCGGGGGTCGTGGGTTCGATTCCCACCAGAGGCACTGGTCTGTTTTCGCTACAACGCGCCGAAGGCCATAGTAGCTAGTGATCGGTTAGGGTAATAGTATATAATTTGTAATTATGTGATTATTAATTAACAAAATAAAAAAAAATATTTTATGAGTAAAAAGGCATTTTAAGCCACAAAAATCTTAGAATTATTTTTCTTGTGCCTAAAATCAAATATTACGCATAAAGTGTGTAATTGTACCAACATTTTAAAACAGTACGTAATTTGTCATTTCAATATTTTATAATAAACAAAAAATAAAAACTCAATACAATGTTCTATTGAAATTGAAAAACGTTAATGACGCGGTAATATTAATTTAAAATGTTGGGAATAGATAACGTGGGTTTGGAGGTTGGTATTAAAGTTATGTACGTATAAAAATATACGTTATATTATCTATACTATCTATATCATCAATACTATATATACTATCAGGTGCGGATCCAGCTTATGCATTTGGTGGGCATGGGGCTTCCTTCTTCTATTTTTCAAGCTTCTATACAGATACAATTTTAGTGGACGAAAAATACTGAACATTTTCAGTGAAATAATAAAATTTTTCTGCACAAAGTGAACGAAAATTTTCTTACAATTAGTGAAAAGCTACATACTTTTTATTAAACAAGTTTTTTAAAAAAACTTCTTCATTGAGTGGATGAAAATGCAATTTTTCATAAAATTTTATGAAAATTGTATTAAGTTTAATGAAAAGTTTGAATGGACGAGTACCTGTACAACTTCATCGGTTCTATGCAAGAATACATTAATATTAAGCCAAGAATTCTCTCCGAATATCTAATAAAAGCCTTATTTGTCTAAATTTATTGAATAATGGATAATTGTGTAAAAATTTGTATTTTTGTCAAAAAAAATCGAGAAAATTAATTTTACTTTGAAAAGTTTTAATAATAATTTTAGCGTTTTATGAAAAACACATGAAACTAAAAAAGTATGAGTATAAGTAGTATGTTAAAGATAAATTCTACCCGGTTAAAAATGGATTTAATATAATCGTGTACAATTTAATGCAATTATATATTATATGTGGTTAATGTGCAAAAACCATTAATATTGGTTGGATCTGTCAAAAGTTACTGATCTTTTTGTAACTAGCTTTTTGTTCTTTGGAGGTCCTTGTAGTCGTGCTTATGCAAACTTAATACATTCTGACCTTATGAAGCTTATTATATTTTGCAACTCTTGCAATTTAAATAGCTTTTTTTAACTTAAAAATATAAATATATAGAATTTTTACCCATTTCGTCAACTTAGTTGATCGCGTCACAAATTCTTCCCATCGTCGTAGGGTCTTGAAATTTGGCCAATGTATTTAAAATGAAGTCTTTTATCATAATTTTCCAGAGCACCCAGCAAATTCCACCAAGTGGTCAAAATAGGCCAACCTAATGAACATATTCTTAATTCTCTACAATTTTTTAGAATCCTAAAAATATGCTATATAAAATATTGCCGTTTTCTTAACATTTTAGAAATTTTCATACGTAATATGAAACAATTCATAACTCAAAAAATGCTTTTTAAATTAACAGATTATAATTCCCAATTCCTTTTTAGTCAAATTGTTTGCTTATATAGATGTACAATTATTTTGCAATTATAAGAATTAATATTTTTGTTGCGAAAAAGTAAAGAAATCATGCAATACAAAAATAAAGTTGAAAATTTTTATGTACGATTGTTTCTTTGTTAAGTGGTTTTAGTCAAAATTAATACGCATTTATGATTTAATTTAAAGGTACTACGATTTTGTACATTGGAAATATTTTTGTGAATTAATATAAAAAATGATAGATTGAGTTAATAAAGAACGTTAAAAAAAGTCAGTAAAGTCAGCAACATTTTTGCTAATATCAGCAAAAAAAGCAAAGGATCCTGCCAGCAAAAACGTTGCTGACTTAACTGACTTTTTTTGAGTGTAAAAAATCTAAATTACATTTTCTTAACTACAAGAGAAAAATTTTTAAATTCTATTGATGATTTCTAAATTTCAAACGGAAATTCTGAATTTAAATTGATAGAAAAACAAAAAAAAATAAATTTACACTGTTTGAAACTTTTTAATTACTGACTTTCGTTGTGGTCGCACAAGTACAAATGACGCTGAACGTTCTGGACTGCCAATTGAGGTCAATACACATGAAAATGTCGAAAAAATACACGATATGGTGTTGGCCGATCGAAGGGTAAAAGTGCGTGAGATTGTTGATGCCATAGGCATTTCATATGGCAGTGTGGTTTCGATTTTTAATGATCAGTTGGGTTTAAGAAAGCTGTCTGCAAGATGGGTGCCGCGTTTGCCCTCAATTGACCATAAACTCAATCGTGGCCAATAAGGTGATGGCCACTGTTTTTTGGGATGCACGCGGTGACCACGTCGATTACCTTCAAAAGGGAAAACAATAAACGGCGAATATTATGCCAACTTATTGGACCGATTTAATGAGGATTAAAAAAAAAAACGACCCCATATGGCCAAGAAATGCCTATTTTATGGACCTCAAAAAATCATATTTTTTGGAAGGTATAAAAAATTGGAGAAACGTTGGACTAAGTGTATTTAGCTAAAAGGAGATTATGTTGAAAAATATTTTTTTTTTTTGCAAAAAAAACTGCATTTCATTCATACGTATCAACACATTCTATTGCAGACAACTGAAGATTTGGGTGATGCTAATGAAACAATTGTATTATATATCATAAAAATTATCAAACTTTTTGAAAAGCAACAAATAAAATCTAATATGACAATATCATATTAGATTTTTGGACTTGAGATAGATCAATATTCTAACTAAATATATGAAAATTAGTATATTTTTCGAATTATTAAAATAGTCCAAAAAAGGCTTAATATTTTAGTCTTACAATTTTTTTTAGTATTTTTTTTATTAGTTTTTAAATAAAAAAAAATTCTTTTTCATAAACTACTTTTTCCAAAAAATTTAATTTTTATAAATAAAATAGACAAAATAATTATAAGTTCACACATGAAAATGTGAAGTTTTTCCAAAATATTTGCAAGTTTTTGCTACCGCATAAACATAACAATAATATTAATTGACACGAAACCCATTTCGATCCAATCTCTGCAGTTTTAGCAGCATTTTGAATCATTTTAAAAATTAATTTTTGTTTGGCATCAAAATATGTAAATATAAGCTCATTCATGGTAAACTTAGTTTTATTTTTTTTTTACTTATTCATTACCCGCGTATTTTACAATTTCATTCAATTTAATTTTAAGAACAATTTTGGTTCGGAGCGTTCTTTTATAAACGCAAATTGATGTTTTTTAATACGCAAAACAATTAAATTTTGTAAAAATTTAGCACTAAAAAAGTTTTTGTGATTTGATCTATAGAAGTAATAAATATTTGCTTTAAAGCTTTGAAGAAATAATGAAAAACAATTTGTGCTCTTGTATGATAATTTACAGACTCTAACGCAGCCTCTTTAACGAAAATCTATCATTATCTGAAATGTTTCGTTTGGGTTTTTTGTTAAATTTAGGACCAGTTTAGAGTCCAAGAGTAGTCCAAATGTGTATACCAAATATCAATTGGCTTAGATGATTTTTTTTTAAGGAAGAAGCATTATGCGATTTGCTTTATCCAAGGAGCTTTATGCTAAAATACACAAGCTTAAAAAGTCTACACGATTCAACAAAATTAATTACAAAGAGTAATCTCTTTTTCACTTTTCGCAATTAGCAATGACAATTTTAGTGAAGCTATGACATTTTAAAAATAATGTAAAAAGACCAAGAGTATTATTTGTAAGTGAAGTTTTTCTAAAAATGTTAAAATTATATATTGTTGTTATTTACATTACATTTTTCTTATTAATGTTTTATGTGGTTGCCAGATCTAATAAAATATTCTCCCTGAAGATGGTGGGTTTTTGCAATGAAAATTGCAACAAAATTGTACTTTAAATAAATGAAACGAAGTTGTAAAATACGCCAGGGAGGAAAAACTAAAAAAAAATAATATTTGGCCTAACAAGTGAGTTTAAGATGATTGAACTTATATTTATTTCGCTGTCAAAAAATTAATAATTTTGAAAAATTAGCAAAGAGATCGAAAGGGGTTGGCATCTATTAGTATTAATTGTTAAGTTAACCTGGTAGCAAAAACTTGTAAATATTGCAAATAGCCGAACTTATAATAATTTTGCCCACTGTATGTTTTTATCTAATTTTTTGAGCTCTTGTGCTAGAAGGGCTTTTAAATTAAATAAGGAACATTTTTGTGTAAAATTCAAATATAAATATAAATAGCAAAAACAACTTAAAAAATTGTTAATAAAAATTAAATATCAATTGTGGTGTATAATTATTAAAGGCACCTACTTATTGTTAGGGAACTTACCAATGGAGTCCAAACAAATTTTCAATTAATCAATTAAATCTTTTTTCATAAAAAACCTTAGATCGTATACGAAATTTTGGAAAATAAAACAATATGATTTAACATGAAAAACTTAATAATTCCTTTTTCGAGCGGGAGGCCGAAATCCCGAGAATTTCGAAAGAATTTAAGGCTTTTGAAAAAAAAAATATTGTGAAATTTGGAGTATTACAGGGCTACTCGAGCACCCCAATAATACTCCTACGAACCCGATGAGATTCCTCCATTTCGGAACCTTTGGCGTAGACCATAAGCATTGTATTCAAAAGACATAACCTAAAATCGGACAACGCTAATATGTACTTTCATTGCCGACATCAAGTGTAAAATTTTTAGATATCAGGTATTTTTCAGAAAAATATATCGAAAATTTTCAAGATTTTGGTGAGTTTTTTAAATCTTGCGAAAAATATTTAATGGAGACAAAATTTAATGTCTGAAGAGAAAATATTTAAACAAACCCTTTAATACATTTGGGATCAAAATGACTCCAAACTGATTAAAAGCTAAAAATCACTATCTGACTTAAAAATTGGCATGATTAAAAGTATTTTATTACATATTTTTTTAGATCTTAAAATATTTTCGTAAATTTATTACTATAAAGTTTGTAAAATTCTTAAATACGCATTTTGGAAGGAAAAATACACAAAAGAAGTATTTATGCAACGCTTTTTATCTACAATTAATTACACATTTTGTTAGTGAAACTACTTCAAAAACAAATATTAGGCATAACGTATGTAAATTTACCACAATGTGCTGTTATAAAATATCTGACATTTGATTATTTTGAAAAAATTAAATAATAAATTAACACATAAATTACAATAAGAACAAAAATAGATAAAATGTAAAAATTAGTTTAAAATCGACAAATATATCAATTGACTATTACCCAATGTGGATATTGCGACCAGTCAATGCATAAGCAACTATAAGTCCATCGCAATATGTTTCAGCAAAATTTATTATTGGTATGTATGATTGGTATGCGAATTTCATTCAACAAAATGTCAACCCATTATTTCTGTTTCAAGACTGAAAACAGATTTGAATATTGCGCAAAAGCTGATGAAGCTTATTTTTCCTGTCAAGAAGTCATAAAAACCAACATCAGACAGATAAACAAATAAAATAAATAAAAATAAAATAAAAAAAAGTCATAAAAACCAACATCAAGTTCACAATAAGAGCTGACTTTTCTGTAGAAAAAAAACTAAAACTTTTTATTTTCCGCATATTCATAAAAATAAAGCAAATCAAACATATTAGATAGGTTGATACTAGTATTTCGATCTGGCTAAAGATCTCACCAGAACCCGAAGTTTTAGAAAAGCTAGAGCCTCCAGAATAGGCAGGGCTTTAACAAAAAAACCTATTAATTATAAATTTTGCTCCTAGCCACGTGTGTGATTGCAAAGAAGACGAGAATTCTTAGCAATCAAACATGACTAGGGCCTTTTCCTAACAAGCATCATTAAGTTACTAAACTTTGAAGACCAAAAATGTTCTATTGATATAAAAAAAAAAATAGTTTTTACTCTGGCTCAAGCAGTGACGTTCCGTCTATGCTGCGGAGGTGTTCTCCGGTCACCCTAAACTATTTCCATAATTTGTCTATTTTCTATTTTCATAATTTTTTTCCTAAAGTTCAAAAATATTTCCGAACATACACCGTTTATTCATTGTTTTAATCTATATACAATTGCTTGTGTATACTTTTTTTTAGAAGGTGTTCAAAATTTTTAACAGAACCCCTGTAGTACAGCATTAACAAGCACTTACAATAAAAAACGTATACAACGTATAGTGTTCTAAACTACGTGATGTACATCAACATTGTTGCTATTAATTCAATTCAAAATGTATGCATGGTGTTCAACAGAACGCAAGGAACCGATTGTCTCCGCAAAATAAAATGTATACAATGTGTATAAGAAAGTTGCAAAAGAAATATATATTAAGATTTTTCTCCATGAAGTATAGAACCGCTATGAAAAGTTTTAGAAACAACATTGCAAATTGCAAAATGATATGTGAATACTCAATTCTTTTTCACGATTTAAAGTCGAAGAAAAAACTAAAATAATTAAAAATGGAAGGCCAACGCCAGAACTTCCTAACTTAACATCAAAAAATAAAACTTTTACTAAACATTTCAAGACATCTAATTGTAAGGAAAAAGCTAGGTTATGTGATGGTTCCTTTATTAACAAATTATTTTGTTGACCTTGTTTAATTGTTCTAGTAGAAATGAAAAAAGTGTTTGGGCAACAGGTTATAATGATTTAAACCATTTAACTGCTTCTATGATAAAACATCAGAAGTCTCAAGTTCACATTAGTAAATCATTGACATTAAAAACTTTTGGAAATATGTTGATCTTTTACTTGACGAGCAAAAACTGATTTTTTTATCGAGAGACAACGATAAGATTTTAGAAAACCGACATGTATTCGAACGCTTAGTAGATACTGTATGCTTTCTGGGTGTACAGGAACTTGCTTTTAGAGGTAACGATGAAAATAAATATTCTGATAATAGAGGAAATTATGTGGAAATTTTACACTTAATTCCAAAATATGACAGTAAATTGGACCGTCAATTATCGACATATCAGGTATTCAAAGGCACTTCCAACCGCATACAAAATGATTTAATCACCTCTATTGGCACCGTTTTTTAAAATAATATTGAATGAAACTTCATTTATCTCCGTAATGCTTGATGAAACTACCGATATAAAGAAAAATTCTCAACTATCAATCGGGTTTCGGTATGTTGACAAAAGAGGTGTTGCTAGAGAGCGATTTAACAAATATATGGACGTAGGTGATGATCGAATCGGGGGAAAAAAGCTAAGTAAGTAACTCAGACCTATGATGGTGCAGTTGTCATGTCTAGTGCACTGGAATGGAACACAGTTAGAGAACAGTTTCCGAATGCCATTTTAATTCATTGCAGTGCTCATGTGTTAAATTTAGTTTTATCGCAATCTGTAAACTTTATAAAAGAAACCAAAATATGTTTTGTAACATAGTCAGGGCTGTCTCCTTTTTTTAATCAATCCACCAAAAGAACTTATTTTTTTGATCAGGTGGTAAAACGAAGAATCCTTACTATGTCAACAGCAAGATAGAATTATGCACCTGCACTTGTGAATACAGTTCACACTTATCGTTCGGATCTAATAATAGTATTTAAATGAATCATAGAAGATCCTGATTCTTAGAGCGGGGATGCAGTCCAAGCTATAGGGTTTATGCAATTTTTAGTTTCATTTAATACAGTTTTCATGCTAAATAACTTGAAAAACATTTTTTCATGCTCATGCTCACACTCACAAACATTTTAAAATTTAATTCTGTTGAGACAACCGAATTTCTTATGCGAGTGAGGTAAAAAAAACTCTTTAGATATTCAATATTACCGCGAACATATTGATATAACTAAGAAACAAATATTAGCTAACAAATCTTAGTTTGATGATATATTATGTATGACAAAAACTACCGATCGTGTAGCTTTAAAGAGTGGGGAAAATATTGAAAATTTCAACTTGAGATACAGAAAAACATACAATCAAACAATTGAAACAATATTTGTACAAATGGAAACTAGATTTAAGTCTATAAAAAATTTAAAATTTGTAGAATTGTTAAATTTTAAAAAAAATATGCAAGTTATAATTCAATACTTCCTACTGAAGCATGTGAAAGCTTAAAAAGTAGTATGGAAATTTTTTTATTTCATTAAATTAAAAAACGTTTCTGTGAACCACCTGCTAACCGACAGCTAACATTAACTACCGATATCGTATCTGAAGAAGCACCCTGGCCATTCTAAAAAATTTAATGCTGAGTACACCTTACTTTTGGCTTCCTCTATAGTGCTCCCTTCTAGTTTATGCCCATTCATATTTCTATGACATAGCAAGTAATTTAATTAATTTTAATTTGTAGGATACTTTTTCTGAAGTATGTATTTAAATTAAGCATGTTAACTTTAACCATTATAGTATCAACAAGTTTTGTTGAGAAGTCTTTTTCAGCACTTAAGAGAATTAAGGCTTATTTCAGAAACCAAATGCTGGAGCAAATATGGTCAGAGTTAGCCTTAAATTCTATAGAAAAGTCTTTTTTTTTAAAACTGTTTAAAAATACAAAATAAATTCGATGATGATGTGATTGAAATTTTCATTCAAAAAAACATGGGCTGGTAAATAAAAAAGTCTAATTTAAAGTAAAAATGTCAAACTAAAAAAAAAAATATTTAAAAAAAAAGAAATATCAGAAAAATTTGAAAAAGGGATCTTGTCTATCGCGTCCTAGTCGTGTTCCTGGATAAAACTTAAAATTTATACTTTTAAATGTGGTAAACACCCACTTAAAAACTCCTTCGCACATCTCTGGGCTTACGAAATATATTTTACAGTGTTATTAGTTTTTTGTTTTTTTATAGTACATCGAGATTATTTTAATGTTATTTTAATTTATAACGAGCTTTCAACTTCCGTACATTTATAAAAATAAAGCTACTTTTCCTTAAGATAAAAATTTAAACTCTGAGAGAATTCTTTGTGTTGTTACACTTTTTCTGCAGGAAAAGTTAACGAAATATAAAAATTTGTCTAGAGTTAAAATATCTATGGAATGTCTGAGGCATACATATTATTGAATGTTGCTATACATGTTATAAATTTATTAATAAATTATTTTTAAAATAATGTTATTCTCTTATTTTTGGGCTGTATATAGAATTTGATGGAATAGTAAAAGTACACGTTATTTCTAACAATGTTGTACACAATTTCAGTGTAAATATACACATTTTGTTTGTAAACAAATTACGCATAATGTGTGTAATAATTATATTTACACGCTTGTAGTAAATTTACTCAACTAATATTAGGAGTACAGTTACCTACTATAAGTTGAATTTAAACGAAAATTAATTATAAGGATAAATTTAAACAAAATTAATTAGAGTGTAATGAAACTTAAATATAAGCAACTATGAAATATTTATAAATCAAACTCTACTTTATTTTAAATACGAGTATTATAGACTAACGACGCTTTGTCATAGTTCTATATATGTTCTCAATTTCATTGCATCTTTATAGTAATTATATATTATTATCTAAACAAAATTATTAATTTATTTGTATATTGTTAATTAACTAACTAACTATACGCAAATATGGAACAATTTTTTGCCTGAAATGTATATCTATGTAAATGGGTATCAAACGAAAGGTATTTTTTAGATCTATCTAATGTAACAAACAAATTATTTCAAAGCTCTCGAACAAAAAAGTTTTAAACAAACTTTAAACCCATTTTTACCTCTTAGTGCAAATTTCGAAAAAAGCTAAACCACATATTTAGTTAAATTGACTAAAGATTAGAATATGTAAATTTGACATTCATATCACAAAAAAAAAATCAGTGTAAAAAATTTTAAAAACCTTTTCTTTACAGAATATCATCAAAAAGGATATGTCTGGACATGCTTGGTCACGTTTTATATACCGTACTAATGTTGCACAGTTTGTCTTTAGTTAAAGTACAAATTTCTTTAAAAACTACAAAAGTACGTTTTTTTAAACGTTTCAGCTCACTGGATCTTAATGCTACATTCAAAAAAATGTTAATAAAGCCAGCAAAAAAATTTTCTGAGTCAGTAAAATTTTAGTCAGGAGGGTGCTTACAAAAAAATTGCTACTGTCTGCAAAATATTTTGCTGAAAGTCAGCGAGCTGAATTTTAGCAACAAAATTAGTAGATGGGTTGGAAAGGTTTGCTAACACTTAGACGATTAAAAATTAAGAAATCCTTGCTAAAAGTTAACAAAATGTTTGCTTAATATTAGTAGACTAAAAAAAATCAAAAAGTTTGTAGAAAAATTATACTTTAGTTAATTAATTTGGTGAAAATAATAAACATGTTTCAACCGTGCAATGTTTATTTATTAATTAAAAAATTTCATTATCCACTAACTTTATCTACTTACAGATCCTTACATGTTTAATTTTTGACTGTTCTTGTCACAGAACTGCCTCAGAAAATTAAATTCGAGTAGGTTTTTAAACATTTTGCTAATATGAGTATAGACATTATTTTTTTTTAGTTTTTAAGACAAAAAAGATGTTTTTGGATGAATAACTTTCATACAAAAATTTTAGTTTTTAGGAATATATACATAGCTCATTTTTGATTAATTTAATAGTAAAGTTATTTGCTTAAATATATGGGGCGTTTCATGTCAAGTGACCCAACGTTTGAAAACGATGTCTGCCGATCGGGATGAATTTTCCACCAAGGTTAGTAATTTTTAGTTAGTAATTAAAAGTTTTTCAACAAGATCATCACGAACTCTCTAAGTTAGAGGGGGTCAAAATTTGACATTTTGGCCAAACTGGTGTTTTGTCTCATCCATGTAACTTATTAGATATTGTTCTTGGCAAAATTTGTCCTAAATAATTTAGACTGCTATTTCTTAAATCTTTCGAAAAAAATTTTTTTTGAGTATTTTTTTCAAAATCAACAACTTTTTTGACTTTTTTTCCAAAATGAGCCCATTTTTTTCTCAAAAGAAAGCTTAGGTCTTTTCCTTTAATAGCTTTTTGGTCGCTTGGTGGGATGTGAGTGGGATATCTATTAAAATCAATGTTTTGTAACTCAAGACAAAGGTTTTTCAATTCTTAGCATATGAACTATTTGGAATTATTTCCTATTTGTGTGTAATGCAATAAACACATATACGACTGCAGCTACACGACTACAGCTTGTCAAAAATAAAATACACACGTTTATATGAAAACGATTATTTTGGCACCAACACAACTACACGGCTACCCGACTACTTTTGCCGCTGTAGTCAACTTAGGTTAATTTCTATTTTTGTTGGCTGCAAAACAAAAATAGTGTTGACAATAAAACAAAATATGTAACAAATTAGTGCTTAAAAATATTTTATTTTGTTAAACACAAAAAACGTCGCAACATCAAATGGTATAATTGCATTAATATTCAAGAGGGGTTATATAAATTTATTTTCACGTTATAATAATGTATTATAAATAAGTAATTGTATTTTTAAGTGAACTTTATATACGTGTCTACAACCAAGCATGTTGTTCTATTTTAATAAAGAAAAAAAGATGTAATTGGCACTACTGAAACAAAAATGCATTTGTATCAGGGATGTTAAATGGAGTTTTCAATTTTGTACCAAAATCCAAAAAAAATTGTACTTTTTGGACGTTGACGGTACCATTTTTTTTAAATTTATTAAAACAACAAAAAAAAAATACATAAAAATTCTCTTGTACAGAAAAAAAAACAAAACCTTCCAATAACATACATTATATGTATGAATAAAATAAGGCATAAAAAAGTCTTATGAATATATGAGACCAAATCATGGAATTATTTGTTTAGTTAATAAACTATTTGGAATTTCTACATCATAGCAGCATAAATTTGTCGCTCTTAACCAATCCTTAGTCTGTATGAGACTTGATAATGTTGGCTAATGTAGTCTGTTTCTTTCCTTAGTTTTTATTATATTTTGAAAAGAAAAAAACTCTTTCCACATTTGCAGACCAGTGTGGAATGGATAAAATTCCAGCAACGACTAGAAATGTCTGGAAACATATTGACATTCAGTTCATTTTGAAAATTAGCTACTACCGACCAAAAACTACAAACGTTTTAATTTTTTAACGACTTCAGTTAAAAAAATTTTAGTTTTTACTCTGGCTCAAGTAATATTTTTACTAAGAAGACAAGAATGGAGCAAAATTAATGATTAATCGGTTTTTTGTTAAAGTTCTGCCTATTATGGAGGCTATAACTTTTCTAAAACATTGGGTTCTGATGAGATCTTTAACCAGATCGAAATACTAGTATTAACCTAGCTAATATGTTTGATTTGCTTTATTTTTGTAAATATACGGAGGTTGAGAGCTCGTTCTAAATTAAACATATATAAGATTGTTTGGAATTTTCTTTCATTTCTTTAACAATAATTTAATTTTCGTTTGAATTTTAACGTCTTTTTCAGACAATTGCAGTTAATACTATAATTAATATGCAATTTTATTTAATTTAATTGTGAAAGGCGTGGTAGAGAAGAATGAGTATATTTTTTAAAAATCATAACTACATTGCAAATATTCAATTTTTTCTGAATCAGACTGCGCAGTTTCTGGTATTGAACGTTCGTCAGTGACCCTGTTTTTTTGAATTTTTGAATAATGTAATATTTGTTATGTTTTTATTTGTTCGATTGCGTCTATATGAAATTTTTCTGTGCAATCACTAACCGTGGTATAGATAAACTGATTTCTAATGCCACATGCACTCGCACTACACGTTAGACAGAGCGCTTTAGCCCTCTGAGCTATAGTTAGGTCGAGTTTTGTTGTGATTAAAACTAGTTTTATTCAATACACGGTGTTTTTGTTCTTGCATACATAATCTCAGAAGTACAACTCCAACAACACAACAGTTCTATTTTTAGAAACTCACCTCACTCTAATGTCCACTGTTTTCCCATATGTTATAAGTGATGCCATATCTATATATCAATTTTCACTTCTTCAGAATTTTAATAAATTCAAAATAAAAGTGAAGTTGGCTGCAACAAGTCTCAATATATGTAAGAGCTGCCAGATAAATTTTGTAAAAAATCGTAAATTTTTAATCGATATTAAAAAAAAAAAATTGCCAACTTTATTCTTCAAAATCCTTAAAATGATGATAAATCGTAAAATCTGGCGGATATAGTCGCATTTATTTTAAGAGCTCATTACATAAAACGAATAAATGCAATGAAAAAGGACACAATAACAATTTGTTTGCTATACTAAAAATTCAAAAAAGGGAAAAATTAAAAATTTTTAAATTGTACCAAATGAGTCGCGGTAGTACCACGGTACTTTAGAAGGTCAAAATGTACCAAAAAAAGTACAATTGTACCAACTTTAACATCCCTGATTTGTATAAAAAACAGCTGTTGATATTTTTAAATTGAATCGTGATCAGCTGTTTACTATGCTGCTGTCGTTTCCAAAATAATAAGTAGCTGACCACACGGCGACGATTGCAGTCAACGGCATTTGCAGTCGTGTAGCTCTGCAGTCTGCTGTGGTCTATGTGTTTATAGCATAAGTGTTTCTAAAACCTTAAAAATAAAAATTCTACTGAGAAAGTAGGCTAGTTTATGATCATACTTTGGGAAAATATATCTATTTACAGAAGTTTTTTTCAGATCTTGTTAGATTATTTCGGTAACGGTATTTTAAGATATTGATATTTTAATTATATCGGTAACGGTATTTTACGGATAACTGCATTTCAATTATATCGGTAACGGTATTTTAGGGATAACGATAGTCAGTTGAAAGGGGTTAGAATCGGAAACGGTATTTTGGCGAATTATGGCGGACAGCCATACCTTATTGCGTATATTCTTATATATAACATAGTGTCCACATTAGATATTAACTTTAATATAATATGTGCGAGAACGCCAACAGAATAACGGAATTAAATTATCTATGTTCATATTAATGTTTAAGAGTGGAGAACACGTATTAATATTTATATCATGTCTTCTCATAATTTTCTGTCTCCCGTTTAGTAAAGACGTCCGTTTATTCAATAAACTTTCAACTATGCGATTAAAAAATAATTTTAAATTTATTTATAACATTTAACAAATTTTTAATACACTTTTTTTTCTTATATTTTTTTAATTTTAGGCGTTTAACTTTTATTTTTTTTTTTTGTTTACAATCTTTTATGTATGTGTGTGTGTATTTTGACAGCTCATATCATAATATTGTTGTTTAGTGATTTATGATAACAACTCTATTTAGATATCAGATACAATACTAACATTAACAGTAATGTGTGGTCCACACGTAATATAAGTCTCTCTGCGATTGAGTTTGAAGTTTGCTGACAGAAAAATATTAAAGTTAATATCTAGTGTGGACACTATGTAAGCATTGAATGTATGATGAAATAAATATAATAATTTAAAACAAGGGTGCCCAAGCCCTATGCGCTTCGTACTCATTTGTTTTTGTAAAAACACTTAGCTATAGGCTGTGTGTTTTAATACACACATAGAGCACTCAGCACTAGCAATACGAAATACACAAACAACTTTGTCTTATTAGTTTTTTTGTCGTTCTTCACTGTATACACGCAAGTGCAAAGCAACAACACTTTCGTATGCTTTGCTGGTAAACATTGAAATATTTTTTCTTTGTATGTATTGGTTTTTACAACAAAAAATATTGAATAAAAATTAGTTTTTCTTTAAATGTATTGGTGTTTGCTCTTCCATAAGGAACTTTCGGGCACTCCTGATTTAAAATTTGCTTCAAAATTTTTAGAGCTCTTTACACATTTTCACTCATAACTTTGGAACGCGTTAACCGATTCTGATCATTTTCACTAGGAAACTGCTCATGATATCACCACACAATTTGACTGAAAATTAGCAACACCTCTTCTGTATTGGCGGAGTATTTTGTTAATAAACAACTTTTTTGTAAAAATTCTTAATCTGATATTATTATTTAATAAAAACACTTTTGTAAAATTATATTTACATAAAATATCACTTTAAATGTTCACGCTATTTTTATACCCTCCATCCCATAGTGCAGGAGGGTATATTCACTTTGTCAAATGTTTGTAATTCTTTTAAAAAAATTCTGGGAACCCATAAACTATATATATTCTTGATCAGCATGAATAGAGAAGTCGATATAGCCATGTCCGTCTGTCCGTCTGTCCGTCCGTCTGTCTGTGGAAACACAAAATACTCCGACAATACAAAAGAGGTACTGCTAATTTTCAGTCAAATTGTTTGTTGATATCATGAGCAGTTTTCTAGTGAAAATGATCATAATCGGTTAACGCGTTCAAAAATTATGAGTGAAAATGTGGGAAGACCTCTTAAAATTTTGAAGCAAATTTTAAATTATACTATTTATTTCATCATACATACATACATACGTACATTCAATGCTTATACACAAGAATATACGCAAGCAGGGTTGGCTGTCAATATCGCTGAAATACCGTCCCCGATTCTAACACCTTTCAACTGACTATCGTTATCGCTTAAATACCGTTACCGATATTCTTGAAATACCGTTATCCGTAAAATACCGTTACCTTAAAATACCGTTACCGAAATAATCTAACAAGATCTGAACAAAAAAACTTCTGTTAATATATATATTTTCCCAAAGTATGATCATAAACTAGCCAGTCATTAAAACTCGGACATAATGCGGTTAAAACTTGTGGTGTGCATTAACATTACCTGAATAACTAAAATAACGTTATCCTTAAAATGCCGCTACCAAAATAATTGAAAAATCTTTTTCCCTAAAATAAAGTTACCGAAATATCTAAAATATCGTTACCGCTAAAATACCGTTAGCGAAATAAATAAAATGCCGTTAACGCTAAAATACCGTTAACGCTAAAATACCGTTAACGCTAAAATACCGTTAACGCTAAAATCCCGTTACCGAAATAACTGAAGTATAGTTTCCCCTAAAATACCGTTACCGAAATAAAAGAAAATAGCGTTACTACGACCAATAACCACATAGAATCGGTTACCATCCATGGTCATGATCAACACTTAAAAACAAAAAAAAAACCCACAAAATATTGTTGTTTTTTTGTTTTGTTTTGTAATACAGTATGTATGTACGTATGTTTAGTGGCAATCGCATGCAGAGTTGCCAGGTTTGACGATTTGTCGTCATTTTGATGATATTTAATACCCAAAATAACTAAATGACTATTTGACGACTTTTGCTTCCAAAATGACGATTTTTTGACAATAATTTAATATGTCAGCAAGATCTACTTATTTATCATTCTCATAAAATCGCCGGCTCGATTATTAAATTTATATTATTTCGTTAAAAATTGAAAGCAAAAACATTGTTTTTTGATCGATAGCTAGCTTTTATATGCTAATACGATGTGAAATACAATTTTGCAAAAATGCAAATCCTAGAATTGAATAAAACTTAATCCAAACCGCATTTATTTTTTTTATAAATTCATTACGGGTTTAGCTTAATTCAGTTTCTGTGTTTATATGTTTAGAACATTTTTTTAAATTTTTATAAAATTTAATTGGAGTTAGATTTAAATAAAAATAAAAAAATTTTCATGTTAAAACACAAGGCATGGACTTTTTTTGCGAAACAAAGAGATCTCTAGCCCGAATATATTTCACGTTGGAAGATGATATATATACAATTTTAAATGAAACAAAATAAATCCAAAAATAAATCCGGTGCTTAAAAAACAGGCCTAATAATATAAATAAAGTGCCAAAATTTAATAATTAAAAAATATAACATTAAGTTTGTTCGATAACACAAAAATTTGTACAAGTTTTTACTGGAAGGTGTTCGTTTAGACAAATACGCAGTAAAAACTGGTAAAAAGAGAGAGTAAAGTGACAGTTTAATGCCAAAGAACTTACAAGTTTTTACTGGATACATTTTTGCCAGAAAGAATTTGTAAAATGAAAAAAACATATGACTAAAAAATAAAAAAATATGCTTGTATATTTAGTAAACAAAAACAAAAATTAAATTAAATTTTAATTGTTTATGGATTAAAAGAGAAAATTATTAAATAACTAAATATGGAAGAAGTTAAAAAACATTAAAATTATTTTTGGTCGATAATTTCAATTAACTTTTTCCTTTTTCATAATGACCAGTTGATTTTTTTTTTAATATTTAAAACAAGCTATTTTATCTAATTTAATAATTCCTACAAATTTTCTGTTCGTTTACTTTTTTGTAAATTTGTCTTACTATTTGTAATTTTGTTACTGAGTAGTTTTTACTGAACTTTACAGGAAAAGTAATCGAACAGACTTATTGTTAAAGAATTTCCAAATTTTGTAAAAGAATTTAATATTTAAAAAGTTGTGCCACTGAAATGTTGTTCACAGAATTATGCAGATATAAGTGATTAACAGTTCAAGTGGTAAAATTTGTTTGATTTAAAGTTGTATTTATTTGATCTTTCAACATTATATTTTTGTTATTTTATTTATTAATAATCATATAATTACAAGTTATATACTATTACCCTAACCGAGCACTAGCTACTATGGCCTTCGGCGCGTTGGAGAAATAACATATCAGCGCCTCTGGTGGGAATCGAACCCACGACCCCCGCACTGATAAGCCAGCACGCTACCAACTAGCCTACTGGGGCAAACTGTTTCAACATTTTATAAATATGAATATCGTTGTAAAATATAATGATTTTCGAAGTTTAAACCAAAGAGAAGTGTCAAAAATCGTGTTATATTACAACGATAACACGTTAACATTTGAAATGTGAATAACATTATTGTATTTTATTTTTTATTAAAACTTTATCCCTCTTCTAACAAATATATTTTATTTTGACGATTTTTCAAAATATGATGACGATTTTGACTATTTTTTCTAGAAAATTTGTCGTTTTTATGCTCTGCAAACCTGGCAACACTGGTTATGAGTGCAAATGCGAGAAGCTCTGGAAAAATTGTTAAGCTAATTTATAAAGTATGCTTTTGTTTTCCATATACCAGGCTTGCCATATACCTTTTTTTGTTAACCCCAACAAATCAAAAAATCACCAATTAGAAAAAAGGTAGAACAAAATAGTTTAGTTAAAATTCTTTATTTATTTGACGGCATTAACCGGAGTTGCCAGGCACATTAATCGTTATCAGATCAAAAAAATATCCAGGAACAAAATCCCCGAATCCAACAATGTAAATTCATAACTTTTTTTCGTACACTATTTTTACTTATTTTCATTTTCAACCTTTAATAATTTTGCAAGGAAACTCTTACACTCTAATTACATTTATTAAAAACCCCATTAAATTTAAAGGACATTCACTTTCAGAACTTTTTTATTTAAGACATATAAGGTGCATACTTCATCTTAAAATCTTTTGATTATATGCATTTGTTTTCCTTAAAAGCCCTAATTTTTATTTGATACATACAAAAATAATCTAAATTAAAGTATTGATGTGTAAAAACCAATCGAATTTTGGGAAAATTTCTTAAGGTTCTTATTCTAGGAGTCGTAAACGAGAATTGCACAACCTACTGCGCTGAAAAACAATAATTTGAAATACCAGTTTCTTTAATTTTTTGTGTCTCGAAAACACCCTAAACACTCGAAAGATTTTCTTTTATAATTTTTGACAAACTTAGTTTCATCACACTTTGCGTTTTACTTATGTGATGTATAGTACAAACACATGTGTTGTAATGTAAACTGGCATTTCATAATTATTTCATTATGTATGTCTCCACAAGCGTATTTTTGTTCCCTTAAATTTATCTAAAATTCTGATTATTCGAAACTGTTTTTATGCGTTTGTATTCATTGCATCTCTTCTAACGATCCAAAAATATATTTTAGTAACTTTCTTTCATTATTATATAGGCAAAGAGACAAACGACAGCTTTTTTAACATCATAAGGAACTATAAAAATATATATATTTTTCACTACACATTCTTCTTTAGGTAATCAGAATAACCTTTGAATACCCACTGTTATAAGCACGCAGAATTTCAGATTCATTTTAGTAAACTTTAATTAAACATTTTTTCTTTTGTAACATCCCAAATACATTAATCAATCAGTCATATTTTGTTTTACTTATAAAAACAACATTATTTTTGTTATTTTTACAAAGAATATAGATATTAATATTGTTTGCACTTTCCCTGGTTTATGAAAACACCGAGATGGAGGGTATCCAAAAATTCGTCACAGCCGAATTTAATCTTTTTTATACCAAATTCGGCACATCGGACTTTAATGCTTCCACTTGTTCCAAATCATTTCTGCCACATGTCTGTCTTCAAGAGAGAGCATATTGTTTCTTTGACTTCATTTCGTTACATTGAATTAATATATCTCAAGTGGTGTCTTCCGATGGGGATGAAATTTGCACCAAGGTTAGTCCTATTGGATATACACAATTTTTTAACAAGATCGGTCAAGAACTCTTTGAGTTAGAGGGGGTCAACATTTGACATTTTGGCAAAACAGGTGTTTTTTCTATGTAACTTATTACCTATTGTTCTTATTTTTTTTTATTTATTTATTTATTTAGTCTATGGATTAAATCCTTACTGACTATAAAATATTTTAATTAAAAATTATTAACAAAATTATATAACAACAAAAAACATAATTAAATATTTAAATACAGTATTATTTTACGTTTAACAGCATCAACATTTAAAGAAAAATCAATACAGTTATATAAATCATTAAAGTCTTTACATATTCTTTGTAATGGGTCAGCATTAGCATAGTTACTACGATAAAACTGCAGTGATAAAGGACGAAAGTATCGAGTTGGACGTTGAGGAACAATAAACGTTATGTTATTAATCAAAAATTCAGAAAAAAACATCACCATTAATTAAGTTAAGTAGAAAAGATACGTTTAAACTATTTTTATACTAAATTTATTGTAGCTGATGAAGTGTTTAAGTTTTGTAAATTTTCAAATACCCAGTCTTTCATCTTTCTTGGCGTTACTAGGTTCTGCTGTTGAGTTCGCTGCTGGTTTCTTTTTTGGCTTTGGAAAGAAATCGCATTGAGTAGAGCCAGAAAACCTTTTCAACTTCAGTTTTCCATCGACAAGCGGTATAAAAGCATGGTATTGAGCGGTACCATCGATTGTTACCGCAGCATTGAATCTGCTCTTCAGTGTTTTCAATGTTTCCTCATGATCCTCTTTGCTACTAAAAACTATATTAGTTTCTTTACAATAATTCGTTGCCCAATGGAAGAAAGCAATCGCATCTAAAATGCGATCTTGATGAGAGCACTGGATTCTATACATTGCATTTCTGCATTTCTTTTGAAATGAAAGTACCACTCAACTGGCATTCCAAAATCTTTTTCATGAGCTATAATATTTGCTAAGCTACTTTTGTTTTCAATATGTTAGTATACCTCCTCTACTGTATACCTCCTCTACTGTAAATTTAGATTTTAGATAAGTAAGTAGTATCTTCTGGTACTCATAAACTGCAACGGCATCATGTTTTAAATCGTCGGATATGATTGCCATACTTTTGTATTCCAGTTTTTCATCTTTCATGTAGTAAATAACTACTGTGAATACAGTTGCTTGGTCGTTATTGAAGTGGAATGCTGGTATTTCATCCTGAAGAACATATTTATAGTATTCTGCGAAATCATATGAAACAACGAATTCAATCCTTAAAGATTGACCATTGCTCTTTGACTAAAAAGTCATGGGTTCTCAAATTTAGCAATCCTGTACACATTTCTTCCACAAAATCATATACATTTAAAATGATTGTTTTCAATGTGCATCTTTCAGTCTGAAGCCAAGATTCAAATTTGACGTCCTACATACATACTCGATCAAAGAGTTGATTAATTTCTCTTTGATGAATGTGGGTTCCGGGCAATTTGAGCATTCACCTAAGTGGCAATAAGCTGTTGCATTAGGACACATAGTCAATTTAAGTCAATCGCGGTAATCGTACAAATCTTCTGACAAATCATCTGTTAAGTACTTTAAGTTGATTTCCTTCAACATCAGTTTAACATATTCATGGTAAATGTATACTGTGTGAGTTCCGCTGCTTCCTGCCAAACCCAATGTTTTGGCCTCAGTTGGATAAATTTTGTGAGACCAATTTTGACATCCTAGTGTTCAGATTGAAATGTTGCAAATAACTCTTTCAGGTTGCAGAGAACCATTCTCTTCTGCATTTGAACTTTCTTGCCATCGGTTCGTACAGACACATTATCTTTCAGCCCTGCCATCAGGCGACTCATATCATCTCATAAAATTAAGTTACTATAGCTTCAGTTTCGCACTCTAAAGTTTTTCTCTTCTTTTTGTTTGGGGGTGTGAAAATCCCATGCTGAGCAACCAAATTTTTAGCAATTCTTGCTTTTCGTTGAGACGTTCCAAACTCAGTCATTATTTTTCCATAAATCCCTGTCGATGGAGCAAGCGTGAGAAGTTGAATTCTTTCAGCTCTACTCTGTGACGTTTTGTATTTCTCTTTTATTTGTTCAAGAACTTCTACTGCATCTTTATGATATTGGTATTGACATTTATTCTTTGAACTTATACCTTTTACTGAAAAGTTAGAATCACCATCATCATCAACAGTTCTGCCATCATTATCAGAATTACTTTTGTCTTCATCTGGAATAACTTCAACACAAGGCTCATTATTATTCAAATCCGGTAATTCTTTCAACTTTCCGAGCTCCTTTCTGCATGATCCACAAATTGACAGCGTAGGGAATTTTTTTAATAAGCCGTCTTAAATATTTCGCATATCTGATGATGTGTGTTTCTTTTTGTTAAAATGATTAAAACAAAAAGAAACATGAATTTTATTTTCACGCTTAGCCTTTTTAGGAGCCGTAGACATTGTGAAGATTAAGGATGATAGAAATTATGTAAATAACACACGTCTAAACTTTAACGCTGATTCCGAATGTCTTTAGAATGACAATAAATAGTTTTTAAGATCATTTAACACTTTAAATAAACTACCTGCCTTTTCAACATGGTGTTAAAACAAACTACATGTTAACTTCTACCTCTCCAAACACTTTTTAAAGTCAAGTGTCATAAAATAATAAATAAACTGGTATTTCGGAGAATGGTCATAAAATATTTCCACCTGATTCAAAAACTTGTCTCTGGGGCACCTGATATTTTGACAATAAAAATCACAAATAATTACCAAAATTACCTATAGGATTGACAAAAAAAGCAGCAATGAAAGGCAGATACAAGACTCAAAAAAAATGTTGGGGGTGGAAAAATGTTGGGGACTTAACATATTGTGGGTATTACAGTATCGAGGGTAGGAAATATTAGTTAGGTATGTTATATACCGTCGGAAAGGTTAATTTGTCTAGTTCCTCAGTAGAATTTTTATTTTTAAGGTTTTAGAAACACTTAAACACAAAAAGGAAATATTTCCAAATAAAAATTGAAAAACCTTTGTCTTGAGCTACAAAATATTGATTTTGATAGATATCCCACTCCCATCTGACTAAGCGACCAAAAAGCTCTTAACGGAAAAAACCTAAGCTTTCTTTTGAGCAAAAAAAAAAATGGGCATATTAAAAAAAAATCAGAAAAGGTTTTGATTTTGAAAAAAAATAGTCAAAAAAAAAATTTTTTTTGTTCAAAATTTTTGTTGAAAGATTGCAGAAAGAGTTATCAAAACTATTTAGGACAAATTTTTCTAAGAACAATAGGTAATAAATTACATGGATGAGAAAAACACCTGTTTGGCCAAAATGTCAAATTTTGACCCCCTCTAACTCAGAGAGTTCTTGACCGATATTGTTGAAAAATTGTGTGTGAACTACTATGGAATAGCACTAACCCTGGTGGAAATTTCATCCCTGGTGGAAATTTCATCGGAAGACATCGTTTTCAAAATCCTGGTAAAGTTGCTTGGAAAAAGAAGGTGAAATATAGGCTTTAACTGGATGATTTTATGTTAAATCCATAAAAAATCTGAAAATGTCTGTCCCCAAGACCAACAAAAAATACCCAAATTTGGTCACAAAGCCCCAAGTCTGGCAAGCCTGTACAAGAGTTGTACTTTTTGGTATCAGTTTCCTCGTCTCTACTACATCTTGACTTGATGCGATAACTACTTCATTCTGGTTATATTTCTCAATCTGGTTGTTGTCCACACTATTAATGTGTAGTAATATTAGAAAAATATTAGTTCAGAACAGTTAAATGCTAAATAAGTATAACTAAAATTTTTGCCGTAAACATAATTTTAGTAACAAAATGAATGAAAATAGTATTCCTGATTTACAAGACGTTTTACTAAATTATCTTTTTAAGTATAGACACAAAATGTTTTGGGAATCATTATAAAACAAACCAAAGTACATTTTGGCGGATGGACAAAAATCATTTTTTTTTCTCTCCATACAAGGTTAGTCGGTCTACATGAATGAAAAGATAAAATTACAAATAATCAAGAAATGCAACTACGAAGTTACAGGGGTTCGAAGTTCAAAAACGTGTACGCAACATTAGGCACGTAAGGGTTAACTTTTAATATCAAGTACTTTCATTAGGGTAAACATATGTTTATATGTAAGTACATATAATCACATGTAAAATACATACAGTTGAACGTACCCCCAAACGTCATTTGTCAATAGATAAAGAAACCTATACGTTAAATATCAATTAATTTGATAACTGTAATATTTCCAAAAGCATATCGATTTAAAGCTTAATGAAAACTAACAATAGTACTAGTTCAACAGCTAAGAGTAAAAGACCAAATTTCGGTGTAACCTAAAATCAGAACTTTTCGTATAGAATTTGCAATTAGCGTTCTTTGGTGTGTTTAAACGTTTGTATCTTTTGTTAAAAAATGTAAAAAATTAAACAATATTTTAAATAAATATTTTTGTTATTATTTATTTTTATTTAAAAACCGCGGTTTTGTGAAGAACACGATTTAACGCCCAACTGAAACCGAACGGAGAAAATTAAAATACAAACATGTTTATATGATAAGCAAAGTTATAAAATGTGAAAGAAAAGCTGAAACTACTTTTAAGATATCACCAGGGCAGCGACTTTCATCCACTAAAAATGCTTAAAATATGCTCTTAAATTTAAATGTGCACTAAAAACCAAAAAAAAAAAAAAAAATAATTCAAAAAATATAACTTGATAGCGATGGTTTAAAAATATAATATTACAATATAAATACATAAATGTCTTAGTAGATGGCAACATGATGTTCCTTATTTCAATATATTGTTGTGTTAACGTTTTTAAATTTTTCCTTATAACTATTGATCTAAAATCAAAAAAAAGTAATTCTAAAATATGTGCTGTTAAACGCAAAATATGCAAAGAAAAAACAAATGCAAAAATATGCACGCACTTAAAGCAAAATATGAAAAAATATATATTTATAACAAAATATGCAAATCGTCACCTAAAATGCAAAAGGGCATAACAACACCTTTTATTTGTTTTACAGGAGAAACAAAAAAACGTTAGATTTGAAGATATTTTAGATTTATGGGACATATTTTCTTCAATTGTTAAAAACACGACTATAGACTTATTTCTGAACGATTTTTATATTTTTTTTTATAATATTCTTCGAATTATGACTGTTACAGTAACAATAGTTACAGTAACATAGTTGAAAATTGTGATTTATTTTTTGGGATATTTGTATTTTTCCAAACAAAAATTGCCAAAAATTATAAACAGTAACTTTTTCATACACGTTTTTTGTTACGCCTTTTTGTTGTTTAAATTCATGCACTTGTTGTTACGGACCTTTGAAGTTCGTACAAAAAATTGTTATTTGTTGCCGTATAAGTTAAACATTTTGTGGGGACATGTAATTTAGTCTAATGCATCATAAGAGATCAAAAATTCGAAAAATTACTTCGTTTTGCATTTTAGGTGGCAAAATACCAATTGGAAAGCCTGTCCCTGCCAGGCAAAAATTCAGGCTCTTAAAAGAAAAAGCAATAAATACGCTAATTAGCTTTTAGAAAATTGTAAAATTCTGCAAAACACAGTTAATGTGAATTCCCCGAATATAAACATCTGATATACCGAATTTCAAAATTAATCAGATTGTTTTTTTTTTAATTATGTGTCTATCCCTAAAGTTTATTATGTCGGAGTCCTTCGAGTTGTACATAAGCAATTAGTAGGCATAAGCTTAAGATTTCTATCAAATAAACAAATAAAAATATGACACACTTGGGATTGTAGCATTGTTTGACAGTAAAATTTACATGGAATGAGCAATGTATCAATGCTTTTTTGCCTGTATTTCTTAAATAAAATAAAAACTTATAAAAAGTTATTGTGTTGGCATTTGATGACCACTTTTTAGTGCTTTCGGGTTAGAAGTCCAGTCTTAAAGAAGCCTGAATATCGGGGCAGGAAAAACTATGGCACTACTATGGAGGGGATTTTCGGTGGCACACGACAATTTCTTGGATATTTTCAAAAATCTTAATTTTATTAACCCTTTCACTACCTTTGTACAAAAATATGGTAAAACTTAATATTTTTGTTTAAAAATGTTTATTACGAAAAAAATCATCACATGCATAGACTGTTGATCAGGGTCACAATATTTGTAAACGAAGTCATATTTCTTAAATCAGCCTTTATCTCCGAAAATGGGGCGTTTGGCGTATCTGCTAAACTAGCAAAAGCTAGACCCTTGAAATTTGGCACGTGGATTCATGATGATTCATAATGACTAGAACAAAATCAGAAAAATCATTATTCGAATGCTTAAGTAGTAAAAATGGGCTAAGAAGTTTAAAGAAACGAATTTTCGGAGAAATTTTTAGTGGGTAGGAGTAAGGACCCCTAACAAAAATCTGAAGTCAAAATATAAATATATCCACAAACAAAAGCTCGATAGTGAAAGGGTTAAAAAAAGTCTGCTGAAAAAGTTATTAAAGATTTAAATATAAATATTCGCTATTGAAATATATGCCCTAACCCGAAAATTAGAAAAATTTGTATAAATGTTATAAATCGCCTTTCAAAACGATGTAGAACTTTTTTTTTTTACAGAATTATGAGTAAAAACTCAAAATTCGTTTAGCAATAATCAAAGTTCAACATGTTTTTCAGAACTTAAACATAATCGATTTTATTACATTTGTATTATCAAAAGTGTCGTAATTTCTCTTCAAAAGATGTACTTTAAATAAATCTTTTAATAACTTGCGAACTTTTTTTGTTATTGTTTAAATTTATCAACGTTTTATTTTAGTTT
Source organism: Delia radicum (assembly GCA_021234595.1). NCBI lineage: Eukaryota > Metazoa > Arthropoda > Insecta > Diptera > Anthomyiidae > Delia > Delia radicum. Next base: position 114,774,386 of record CM037851.1, read on the forward strand.
AGAAATTTTTATTTTGCAATTTTTTGTAGTTTCCGCTTAAATGCGCCACGCTTAAGTGCGTTCCCCGTTTAAACACGCAGAAAGTGATGGCAACAATAGATTTAATACAGAGTGCATGGAAATAATCCCGTCCCGCTTAAATGATTCCCTTGGGCTGAGTTAAATTAGCAAAGTTAGAACTAAATTTATCGGTAAAATGCGTTTTGGCAATATAAGTTTTTTTGCATAAAAACTATCTATAAAATACATAAACTTTTTTCAAAATTTTTAGTTAAACACGAAACTATGTTAAAAACTTAAAAAATTTCCTACAGTTGTATTAGTTTTTTGTTTTTATATACACTCAAAAAAAAAAGTTTGTAAAGTCAGCAAAAAATTTTGCTGAGTCAGCAAAATCTTAGTCAGGAGGGTGCTAGCAAAAAAATTGCTAATGTCAGCAAAATCTTTTGCTGAAAATCAGCGAGCTGATTTTTAGCAACAAAATTAGTAGATTCAGCAAAAGTTTTGCTAACACTTAGTAGATTAGAAATAAAAAAGCGTTGGTAAAAATTAATAAATTTTTTGCTGAATTTTAGTAGACTGAAAAAAACGCAAAAAATTGTAAATAAATTGTAATTTAGTTAATATATTTGCTGAAAATCATAAAACATATTTTTGTGATTCTTTTAAAAATAATTTACAATAATTACTAAATATAAAAATTTTCATTTTCCCACATTGATGTCATGAAGTAATTTAATATCTGAAAATATATAGAAATAAATATATATAACATAACAAAAATTTTCTTTCAACTACTTACATCAATGGTTGTCTAAATGATGCTATCTTTTAAGGACGCAACTGCCGAAGATAATTATAGAAACGAAACTAAAAAATAAACAAAAACAAACGAAACGAAAAAAACAACCCTTTTTTTTGCAATAAGAAAAAGGAAAAATACAAATCTACCTAAGATGTGTGTCATTGTCTTTCGCTTTACTCTGTCTACATGTCTGTATATGTTTGTTTGCAATTTGACCACACTAGATTATTAATCTATTAACATTTATTATAGAAATACATATTAAATTTAAATATTTTCTTTTGTCTTTTATTTTATTAATAGACAATTATTTTCACAAGCCGGTGACAACGCAAAATTTAAGTTGTTTTAATCCTCAATTTTGTTTTATGTATGAAAAACAGATACAAAAGTCTTCCATGGTTGATTTTTTTATATGTCTTATTAGAGTTGTACTTTTTAGTATCATTTTCCTCTTCTCTACTACATCTTGACATACCGCGACATCTGCTTCATTCTGCGTATATCTTTCAATCTGGTTGTCGTCCACACTATTAATGTGCTTATCAGCACAATTTTTGTTAGCAAAATTAATTAGTAAAACATTAGTATATTAGTAAAGCATTAGTATAAAACAGTTAAGTGCTGAATAAGTATAACAAAAATTTTAGCTGAAAACACGATTTCAGCAAAAAAATTTGCTAAAAAATAGTATACCTGATTTACAAGACGTTTTACTAACTTTTGTACTAACTTATTTTTTTGAGTGTGATCGAGATTATTTTTATGTTATTTTCAATTTATAACGAGCTTTCAACCTCCGTATATTTACAAAAATAAAGCAAATCAAACATATTAGCTAAAGGAAATTTTTTACTTAAAGAAAAAATTAGCTTATGCGATATTTTCCAAAATTTGTTACTGCGCATTTATCCGAGTTTTCCGATAAATGATGCCCGACTTAAATGTGCAGAAATCTGTGCATTTTTGAATACATACTTAAGCGGGATTACTGTACATGTAAATATTGCCTCAATTTTCGTTAATGTTCACATATAACCTCATAAGAAAATATATGAATCATTTACGAACACATATGAATCGTATATGGATGCATGTAAACATGTATGAAGCATGTGTGCTCATGTATGGATCCCTATATATGTTGCTTTCCAAGATAACTGCTCCGCTACAGGAAAAAGTATATCAGAGCAATACCAAACTAACAGTTTTTGCTCTCCTACAAAAGGCTAAGAAAAAATGGAACAACTTTCCTAAAACTGGGCAAAGGGGGCGTGGTTAAATGCTGACAAATTTTGCCATAATTTTTGGTATATTATTGATTATTATTTAATAGAATTTGGGGAATTTGACAAAAATAAAATTTTTCGAAAAAATTCAGATCTCGAAATTTTAATCGCGTAATTCGTATTAGTTTTGGAGAATATAATCGTTGAATATTGTCTTCACATATGTTTCAATATTTCTGTATGTATATAATTAATTCTATCATATGTATTATTTATTACTCGTACGCCTAGGTACCTTACGTAAATTTAACACAGAAATATTAAAATATATTTGAAGGACAATAATCTACGACATGATGAAACTTTCAGGATCGACAAAAAACATCTACCATTTTTTAACAAATAAAAAAATCGAAAAAGTTTTGGCCGATTTTTAGATGACTTGAGTTTTGTACTTCTCTAAGTATTCGGAACTAGTTTTGATCTCTTCTTTTAATTTTATTTGTTTAAAATTCTTCATAAAAATATACATTGATCAGTTAAACAATAATAATTAATGTACTAAAAATTAGCGCAATTTGTCAATATTTAACCACGCCTACTTAGCCCATTTTTTAAAAAAAAATTAAAAAATACTGTTAGTTTGGCGTTGCTGCGATATACTTTTTTTCTGGACAGTTGAATTGCAAATCAACATATATTGATTTTAACAGGGAGCTTAGAAGGAAAAAATTTCGGTGGCACACAACGCTTTTTCATAAAAAAATATGCCTGTTTTTAGCACGTAACAAAAAAAGTCTTGCCCCTCGAAATGTAAAAAAATATAACATAACTTAACTCCACGTAAAAAGTACTATAATGTGTAAAATTAGCATTGACTGATCAACAAATCGGTTCCTTTATAATCTTTGAAGTGATTAGGAAACGCAGAAAAAATACACTTTTGAATATGTTTTCAGGCAATTATTTATATGATTACAATTACACAAATTTACAAGTTTAAACAAAGATATATTTGCAATGTTAAAATTTGTAGATATTATGGTTAGGACATGCAAACACATATAATTAACATATATTTGCAGCCAAATATATATATATATATTTGGTAGTATACGGTTTTCACTATTCCCAACATATATATGTTTACAGGCAAACATAATTATATTTGAAAGCAAACATGTTATGTTAGAAATATGGGAAACGGAAATGTTTTCCAAACAAAAGTATATTATCAGCATTTATAACTATTTCCAGCACGGCGTATTGTTTCAGTGTGTACGAAATGAATTCAAATTATAATCTTCATAAGTGATAAAAGAATTTCAACCAGTTATATAATAACTTACATCAGCCAAAACGTATGTGTATCCATGACAGTTGTTTGTGTAGTAATCATTAGTTGTTCTTTTTAACTGCAATTATACTTGTTTTTCTACAAAAATTAAACAAAACAACTATTAGAAAAGCTATTTAAAATAAAAACAACTATTTGTTACACTGAGAGAATTATCTGCGCCATATTGAAGAATTTTTGCTTAATTCAATGAAATTGCACTGGAATTCGTCTATTGAAGATTTCCATTAAATGAGTACATAAAATTGTAAGAAAATAATCATTTCATAAGTATATGAAAAGTTTCTTACACCCCAATGAAGAAATTTCATTAAAAAACTGGTTTCAAAAAAATATGAAGCTTTGCAAAGTAATTTTAAGAAAAACTTCATTTATTTTCTGAAGAAAATTTTCATTGATGTACTGAAAAATGTCAATATTTTTTGTCCAACAAAATTGTCTCTCTTTGTAAAATTATCATTGTAAGTTATGTTTACCACATTTGATAGTTGTTTTTCAATCGTAATTAACTTTTCAATATATATTTAAGTTTATTTTAACATGCCTAAACATGTCAAGCACTGAAATGAAATGATGACACATGAATAACATGAAATCAATCACAACATTCGCGTAGTATTCGTTGACCTGTACCAATAATAATAATTTTTTTTTAGTTTTATTAAGCATGAAATATGTATTAATTTTTGTTTAATTTTATTAAACATGTATACAATTTTTAAATTCCTTAATACAGTAATATGTTTCACAAAAAAATTTGTTAACGTTTTATTCATTTAACATTGAGACAATTCATACCAATCGTTGTGTATTCGTTGTTTTCGTGAGTGTTAAGTGAGGTTAACACTAGACAAGAAATGCAATGCTTAGTTTTCGTTACACTCACTTTTCTCAATTCTGTCGATTGTTGCTTTATTGAAATGATGTGAGTTGACAACAATGTACTCATTTTTTGTGATTGCATTCAAAAGCATGAAATAAGCCACTCAAACAGTGTTACCATATTGCCAGTTTTAACTGTTTTTTAGAGTTTTTTAGGATGCGTTACAGTTTTCCAGTTTTTCATGAAAAAAAAAACAGTTTTTGTTTAATTTCACCCTTTTTTTTCCAGTTTTTCCAGTTTTTAACAGTTTACCTGCTCGATTTACTTTCTTTTATTTGAATTTGTAAATTTAATATAAAAGTTGCACAAAATGTTTCAATAAAAAATAATACTACACATTGAATGCAATGCATTTTAATTCCCTTTTTAGCATTTGTTTGTGTTAAAATTTTGTGTGGAATCAAACTAAATGAAAATCAAATTTAATCAAAAAATGTATAACTGATATTTTTATGTAATTAAGTAAGATCTCAAAATGTGATGAATTATTTTGTTTTTTTTATGATTTTGTAGTTATTTTTTGCTATATGTTAAATAATTAATATAAATATAAATATGTTTTTTTATATTATATTATATTTTTTTTTTTTACTTTAAACAAGTACACAGAAAAAAAAACATATTATTCCTATTGTTAATTAAAATGTAGTTTTATAACAGAGCACAACTTGTGATCTGTAACAACATAAATTTGAAAATATTTTTTTTTGTTAGTATAATTAAAAGTTAGTCCACAAAAAAAAATATTTTTTTCTGTGTATATATATATGTTATGTGTTTAATGTTTTTTATGTTGTTTTATGTTTAAATTAAATGCAATTGAATTCAAAATGCACATATTAACTGTTTTTCCTACTGTTTTTTATTAAAAGAAAAAAAAAAACAGTTTTTTCTTAAAAAAACAGTTTTTTCTTACAGTTTTTTGAAAAAAATACATGGCAACACTGCACTCAAACCGTTCTCTGCTACCAATGCAAAATAAATTCAATCAGAAGGAAATCGCACATAAGTATCCGATTAGATTTTTTAGCTTGTTTTTTAATCCTAATAATTTTTATAGGCTCATAAGCAGAAGATTCGTTTTTACCACTTTAATTATCTGACAAGAGACATGCAAAGGAAGTATCAAAAGAAAAAATTGCACCATTCTAAATTCCTAAAAATTTTAAAAAATTCTTCAAAAAAAAAACTAATAATTTTTCTGAAGAAAAATTCTTAGGAAATTTCGTGAATATCTGTCGAATGAAATTACCAAAAACTAGGGATGCCAGGCAATACCACTACAATACCGTCATCGATTAAAACCCCTTTTAACTGGTTATCGTTATTCCTAAAATGCCGGTACCGAAACAATTTAAATACCCTTATACGTAAAATACCATTACCGATATAACTAAAATACCAATATACTTAAAATACCGTTACCGACATAACTAAAATTCCGTTGCCGCTAAAATACCGTTACCGAAATAATTGAAATAGCGTTATCCTTAAAATAATTTTGTTAACATAATTTGACAATATAAAAAAAATAATCGCTTTTAATAGATATATCTTCCCAAATTTTGATCATAAACTATCCAGTCATTTTAATTCGGGCATAATGGGGCTTAAAAATATTTGTGTTTATTTACACTACCTGAATAACTAAAATAACGTTACCTTTAAAATACCGTTACCTAAATAACTTAAAACTCGTTTTCCTTAAAATAACGTTACCGAAATAATTAAAATACCGTTACCGCTAAAATGCCGTTACCGAAATAAGTAAAATACTGTTAACACTAAAAAACCGATAACGAAATAACTGAAATTGTATTACCCCTACAATATCGTTACCAAAATAAACGAAAATAGCCTTCTCCTTATCGAATCCGTTACCATCCATGCCGAAAACTACTAGTTTTTTTAGAAAACAATGCCCTTTAAATTTAACTTTCAGTTAGAAAAAGTTCAATCAGGGATTTTATATAATTAAAAAAACCAGAACCAAAAGCGTTTTTTAAAGATAAAAGTTTTTAAAATTTTTAGATGTCGGTGTAGAAGAAAAATCATGAGAATGTAAAAGGTTTTCTATGGCTTTTGAGATATATATTTTTCATTTATACAAGTTTGATATAATTTTTATTAAAAATAAAAATTGTTAGAAATTTATAATTGACCTGTTGTTTTAATATGTGATGGGGGTTTTTTTTTTTTGGTTTGGATCAAGGTCATAAATTAAAAATAAAATTCAAATTTTTCTGCTTTTATTTTTAAATATTTATTATGTTTTCGATATTTCGAACAGCTTCGCTGTTCATTTTTAGGAAAAACTAAAACAATAATACAATTAAATAATTTAAAATCTATAATTTAACAAAAATGTAAAATTAATGATTACATACATTGAAATATATTTTAATTAAGCGTGTTTTTTTTCGACTTTTAATTGTGCAATGAAAATGAGAATTATTCAAGTTCGAGGCCATACTCTATATTTCTTTATTAGGATATTGTCCCAACAAATAATCTATAGAGGACCACCTCTGGTGGATATTCAATACGCGTTTTGTGTTTTTTTCCTCCTTTTTTATTTTTTGTTTGGTTCATAAACAAAACAGAGGGAGTAAACTAGACCATAAATTTGAAAACCAAAAAAAAAAAAAAAAAAAAACTATATACTCTATATAAATATAGAACTCGAACTTGAATAATTTTCATTTTCATTGCACAATTAAAGATCGAAAAAAAACATAATTTTTATTTTTAATAAAAATTATATCAAACTTGTATAAAAGACAAAATACAGTCTAGTTTACTCCCCCTGTTTTGTTTATAAACCAAACAAAAAATAAAAAGGATTAAAAAACAAAAAAACGTGTATTGAATATCCACCAGAGGTGGACCTTGCACATAACAAACAAGTTTTCAATTTATTTTTGATCAATGGTAATAATCTTTTACTTCGTGAGTAAACTAGTTTATATGAATGTTTGATGTTCGGCATGGGATTGTTACCTCTTTCAAAACGTGTTCTGAAGATGGAAACCTAGAAAATTCCCGAAATAGATCTATCAACACATTCCTGAAAGGGTCACATAATAAATTTGAAAACAAAAAAAAAAAAAACTATAGATTATTTGTTAGGACAATATCCTAATAAAGAAATATAGAGTATGGCCTCGAACTTGAATAGTTTTCATTTTCATTTCTTTCATTTATATAAAACAAGCCGGCTAAAGCCGGGCTTGCCCGGAGTGTAGGTGCACTCCAGAGGTGCACGCAGAGAAAAAGTATGATTGAAAATGATTGTGGACACAAAATTATCATATTTTGATTCTAGTTATCATTACATGACTCTAGATGCTCATATCATGATTACCGAAGACGATTTTATCGTCATATAGGATCATAATGTGATTGTTACGAATTGTGCTCTTAAACTATCATAAAACGATGCTCTTTTTTCTGCGTGTAGTTCTGTCTAAAAATTTTTATTCATTGTAAGTTTTGTGAATATTTAGGGAGTTTTTTTTATATAATGACCAACATGTGGAATATTATACAGAATTCATGTGATGTTGATCACAGATTCAGATCTTTGCCTGTAAACTCTCGCTGAAGGAGTTTGAAGCTTCATAACAATGTTGTTTGTGTTTGGATTTTATTTATAATTAATAATTTTGATTCGTTTTTGTTTGTATAAAAACATTTATATTCATGATTAGTAACCTTTGATATTTAATGAAATTGGGATAAATCCACATTCCATCGATGCCCAATAAAGATGTGCAGATCGGCTTGAGTCATTGGACATGCCTTCTTATAATGAGGTAGCATTCCATTTTCAAAATACCCCATGACGTAGGGATACGTACTCACTATTGTCTGAACCATAGCGGCTTAAGATGTATTTTTATTACTAATTAAAAAATGTCTAATCATTTTTTTACGTTCTGTCCCCGCGTCACATCTTTTGGTCTTTACTCTTTGGGTGGTTTTCAGTTGGAATTAGTAGATAATATTCTAGATTTGGGTATTCTCTTAGACCCAAAATTGGATTTTAAACGGCATATTTTATTGACGATTAATAAAGCTCGTGGCACCTTAGCTTTTATAAAACGATGGGCTAAGGAATTTACAGATTCCAATGTAACAAAACAATTATATACATCGCTCGTGAGACCAATTTTGGAATATGGATCTGTGATTTGGGATCCATTATCCATTGTTCAAATTGGAAAAATTGAATCAGTGCAAAAACAATTTTTGCTGTTCTGCTTACGAAGCACCTACCCTAATACCATAATAATCTACCTTCATATACAACCAGACTAAACCTCGTTAAGCTCAGCGAGCTGATTTTTAGCAACAAAATTAGTAGATTCAGCAAAAGTTTTGCTAACACTTAGTGGATTAGAAACAAAAAAGGCTCGCTAAAAATTAATAAATATTTTGCTGAATTTTAGTAGACTGCAAAAAACGCAAACCATTTGTAGAAAAATTGTAATTTAGTTAATTTATTTGCTGAAAATTATAAAACATATTTTTGTGATTCTTTTAAAAATAATTCACAATAATTACGAAATATAAAAATTTTCATTTTCCCACATTGACGACATGAATCAATTTAATATCTGAAAATATATAGAAATAAATATATGTATATAACATAACAAAAATTTTCTTTCAACTACTTACATCAATGGTTGTCTAAATGATGCTATTTTTTAAAGGACGCAACTGCAACAAATGAAACGAAAAAAACAACCCTTTTTTGCAATAAGAAAAAGGAAAAATACAAATCTACCTAAGATGTGTGTCATTGTCTTTCGCTTTACTCTGTCTACATGTCTGTATATGTTTGTTTGCAATTTGACCGCACTAGATTATTAATCTATAAACATTTAGTTTAGAAATACATATTAAATTTAAATATTTTATTTTGTCTTTTATTTAACTAATAGACAATTATTTTCACAAGCCGGTGAGAACGCAAAATTTAAGTTGTTTTAATCCTCAATTTTGTTTTATGTATGAAAAACAGATACAAACTCCATTGGTTCCATGGTTGATTTTTTTATACGTCTTATTAGAGTTGTACTTTTTAGTATAATTTTCCTCTGTTCTACTACATCTTGACATGCCGCGACATCTGCTTCATTCTGTGCATATCTTTCAATCTGATTGTCGTCCACACTATTAATGTGCTTATCAGCACAATTTTTGTTAGCAAAATAAATGTGTAAAACATTAGTATAATATTAGTAAAACATTAGTTCAAAACAGTTAAGTGCTGAATAAGTATAACAAAAATTTTAGCTTAAAACAGAATTTTAGCAAAAAATTTGCTAACAAATAGTATACCTGATTTACAAGACGTTTTACTAACTTTTCAACTAACTTATTTTTTTGAGTGCAGATCTCTATGCAGGTCATCGTTGCGAATGAACCATGGAGCATTGACGATAGTACGAAGTATTTTGTTTTGTGTTTTTTGAATAATTTGTACATTAATTTTCTTTGAATAGCCCCAGAGCTGTATTCCGTACGTCCATATTGGTTTTATTATTTGGTTATACACCAAGAGTTTTTTAGTGAGAGATACATCAGAATTACACCCAAGTAACCAGTATAATTGTCTGAATTTTATTTTCATTTCCTGAGATTTTTTTTTTAATGTGTTCCTTCCACTTTATTTTAGTGTCGAGAGTCATGGGTAAGTATTTGGCAGTATTAGCATATGGTATCTTAATGTTGTTTATATATAGTGGTAGGTATTTAATTTTTTTGTGAAGTTCATATGAATAGATTTACTTTCATTGAGTTTCATCCTCCACTTCCTGATCCAAAGTATGGTGTCTGCAAGTGCATGTTGTACTTTGTTAGTTGTTTCTGGCTCATGTTTTTCTGTTGCCAGAATTGCAGTGTCATCTGCAAATGTAGCTATTGTTGCAGTTGAGGTTTATGCAGATCGCTTGTGTATAGTAAGTATAAAATAGGTCCAAGGACACTACCTTGCGGTACACCAGCTTCTATCTTTTTTAAGTTTGAATATTCATTTTCCAATTTAACTCGAAAATGGCGATCAGCGAGATATGATTTTAACATTTTGTAAAATTCTTTTGGTAGATCTTTGTGTAATTTGCATAAAAGTCCTTGATGCCAAACTCGATTAAAAGCTTGACTTACATCAAGAAATACGGCTGAACATACTTGTTTATTTTCTAACGACTTTTCAGCAAAGTCTATAATACAATGGATTGTTCTACTGTAGAGTGACGCTTTCTGAATCCAAACTGATGCTTTGGAATCAATTTTCGTTGTTCTATTATATACTGAAGCCTTTTAACAAAAAGTTTTTCAAAAATCTTTGACATCACAGGAAGTAATGAAATGAGTCTATATGATGCTATTTAATTAGGTGGTTTTCCCTGTTTTTTGATAACGATAACTTCTGCAACTTTCCATTGCAACGGAACATATTGAATTCGAAAACATGCATTAATAATGTATAAAAGTTTTTTCAAAGCTATCTCTGGCAGTTTCTTTATAATTTTGTCAGTTATTAAATCATAACATGGTGCTTTTTTTGGGCTTAGGTCTTTTTGTATAACGTTTTTAAGCTCCTTCATAGTAGTTGGTTTTATGCTTTTATTATCCAATTTAAAATTCTTCATTGTGTTTTCTTCAGCTGTTTGTCTTGGTAAAGGCTTGAAAAATTCAGCGAAGTGATCTGCGAACATTTCATATTTTGCTTTGGAATCTTTAAGCCAAGTGCCATTTGGATTACGAATCGGTGGTATATGCGGTGATGTTTGATTAATATGGTTTGTGGCTTTCCATAAGCTATAGTTTGTATCTTAGTTTGCAGAAAGGTTTTTCAGATATGCAGACATGGTATTATTTTTTGACTCATTTATTAATTGTTTAAGTTTAGAACATAATCTATTGAAAATAGTTTTATTTTCCGTAGTGCGTTCAAGTTGCCACTTTTTTCTTGCTTTGCGTTTTTTATTTACGAGTTCCCTTATTTCTTTGGGATATGTAGTGGTTTTTGTAGAATTTTGTATATATGACATGCTTTCCCAAGCGGATGTTTGGATAGCATCAATTAAGTTGTCTAGCTCATTTTCGTTATCGTGTTTTGATTTAAGTGACGTTTGTATGTTAATTTTATCATTTAGCAAAGATTAAATAAGTTCCAGTTTGTTTTATTGCTTATTAAAGCTGGTGAAACAGGTTTTTGTACGATATTATCACTGACTGTCATAATGACAGGTGAATGGTCGGATGAAAGACCACAGTAGTTTTCTATATGTTTGTAGTTTTTTGAAATACCTTTAGCAATATAAAAATCGATTAAATCTGGGATTGAATTTGGATTTGAAGGCCAATATGTGGGTTCATTTCCTGAGAAAATTTCACATTTAAAATGGCAGCATGCTTTGTATAATTCACAACCTTTGGGTGATGTGAGCCTGGACCCCCAAATTTTGTTTTTGGCATTGTAATCACCACCAACTATGAAATTGGTTCCAAGGGATTGAAGCATATTTAAGTATTGCTGATATTGGACATTATGTTTTGGCGGAATATAAATTGCGCATAGTTTAAATGAATTTCTGTGTCTAAAATTTACCGAAATACAAACCAATTGAAACACATCAGTTTTAATTTTTGGCTCTTCGCTGTGTTGAATGTTTTCCTTTATTATCACGGAAGCTCCACCTCTTGCACGTTATGCGGGATGGATTGAGTTATAAGTTTTATAGCCTTTGATGGATGAATATGATTGTTTTGTGTTGAATACATTTTGGTGGATTTAATATTGTTTTGAGATCTAAGCTATTGAATTAATTTTGTTGAAAAACTTTTCGTTAATATTGTTTTGTTGATTTAACCTTTGGTTGATTTTGTCTATACTTTTTAAGATTTCGTCAAATATTCCATTGTTAATTGAATCCTGCGTATGTTGGTTTTGTACTGTTTGGGAGTATGATCTTTTTTAAAAAACTGATACCTGTGGCTGCGGTTGAAATGACGCAATTTGGTTATGTCGCTGTTGTGGTTGATGTTGTTGTGGTTGACATTGTTGTGTTTGGATCTGAGCTTCAGAGTTTGGTACCTCTCGCATTATAGATCGATTTTTATTACGTATCTTTTGTAATTCTTTGGCTATTTCGCATCCACTATAGCTAGCAGGATGGTTACCTTGACAATTTACACATTTAGGTGTCGTTTGAGATGTTTTACAACATTCCGAAGTTTGATGTTTACCGGCACATTTAACGCACCTGGGTTCTCTATAGCAATATTTTTTGTGTGGTTAAAGCCTTGACAATTTTTACATTGTGGTATTCTGGCAGTGGTTCTTCCAATTGCTTCTATTTTAACTTGCATATTTGCTATGTTTTTGATTTTATATATTTCATCAATATTATCTTCATAACTAAAGGTTATCATAAATACCCAGCAAAATAAACTGGAAGTAGTGCTTTAAGAACCTCTTTAACTTGACTTCCAAAGCATTAGCATACGCACAATTTTCACTTTAATAGAAGTTATTGTTAACAACTGCCAAAAATGTTAAATTAAAGTTATTTTAAACAGCATTTGCATCACCATATAAATTAATTGTTATCTAAATTAATAACATCATAAGAAGTACTTTTTTATAAGTTCATATATATTTTTTTTTATATGGAGGTTGAGGTGGTAAGTGGTTGGATTTGCAATCAGAAGGTTGCGAGTTCAATTCCGAGCCGGGGAGATAATTTTTTTTAATTTTTTTTTTAAATATTTTACTTTTAAGTTTTAATAAATTAAAACCAAAAGTTTATTTTTCGATCTTTTATCATAAATTATGATGTGAGCAAGATTATTCAAGTTCAAGATCATTTGTTTTTTGTTAAACAAAAAACCGTGCAACGATATTTATTAATCAAAAAAATTCTTCATCCGCAACTTAATGCAGATTTTAATCCACTGACAGGTCCTTACATGTTTCATGTAGCGTCACCTACAATCATCAGAGAACCAATGTGGACGGGGTAGAAGATTTACCCAAAGCTATAATTTTCTGATGACAAAAGATGAACACTTTACCCGTAGTGTTTTTTAAACTTCATGAGAAGTTTAAAAAACAAAGCACGGAAGCATCCAACTAATTCAAAAAATTAAAACCTTTTTTTTTTTTCTTTAACTAACAAATATCGTTGTTTGTGTAAAGGCTAGAATCTCTAGCCATAGTACACAGTGTTGTTAGTGTTTAGTAATAAACAATAACAGTTTCTGACTATAGAATTAGGACCATAGATCAGTTTTTGCCGTACTTTGCAATTTTCAAATATTTTACTTTTAAGTTTTAATAAATTAAAACCAAAAGTTTATTTTTCGATCTTTTATCATAAATTATGATGTGAGCAAGATTATTCAAGTTCAAGATCATTTGTTTTTTGTTAAACAAAAAACCGTGCAACGATATTTATTAATCAAAAAATTCTTCATCCGCAACTTAATGCAGATTTTAATCCACTGACAGGTCCTTACATGTTTCATGTAGCGTCACCTACAATCATCAGAGAACCAATGTGGACGGGGTAGAAGATTTACCCAAAGCTATAATTTTCTGATGACAAAAGATGAACACTTTACCCGTAGTGTTTTTTAAACTTCATGAGAAGTTTAAAAAACAAAGCACGGAAGCATCCAACTAATTCAAAAAATTAAAACCTTTTTTTTTTTCTTTAACTAACAAATATCGTTGTTTGTGTAAAGGCTAGAATCTCTAGCCATAGTACACAGTGTTGTTAGTGTTTAGTAATAAACAATAACAGTTTCTGACTATAGAATTAGGACCATAGATCAGTTTTTGCCGTACTTTGCAATTTTCAAATATTTTACTTTTAAGTTTTAATAAATTAAAACCAAAAGTTTATTTTTCGATCTTTTATCATAAATTATGATGTGAGCAAGATTATTCAAGTTCAAGATCATTTGTTTTTTGTTAAACAAAAAAAAACCGTGCAACGATATTTATTAATCAAAAAATTCTTCATCCGCTACTTAATGCAGATTTTAATCCACTGACAGGTCCTTACATGTTTCATGTAGCGTCACCTACAATCATCAGAGAACCAATGTGGACGGGGTAGAAGATTTACCCAAAGCTATAATTTTCTGATGACAAAAGATGAACACTTTACCCGTAGTGTTTTTTAAACTTCATGAGAAGTTTAAAAAACAAAGCACGGAAGCATCCAACTAATTCAAAAAATTAAAACCTTTTTTTTTTTCTTTAACTAACAAATATCGTTGTTTGTGTAAAGGCTAGAATCTCTAGCCATAGTACACAGTGTTGTTAGTGTTTAGTAATAAACAATAACAGTTTCTGACTATAGAATTAGGACCATAGATCAGTTTTTGCCGTACTTTGCAATTTTCAAATATTTTACTTTTAAGTTTTAATAAATTAAAACCAAAAGTTTATTTTTCGATCTTTTATCATAAATTATGATGTGAGCAAGATTATTCAAGTTCAAGATCATTTGTTTTTTGTTAAACAAAAAACCGTGCAACGATATTTATTAATCAAAAAATTCTTCATCCGCAACTTAATGCAGATTTTAATCCACTGACAGGTCCTTACATGTTTCATGTAGCGTCACCTACAATCATCAGAGAACCAATGTGGACGGGGTAGAAGATTTACCCAAAGCTATAATTTTCTGATGACAAAAGATGAACACTTTACCCGTAGTGTTTTTTAAACTTCATGAGAAGTTTAAAAAACAAAGCACGGAAGCATCCAACTAATTCAAAAAATTAAAACCTTTTTTTTTTCTTTAACTAACAAATATCGTTGTTTGTGTAAAGGCTAGAATCTCTAGCCATAGTACACAGTGTTGTTAGTGTTTAGTAATAAACAATAACAGTTTCTGACTATAGAATTAGGACCATAGATCAGTTTTTGCCGTACTTTGCAATTTTCAAATATTTTACTTTTAAGTTTTAATAAATTAAAACCAACTGATCTATGGTCCTAATTCTATAGTCAGAAACTGTTATTGTTTATTACTAAACACTAACAACACTGTGTACTATGGCTAGAGATTCTAGCCTTTACACAAACAACGATATTTGTTAGTTAAAGAAAAAAAAAAGGTTTTAATTTTTTGAATTAGTTGGATGCTTCCGTGCTTTGTTTTTTAAACTTCTCATGAAGTTTAAAAAACACTACGGGTAAAGTGTTCATCTTTTGTCATCAGAAAATTATAGCTTTGGGTAAATCTTCTACCCCGTCCACATTGGTTCTCTGATGATTGTAGGTGACGCTACATGAAACATGTAAGGACCTGTCAGTGGATTAAAATCTGCATTAAGTTGCGGATGAAGAATTTTTTGATTAATAAATATCGTTGCACGGTTTTTTGTTTAACAAAAAACAAATGATCTTGAACTTGAATAATCTTGCTCACATCATAATTTATGATAAAAGATCGAAAAATAAACTTTTGGTTTTAATTTATTAAAACTTAAAAGTAAAATATTTGAAAATTGCAAAGTACGGCAAAAACTGATCTATGGTCCTAATTCTATAGTCAGAAACTGTTATTGTTTATTACTAAACACTAACAACACTGTGTACTATGGCTAGAGATTCTAGCCTTTACACAAACAACGATATTTGTTAGTTAAAGAAAAAAAAAAGGTTTTAATTTTTTGAATTAGTTGGATGCTTCCGTGCTTTGTTTTTTAAACTTCTCATGAAGTTTAAAAAACACTACGGGTAAAGTGTTCATCTTTTGTCATCAGAAAATTATAGCTTTGGGTAAATCTTCTACCCCGTCCACATTGGTTCTCTGATGATTGTAGGTGACGCTACATGAAACATGTAAGGACCTGTCAGTGGATTAAAATCTGCATTAAGTTGCGGATGAAGAATTTTTTGATTAATAAATATCGTTGCACGGTTTTTTGTTTAACAAAAAACAAATGATCTTGAACTTGAATAATCTTGCTCACATCATAATTTATGATAAAAGATCGAAAAATAAACTTTTGGTTTTAATTTATTAAAACTTAAAAGTAAAATATTTGAAAATTGCAAAGTACGGCAAAAACTGATCTATGGTCCTAATTCTATAGTCAGAAACTGTTATTGTTTATTACTAAACACTAACAACACTGTGTACTATGGCTAGAGATTCTAGCCTTTACACAAACAACGATATTTGTTAGTTAAAGAAAAAAAAAAAAAAAAAAGGTTTTAATTTTTTGAATTAGTTGGATGCTTCCGTGCTTTGTTTTTTAAACTTCTCATGAAGTTTAAAAAACACTACGGGTAAAGTGTTCATCTTTTGTCATCAGAAAATTATAGCTTTGGGTAAATCTTCTACCCCGTCCACATTGGTTCTCTGATGATTGTAGGTGACGCTACATGAAACATGTAAGGACCTGTCAGTGGATTAAAATCTGCATTAAGTTGCGGATGAAGAATTTTTTGATTAATAAATATCGTTGCACGGTTTTTTGTTTAACAAAAAACAAATGATCTTGAACTTGAATAATCTTGCTCACATCATAATTTATGATAAAAGATCGAAAAATAAACTTTTGGTTTTAATTTATTAAAACTTAAAAGTAAAATATTTGAAAATTGCAAAGTACGGCAAAAACTGATCTATGGTCCTAATTCTATAGTCAGAAACTGTTATTGTTTATTACTAAACACTAACAACACTGTGTACTATGGCTAGAGATTCTAGCCTTTACACAAACAACGATATTTGTTAGTTAAAGAAAAAAAAAAAAAAGGTTTTAATTTTTTGAATTAGTTGGATGCTTCCGTGCTTTGTTTTTTAAACTTCTCATGAAGTTTAAAAAACACTACGGGTAAAGTGTTCATCTTTTGTCATCAGAAAATTATAGCTTTGGGTAAATCTTCTACCCCGTCCACATTGGTTCTCTGATGATTGTAGGTGACGCTACATGAAACATGTAAGGACCTGTCAGTGGATTAAAATCTGCATTAAGTTGCGGATGAAGAATTTTTTGATTAATAAATATCGTTGCACGGTTTTTTGTTTAACAAAAAACAAATGATCTTGAACTTGAATAATCTTGCTCACATCATAATTTATGATAAAAGATCGAAAAATAAACTTTTGGTTTTAATTTATTAAAACTTAAAAGTAAAATATTTGAAAATTGCAAAGTACGGCAAAAACTGATCTATGGTCCTAATTCTATAGTCAGAAACTGTTATTGTTTATTACTAAACACTAACAACACTGTGTACTATGGCTAGAGATTCTAGCCTTTACACAAACAACGATATTTGTTAGTTAAAGAAAAAAAAAAAGGTTTTAATTTTTTGAATTAGTTGGATGCTTCCGTGCTTTGTTTTTTAAACTTCTCATGAAGTTTAAAAAACACTACGGGTAAAGTGTTCATCTTTTGTCATCAGAAAATTATAGCTTTGGGTAAATCTTCTACCCCCGTCCACATTGGTTCTCTGATGATTGTAGGTGACGCTACATGAAACATGTAAGGACCTGTCAGTGGATTAAAATCTGCATTAAGTTGCGGATGAAGAATTTTTTGATTAATAAATATCGTTGCACGGTTTTTTGTTTAACAAAAAACAAATGATCTTGAACTTGAATAATCTTGCTCACATCATAATTTATGATAAAAGATCGAAAAATAAACTTTTGGTTTTAATTTATTAAAACTTAAAAGTAAAATATTTGAAAATTGCAAAGTACGGCAAAAACTGATCTATGGTCCTAATTCTATAGTCAGAAACTGTTATTGTTTATTACTAAACACTAACAACACTGTGTACTATGGCTAGAGATTCTAGCCTTTACACAAACAACGATATTTGTTAGTTAAAGAAAAAAAAAAAAAAAAAGGTTTTAATTTTTTGAATTAGTTGGATGCTTCCGTGCTTTGTTTTTTTTTTTTTTTTTTTTTTTTTAAACTTCTCATGAAGTTTAAAAAACACTACGGGTAAAGTGTTCATCTTTTGTCATCAGAAAATTATAGCTTTGGGTAAATCTTCTACCCCGTCCACATTGGTTCTCTGATGATTGTAGGTGACGCTACATGAAACATGTAAGGACCTGTCAGTGGATTAAAATCTGCATTAAGTTGCGGATGAAGAATTTTTTGATTAATAAATATCGTTGCACGGTTTTTTGTTTAACAAAAAACAAATGATCTTGAACTTGAATAATCTTGCTCACATCATTTTTTTTTTATTTTTTTTTTTTTTAATTGTAATTTATTTTTTTTAGTTTTTTTTATTTAATTTAGTTTTTTCTGAGTATTTTAGGAGAATTAAGTAATTTAAAAACGACCAGAATGGACAAATAATTATTTGATAAAAATCTATTTTTTGTCTTTGCGATGGAACTTTTGTAAAACTTATTTAAAAATATAAAAAAACGTAAGGTTTTATATTTTTATTGTTATATTGATACGAAAATGAAAAGATGTATTTCACTGCTAAAAATTAGTTTATCGAATTTTTCATAAACTTGAAACAAGATATACTTTTTAGGTGTGCCTTGAAACGTGTGCAATATTCAAAAAAATTAGGTAAAAAAATTTGATTTTGGCTTCAAAAATCTAGTTGAGTTTTTAATTCTATTGTTTCGGATCGCAAAAAATTTACAAAAACGAAAAATATCGCAGCCAAATTTTGAAAGCTAGTTTCTTAATAATAATAAATAATTAGTAAATTAATTAATTAATAACTTTTACTTAATTTAAATATATCACTTTAATTTACCTATAGAGTTTTTACCAACCTCTTTCTCCAACTCTTTAGAAAAAAATGCGGGAAACATTAAAAGATCTTACGTTCCAAGGCACGCTCGTTTCATTGCAGGCCACTTTTCCCTTCCTGTAGTTAAACTACTTCAAAATTTTTTTTTTCATTGTCTAGTATATTTTACATTATTAAAGACACTTCTCGTCAAATTAATTATTAAAAAAATATTTTAAAATATGCAATGAATTCAAAATTGTTAAATGAGCATTTTTATTATTTCTTAATATTTTTTTAACCATATCAAAACTTAAAAATATTTTAAAAATAATTTATATCTCAGTGATACGAAATCACATAAAAAAATGTTTAAAAAATCATTATTTATCTTTTTATTATATATTTGTGTAGCATATTTTTCTTGTTTTTATAAAAATATATCAATATTTTCAACTTAAGTTCGTTTTAAGTTTGTTGTATTGCATAAGTAACTTTGGTGCAAATGGTAGAGCGGTCTACTTAAATACAGCAGATCGTAACTCAGATTCGTGTGTTCAATACTCGCTGGCACCAAAAGACTTTTTTTTTTTTAATATTTAAAGAAACATCCCTAAAGTATGCTGCACATTTTTATTAAATAAAAATGTTAATATATATTTGAAAAAGACCTTCCATGAACTATTGAAAAATAGCATCCATGCACTGTTTAAAATGCTATTAAAGAAGTTATATATTCACTCCATCCGCCCAATGACACGACAATGTTAAAGTCATTAATGATTCACCTGAATTTGCACCACATCCGGCTCAGTAGATGTGGTGTTTTTACTACTTCTTCCTCAGCTCTTATTTTGCTGGGTAGTGGCAACCCTCTTCGGTTTGTTATAATGCCTGTATCAGTTTCGACAGATTCTATTTTGATTATGTTGACTGCATCTATTGGATGGTATCCCTGAGCTTGCAAGTCTAATATTATGTCGTCTTTAGTACAAGTGTGATGCAATCCTCTTACCATTACTTTATTTGGTCTATTGGTTTTGTTTTCATAGGTGTGCCATTGAATTTTTTCATCATTGAGTGTGGATGATAATGATCTATAACCATCGGGATCAGCTGTATTTATCTTCCAAATATTGTTGTTTAAAGCTATTACCTTATAATTTGTAAGGTTTGCTTTATGTAATACATTATGTAGTTCAGCATATGTTAAAATACCTGATATGTTTATCGGGGGAGGTTGTCTTTCGATGCTTGTTTGAAGTTTATCTTGACGTTGTTGATTAAATTGTTGTGCATTATTTCGTTGTAGTTGTTCATCATCCGTATTAAGTTGTTTTTGATGAGATTTTGGTTGATAGGTTTGTTGCTGCTCTTTATTGCTTTGATTTCTTTGATTTGGTGGATTAATATTTTTGGGTTCGGGTTTTTGGACAGGTGGAGATTTGGACTTACGTTTTTTTGACTTGACCATGATCCAATTTGTTTCCCTCTCTAGTTCCTCCTCATCTGTTCTATAGGGATGTACAATTGTTTCATTAATGGTTATATTCCCATCTGTTTGTAAATTTAGCATTTGGTTTTTAAGTTTAGAGTTTTCCATTTTCAAGTTTACTATTTCAAGGTTCATTTTTTGAATTATTGATTTAAGTTCATCAATCTGTTGTTTTAAGTAGCTATTTTCATTGGGAGTATTAAAGATACCATTTTCCAGTAAAGGAGTGCCCAAGATTTGATCATCCATTGAATGTGATTTATTTTAAATTTCATTAAATTTATTTTATTTGTTATTAAGACGATATGCACCTAGATTATTGCCCAGGAGTGTGAGTGTTAATACTACTAGTCAACTCTAGATGGAGAGTTTTTTGTTATTAATCAGCTGTTTACTTTTTTTTGTTTTCTTATTACTTTATGTTTTTGACAAATGCAATTTGTTTTTTATTTTGCTCTGTTACGCTCGTTTAATACTGTCTCTATCAGCAATGTTTTTATATTATGGAAAATAAGTGTTATAATCGGTTGTGTATAAAAAATTAACACCAGAAGACCAGTTGTTTGATTTTTCTTTACGAGAGTTTTAGTTAACACGTCAGTTCGGTTTGGAAAATTGTTTAGAAATTGAAAAATGGTAAAAAAATATTCAACTTTAAATTGGGATTAAATAAGACATCCACTGAGGCGGGATTTTGTAAACTTTTGCTGGGAGGGAGAAAAAGGAAAAAGTCTGCTTCTGTTTAAAACACTTCGGTAAATACATTGAAGAACATTTTTTTGGAACTCACCATAAAAACGGGGTTTAAATAAGAAAAATTGGGATTAATCACAAAGCTTAAACCGCTGGAGTAAGGAACTTGAAATTTGGCTTGAAAATTCCTCGTCTAAGAAGAAGTTTAAGAAAATTCTTACCGTGGGGGGCGAAATCATCCTTTTAATGTTATCTCAAATAACATTTGGCAAGAAATCTTATATTTAAAATATGTGTTTCCTTGAACTTCTAATTAAAACGCTGTAAAGAGGTAAAAAAAGGAAAAGTGTTCTATGATAACAAATTAGTGGGCTTGTCCGTTAATACACACAGAAAAAAATTCAAATTTGATTATTATGAATTACAGTGGGTTGGTGAAACTAAACATTAGTTTTCACAACAAACCTCGGTTAATACAACTGAATTTTAGTTGCAACACTCAAAATATTCAGAAATCTATAACAATTATCGTTGTACTAACTCAATTTATAAGTTGGTACCATTGAAATACACTCTTCAATTTGGTTGGTACTTTATTTCTCTGTGTGTATAAATTATGTGCTCCTTGGTGTACGGACTAATTTACTGAAAAGATAATTTCTAAACTATGCAATAAAAACATAGTAAAATGTATTCAGTCTAAGTCACAGGAGCTTGGAACTTCAATTTTGTCATGTAGGTTCCATCTTGATCGTATACAACTAATCACGATCTATGGAAATTCTTAGGATGTGGTACAAAAAGGATAAAAAGTCATCCCCTTATCGTTCTACTTACACCCCTTCGGCTAAAAATGTGAAATTTCAATCGCATAAGCCCATAATATATGGGCTAAAGCTTGATAACAATATGGTACAAAGGCAAATATGTTCCCTTAATCACTCAGATCAAACCGCTTGATTTTGAAATTAGGCATCAAGGTTCCTCCTCTGGCATAGACACCCACAAAGATGGGATTATAGTAAATGCTTATTAGCTAAATTTAGCAAAAAGTTAAAAGGTTTCCTTTTAACTTCCTGCCTAAACCCTTTTGTTTAGAAATCTGAATTTTTTTAATATGTATTCCCTGAGGTATAGGCTAATTTGCCGGAGAGAATTTCCAATAATAACGTGGTAAAAATTGTTAAAAATATTGAACTTGAAATTTGGATTAAATTAGACATCCACTAAGGCGGTGATTTTGTAAACTTTTTAGGGGACGCCTAAAAAGGAAGAAGTCTCCTTCTGCTCCAAAAATTTTTTGGAACTCACCAAAAACACAGAAAAATTGGGATTAACCACAAAGCTTAAACCGGTGGAGTAATGAACTTGAAATTTGGCTTGAAGGTTTCTCGTCCGGCGCAGACATTATCCAAGAAGAAATTTAAATGGCGAAATTCCTTAAGGTGAGATGCAAAATCACCCTTTTAATATTCTGCCAAATAAAATTTGGCTACAACTCTGACCTTTAAAATATGTGTTTCTTTGAACTTCTAATTAAAACGTTGTAAAAATGGTTTTTTAAAAGGAAAAGTATCTGTTAATAGCCCTGCTCAAATCGTAGGAACTAGGAATTTGAGATTTAACATGTAGGTACTTCCTTAAGCGTAGACATCAACAAAGAGAGGGGCAAAAACGGACAATCTCTCCTTAACATCATAACCAAAACCATAAATTATATCGTAATTCACTTAAGATATACTTTTTACGTTTTTGATCAAAACTTGTCATAAATAGGGATTTAACCCTTGGACAAACACATGGTTCTCGCCAGGCATATTTCATTTTTGAGCGTTAATTAAACATTCTTCTAGTTTAGGTAGATACCTGTATTTCCCGGTAGCCGCCTAAAATATTGTTGACTTTCTATCTGTAAAAAAAATAAATCAAAAATATCGTTCCAACACGATGAAAACTGCAAAAGGAAAAAGTCCCCCCTCGAACAAACACATATGCCTGGCCAGACCCCTTTAACCCGTTTGGCCATTGAATTTTTCTTTGGAAGGCCGTTGAATATTCCCGGCAACATGCTGCCTAACCAACAAAGCGGCCCTAGTACACCGAATTCCAGAAAAGATTGCAGAATTTGTCTCACGCAAGACGAAAAGCTGAGTAGGACGACACGTTTTTACTACACCAAATGCACTAATTCCTGTGTGCCACCAACATTCTAAAGTTGATTATACTTGTTTTTCATGCATTCCACAAAATGAATAAAATTTTTTTTACATTTTTAATAAAATAATATACGAGCATACTTCATTCAATTCAAAGTTACGGTATCCTTTTTGCCATACAAATGCATGAAAACGTATAGGGGTCTGGCCAGGCATATCAGAATATGTGTTTGACGGGGGGTTAAAAGGACATGTACAATTGCTTTATGCTTAAAATTTAAAACATCTTCTCGAAATGGTTAAACAAAATAATTAAAACAGGAAATCATTTTCTTTTTAATATATTCCGAATTTAAGAACTGTTGGTAACGATATATCGGACATTTAAGCTAGTCGAGTAATAATAAAAATTAAATTATCAAATATTTTGGATTCTCAGTAGGTAACTGTATATAAAGGGGTAAAAGTTTGTACTACTTCATAATTTTTAAATACACATGAATATTCTCTTGAAATTTTTAGATTCCAAGTCCCGCAAAATTATATACTCTTGTGGCATATGAACACAAAAGCAAAAAAATTTGTAAAAAAAAAAAATATTTAGTCCTGGGCGATTTTTATAAGAAGTTAATCTTTTGGGGATCTAAATTTTTTATCCCAATTTTCGATTTGGGGATTATGGAATAAAATGTTTCTATCATAACCCCCAAACCAACATGGGAACTATGCCTAACATGATTATGCTTATAATCCCCAGTAAAAATATACATATTCTTCATAGACAAATTTTTTAAAAGAACATTGGGTGAATATTAAATTTTTTCTGCGTAGACGGCCTGCTGCCGTACTTAGGGGTTTTTTCCTCTGTGGTATGCCCGAAGCAGGCTTCGCTGAGTAAAACATTTCTGCAAATCTGTAAAACAAAATAAGTAATACTTTATTGTATTGTCCAATAAAAATTACATTTTGAACTTTAACGCAAACAAATATTTTATCTACGCTAACAACCCTATCCGCTAGTATAAAATATGTGATCCCTGATGCATAGACTCATTAACTAAATAGATACTTTTTGAAATTTGAAATAAAAACATAGTAAAAATCGCGTTCAAAGGTTAATAAGTTCCAGCTTAAACCGCATGAGGTTGGAACTACAAATTTGGTATGAAGGTTCCGCCACCGGCATAGATACAATTTTCGGAAACACAATTTTTGAAAATAATTAAAAGGTTCGGGTAGTAGCATCGAATTTTTTGGTAGTTAACAACAACTTTCTGTTGAAGCAATCGAAATTTTATTGTCGTGTCAGAATGACTGTTGCTTCAGCCGAAATATTTTCATCACAATCGAATGATTCAGTTGTCGCCACCGAATCTTTTGATTGTGATAACAATCATTCGACTGAGGCAACGGACATTCTAACGCGACAATATAATTTTGATTGTCCCAACTACAACGGTAGCCACGACAGAGTTTTAAACAAAAACTTAATAAAAATGTGATACAAAGAAAAAATTGACTCCTTAATCACCCAGCCGAAACCGCTGAAGCTAGGAACATGAAATTTGGCATGTAGGTTCCTCGTTCATCGTAGAATTTTTTTTTGGAAATTGTAAGGGGGTGGAACCAAAATGATAAACAAATATTCCTCTTATCTTCCTACGCATTTTACAAATCAGTCATTTATAAGATTTAATAATTATTCAGTTTACCATACTATACATCCCAGTAACAATGCGAGGGGTGGAAGCGCTATTATTGTCAAAACTATCATTGATCATTATGAAGAAGCCAAAACATGTTTGGAATAATTTCAAGCTACCACAATTACATGTAATATAAATAATTCAATTGTGTCCTTTACAGCAGTATACAGTCCACCAAAACACAAAATAGAATGTGACCTATATAAAATGCTTATAAACAAACACAACTTTAAGTTCATTATGGGAGGTGATTTCAACTCAAAAAACATCTACTGGGGATCACGACTTACAAATACGAAAGGAAAAGAGTTATATAAAGCTTTAATTGAAACTGGAAGTGATACCATTTCCACAGGATGTCCAACCTACTGGCCATCATATAGAGACAAGATGCCAGATTTGATAGATTTCTTTATAATACATAAGATCTCTAAGGCAAATTTAGAAATTAAAAGTGGTTTTGATTTCAGTTCAGACCACTCACCAATTTATCTCACGTTTTTCTGTGACATACAAAAAAAGAAATCAAACAGCACGTTAACCAACAAGCATACTGATTGGAAGCTCTATAAATCCCTAATAAAAGATAAAGTCAACACCTTGTCTAATATCAACAATACTGATGATCTAGAAAGAGAAGTAGAAATATTTACGACTCTATTGCAGCAATCAGCATGGGGAAGTACACCTGTTTTGAATAAATCGAAGAAGAAGAACAAATATCCTATCCAGAAAGCATTCGAGACCTTATTTTAAATAAAAGAAGGCTTCGTAAGAAATGGCAGCAAACTCGATGTCAACTTAAACCATTATCTATCTGAATTAACCTATGATAATAAAACAGATTATTCACTATGCAAAGCAACTAGCAAATTAAAACAGCCTTTGTTCCACGTTCCCGCTATCAAAACAAATGATGGTAACTGGGCAAAGTCGAATTTAGAGAAAGCTGATGCATTTGCAGAATATTTGTCAACAGTTTTTAGTTCTAACATGAGCAATAACCAAGGCCTCGAAGAAGTATTTAACAACGAAGAAGATGAGATTCCTGTTTTCTCAATAACAGAAGTCAAAAAAGAAATAAGTTATCTTAAAATGAAAAAAAGTCCAGGATATGATCTCATTGTTGCTTGCCTTTTAAAACATTTGCTCATCAAGGCGTAGTCAAAATTACCAATATATTTAATGCTGCTCTTAAACTAAAACATATGCCAAGCCTTTAGAAAGTGTCAGAAATTATAATGATATTAAAACCAGGCAAAAGCCCAAGCGAAGCAAGTTCTTACCGACCAATATCACTCCTCCCTGTATTGGGTAAACTCTTTGAAAAACTGTTCAGCAAAAGGCTTAAAAATACTATTAATGATAGAAATATAATACCAAATCATCAGTTCAGTTTCCGTGAAAAGCACTCAACTATTGAGCAAATACGCATTACTCATTCGATTGAAATAGCACTAGAAAACAAGGAAATATGCTCTGCTGTATTCGTAGATGTTTCAAAAGCTTTTGATGACGTATGGCATAAAGGTTTGCTTCACAAATTAAATCATCTTCTTCCAAAACAATATTGTGAAATGTTAGAATCTTACTTATCAGGCAGATTTTTTAGAGTTAAACAAGATGACCAATACTCAAATCTATACCCCATAAACTCTGGTGTTCCTCAATGTAGCATTCTGGGACCTATTTTATACTTGCTGTATACGTATGACATACCTGTCAATGAAAATTGTGTTACGTTTGCTGACGACACCGTAATCATGTCCATCGACAAGGACATCGATACATCAACTACTAAATTACAAGCTGCCCTGCTGGAAGTAGAACAATGGACTAACAAATGGTGCATTAAATTAAATAGCTCGAAGTCTACACATGTAAATTTCACAAATAAAAATTATAACTACAAGCCAGTTTACATATATCAACAAAGAGTTCCTGTCGCGAATACAGCAAAGTATCTTGGGATGACTCTCGATGCAAAATTACATTGGAAGGAGCATGTAAAAAAGAAAAGAGAAGAACTAGATATAAAGTATAGAAAACACAAATGGCTCATTGGTAGAAAATCGATTCTCTCAACTCATAACAAGCTTATGATTTACAAACAAATCATGAAACCAGTATGGACTTACGGAATCCAAATCTGGGGATGTGCGAAGAATAGTGTGCTTCAAATCATACAAAGATTCCAAAACAAAGTGCTACGAAACATAGTTAAAGCTCCATGGTATGCCAGAGATGCAGATATCCACAGAGATCTAAAAATCAAACCAATAGCTTCAGAGATACAAACCAGATCTGAAACACATGAAATTAAACTGATACAACACATAAATCCTGAAATCCCGCTCCTTCAGTAGTGGGGGAATGGGGTATTTGTAACGAAAAAGCAGCGCAGTCGGCACAGGCATGGGGTAGTTGTAACGAAACGAATGGGGTATTTGTAACAAGGGCAAAAGGCATGGTTTATTTGTAACAAGGGATAAGGCATGGGGTTTTTGTAACAAGGTGAAATTTTTGGGATATAAAATTTGAAAATTGAAAAATAAAAATTGAAAATTAAAATTAAAAAATTGTAAATTGAAAATTAAAATTAAAAAATTGAAAAATAAAAATTGAAAATTAAAAATTAAAAATTGAAAAATAAAAATTAAAACTTGAAAATTGGAAATTGAAAAAATAAAAATTGAAAATTGAAAAATAAAAATTGAAAATTGAAAAAATAAAAGTTAAAAATTGAAAATTGAAAATTAAAAAATAAAAATTAAAAATTGAAAATTGAAAATAAAATTAAAAATTGAAAATAAAATTGAAAATTGAAAAATAAAATTAAAATTGAAAAATAAAAATTAAAATTGAAAATTGAAAATTAAAAAATAAAAATTAAAACTTGAAAATTGGAAATTGAAAAAATAAAAATTGAAAATAAAAATTGAAAAAATAAAAGTTAAAAATTGAAAATTAAAAAATAAAAATTAAAAATTGAAAAATCAAAATTAAAAATTGAAAAATTAAAAATTGAAAAATAAAAATTAAAAATTGAAAATTGAAAAATAAAAATTGAAAAATAAAAATTAAAAAATAAAAATTAAATTAGGGTTCTTCTTATTTTTTTGGTTGTTGTTTTTTTGGAATGTGATAAATTTTTATTTTTAAAAATTGTTTAAATAATTTAGAAATTAAGATGGTCCTTATTGATGGGAAGAAAAAATATCGATGGCTGTTTTGCAGTAAGAAACAAAAATATTTTGATTTTATTACATTTTGTTCAAATTATTTTTTGTTTGTTTTTTAGTGTTAACATTATTTATTGTATTCATGTAAAAGGAGGAAAAGTGAAGGAAAAGGATGGAATTAAAAATTTTAAAATGTTTGTAAAATGAAATAATAAGAGTAATATAAACTTCAAAAAGTAATATCCAAATTAGTATCTCCTACGACTTCAGATCGATTGATACATCAATTTTATAATTAGCAATTATTTAAATAGTTAACTAAAAAACAAAAAGTGAAAAATTCTTGTCATAAAAATAAATAATTAAAATACGAACATATAAACTTCAAAAATTGATATCCAAATTAATATCTCCTACGACTTCAAATCGATTGATACATCAATTTTATAATTAGCAGTAATTTAAATAGTTAACCTAAAAAACAAAAAGTGAAAAGTTCTTGTGTTAAAAATATATAATTAAAAAACGAATTACAACAGCAATGGAAGCCACCAATTGCAACATTTGCGGTATGACATTTGTCCAACAAGAGGCCTTGACCAATCACATTAAATTGCATTGTCCTGAATGTGGGAAGATGTTTTTGACACTGCGGGAGCATGAAAAGACCCACGCAGGCCCATCCTCAATATTTTCCAATTCTGGTAAGGAGCTTGTGAGCTCTACATCCCACGGATATCATTTAAGGACAACTAAACATCGCAGAAATTGTGGTGTGGCAATAGCCAATAATAAGTTTGCTGTTACAAGCAGCGACTTTAAAGAACGGATGGAAGTTTATAAACATGTAAATGATCGTGAGGGAATACTATCTCCACAAGATTTTTTTAAAAATTTGAGGCCATTCCTTTTAACACTGCTTAAAGACTCCCTTTATAAGCATATTACTTATAAATTTAATATGGAGCTAAAATGTGATTACATAAAAATAATTAATACTGAAATGATCATTGCAACAATTCACCATATATCAAAAATGGTTATGGTGACTAGAGGTGACGACATCTCATATATTCATGATATGCAAGTTGATGAAATATGCACTAAAATGTCTGAATTTCAAGAACGGGATAGTGGATGGACCCTCACCACAATCAAAACTCTTGAAGTTAATATAAATCAAGCATCAATTATAAGAGGCTAAACGTGTAATTCTTTCAATATATATAATATTGCTGCTAGTAAAATAACTGTGGGATGTGTGGAGCTGAACTTCGATAACCTAGAATTTCCTCTAAAAGTAACGGATATTAAAAAATTCGAAAAACAAAATTCGATAAGTATTAATGTTTTTGGATTTGATGGTAATATAATCGTTGGACCATATCATCTGACGCGGGAGGAAAGATCAATACCAATCAATCTTCTTCTGATATCAAAGGATGAATTATCACACTATATACTAATACACGACATATCAAGGTAAAACTACAACTTTAAATTAGTAATGATAAATATATTTATAAAAATTAAATTTTTTATATATATTTCAGACTTTTGCATACAAGTATTAGCTCACATAAATCCAAAGTATTTATCTGCAACTCATGTCTACGTCATACGGATACTGAAGTGTGGTGAAAATAATGTTGATGATTGTGTTAATTCTAACGCTCAAATAATTGACAATGATAGGGAAAATTTAATGATGATATTTGACAATAATAATTTAAATGTTCATAATAATATTAGTGATATGTTTATGGAGATTGATAGTGATGATGATATATTTAGAAATATTTATTTGGAAGATGTAAATAAAACATTGTATTAAGTTTTAATTGTATTATAATTTTTATTTTATTTAGATTTAAATTATTTTTTTTAAATATATCTTATGTAATAGAAGATATTTTATAAAGATTTTAGAAAAAATTATGAAATAACTGCGTTTCTCTTAAAGTGTTTGAGGAAAATTTTATTTTTCATGTTGACAAATACGACTATATGTTTTTGACATATTGTCATTTATTTAAACAACTTTGCGTACTTGAGCAGTTAAAGGATTATATTCAATTAATCGATCATGGATGAGAATACAATAGGCAGACGTGTTTTCTGGAATATTACTGCTTGTCTCAAACTCAATTTGTATATCAATTGGACCGTTTGTAGTAGATTCATTTTGATGGCTCACATCAATGACATTAATAGGAGCATTGTTTTTAAATTCTTGACAATTCAGAATTGGTTGAGGTTCTTTCATATAATAGTTTTGTTGAAAGCTCACATACATATCATAGAGAATAGCAAAGCGTTCATTAGCAAATTTAATATTAAGATCATCATAAGGATATGATTCTGAATTCAAGTGTACTTTGAGGTTGGTTAAATTGCAGTGAACAAATTTATTATCATTTTGGAATACTATTAATGCAAAACGAGGACGTTCTCTGTTGGTAGCTAACTTTACATTCCAAATGTTAGTATGTCCAGTTGTCATTATAATGACAGTCCCAACTGCGGAATGCTATTGGTAAGTTTTCTCCGTTTTTTATCACTTTCATCATATTTAATTTACTAAAATCCGATAAGTGCACATGAGGAATTCTCCATGAAATATTTGTAATTTTTATTTTGGGTTTTTCAGTATTTACTGTTGAATACACCATGCCTTCATCACTTTTACTACGCAGTAAAATTAATTCATGTTTAGATTTTAAAATTACTTTATTGAAATCTTCAGAAAATCCCAGTAAGACTTTTAGTGGAATATAAAAATTAAAGTGTACATCCAAATCTTCAGTTTTATTCCAACCACCATTTTGCATAATAGTACTATCCACTGGTGACAAGGAGACATAAGTTTTGATTGTAGTTGAAAGACCTAGATGACGAGTTCGATCAATTTCAATACCATTGATCTCATACCGTATTTCATCAAACAAGTAAGCGACAAAATTATTTTTTAAACGGCTATTTCTAGTAGTAGGTACTAATTTTGTATCGTTAGCGTCTTCAACAGAACCCTCAACGTAAATAAAACTCTCACTAGGTAAAACATACAAGTCCTGATTTTGTATGGATATCCGTATTTCATCATTATTGTTAAATGATTGCAAGTATGGCGTATATGTGTGATAATCCTTTTTTATAATATTATCATCCGACAAGGGTTTATCCAATACATTTATTATTGAACTCATTATATTTTCAATTGCAGATTTAATGATTTGAGAAAATTTATATTTGCTTGTGTTAAGCTTTTTTTTGATAAATTTGTTTTTTTATCTGATAATAAAGTTGATTTAACTGTTGACTGTGTTCTGGATGGTGGTATATATTTATTAGAGTCCTTATTATTATAAATTATCATTATATTTTTGGTCTTAAGTGAAGACGAATTGTTATTTCTTCTCCTCGAAAATTAATTAAATCCCCGTATTGATCAACTATCCATACAGATATAGAACTTATCTCTCTGGAGTTCACTGGTAAATAAATTCGATTCCTCAGTATCTCATTGATTTTATATCCAGGTGGAACTTTAATTGCAAACTCGTGCAATGTATGTGCATGAGAATTGTTTATGTAGGTGTTGACTACAATATTGCATTCTATACGCAAGAGATTTACTTTAAAAATATTCACTGGCATATCAGATAGGTGATACTCCTTAGGTTTTAAGATTTTTTTATTAAAACCTAACAATCGTCCTATTGAATTTTCTCCATTGAAAAATATTGGATCATCGGAAGTAAATATTTGAACTTGCATTGTGTTATTATTCGCCTCTATATTAATAGCTTTTCTAACATTACGTTTCTCATATTCCTCTTTTATAAAATTACCAATATCTTTCAATTCATATGATCCAATGCACGCAAAGAAAAAACATGTTTGGGGAAACCATATTCGAAGAGCATCATACATTGTTGGGTTCATGATTGCGGCAACCATAATAGTAACCATAGTATAATAATAATGTTATGATTAAGTAACAGCTATTATTTTACCATAATATGATTCCTAAGAAATCATATTATAGTTCGGAAATTGTCCTAATAACACCATATTATGGTTCTTCATAAACATGTTATGACCTTGGAATTATCATAATATGGTACCCGCTAATCATAATATGATGAAAAACTAATCATAAAGTTATCATGTTATGGTCCCATATAACCATGTTATGGTATCTAAAGTCTCATTATATGATCAATATTATCATATTATGATTACTAATAAGCTATAATATGACTGCAGGATGATATTTAGGAAATTAATAACCATGTTATGGTTAAGCTATATTAAAAAGAAAGAAATTTTTTTTTTTTTTATTTTAAATATTACATTTATTTATCTAATGAACATAAGAGATCCATATAAAATAAACGAATTAATTTTAGTTATTAAAAATATGCTGTGCATGGATACGTATAAAATAGGATTGTTTGAGACAAAATGTGCAGTAAATTGGTTAATTTTTTTTAGTTCAAAAAGGTTCCAGGATCAAAAGTTTTCCCATATTTCGAGATGTATCTGCATTTTTAAATTGCCAATAAAAAAATGTTTTTAAATTCCAAAAATTAAAGTTTTCCAATGAGTCATTAAAGAGCTATAAAAACAGCCAAATTCGGATTGTAAGTGCGCTATAATTTTGAGTGTGAAATATCTGAAAACTTTTGGGCCTGGTACATTTTAAAATAAAAAAAATATATTTTCACAATGGCGAATATAAAGGCGAACTTTTATTGTTTGGTCCAATAAACATTTTTGTTTGATCAATAATTTCAATCAGATTCATAAGTTATATATACAAATGGTCTTAAAATTTAATTTAAAAACATTTATATTTTATTTGGTTGTACAAATATAACCAATGTAATCAGATTCTAAAGAATCTAAAGAAACAGAAATTTTTTTTTTTCACATTCAAGGCGGAAAGCATGATAATGTTAATCAAATCCATGGTTCAAAAGTCTTTGAATGCACAAAAAATACAAATTATTAATTAAATAAATATGTTTAATTAGACCAAATAATGGAATTTCATCTTCATATTCGCCAATGTGAACCACCATTTCTGGTTTAAAAAGTATGTGTTCATACTGGAGGTATGACACAGAGTGTAGTTAAAATTCTGAAGTAATTCAATATTTTTCCATATAGTCTTTTGGTAGTATTTCTGAAGGTCTTCCTTCAATTTTTTCTTTTACAATATCATTGTAATTTATAAGAAAATCTAGTAATTTTATTTGATATTTTACAAAAATTGTTTTTAAAATGTTAATTTTATTGTTGGCGCTATTACATATATTTTTTAATGTTATATTTTTTTATTTTTTATTATTTTTTTTTATTTTTTATTATTTAATTTAATTTTTTTAATAAAAAGACGTACTTTGCACAAAATCTCCAACTAGACTGACGCTCACTAATAAATATAGAATAATATGTGATCTCTCTCACCATATAATGATTGGCGAAATCATAACAAAGTTACAGCAACTATAAAATGATTTTCGCCAATTATAGCATGGTTGTTTTTAACTGTGGGAAAGCACATAAAACGTTTTTTCTATTATAAGATGGTTGTGCATAGCGTCATCTGTATCAACAACGCAATTGTTGTTTTCACAATAATAATGTAGAGCGCTTGTTGTGGAAAAAATAGATACGTTTAAAAGTTAATAAGGTAACTTGCTTACTGAAATAGTAAAATATGCTGTTTTACTTTGAGTTTTTCATTAAAAATATGAATGTTGAATTAATATATTTGTTTCAACTTACCCGTCTAATATTAATCCAATTTGAAGAAAATGTATATTCTTTTTTTTCGAAACCTTTTTAGCGAAAAATACAAATTTATATTTTAAAAAAGCCGATCGCCTTAGTTGCTAGTGCTTTAGTTTTAAGATTTATTGTAATTGTAATTTTAATTATAATAAATATCTAAATAAATAAATATTTTAAAAAATTACAATTACTACAATCATAGTTTGGCCGTATCAACCATATTATCAGCCATATTGTAAGGTAGGAAGAGGGAATCATGATATAATAAAATATCAACCAAAAAATGGTATCAGCAACCATGTTATTGGTCAGAATTTATTTTCAAACCCATAATTTTTTTGTAGCAACCATGTCCGAGTGCAGGGATCATAATTTTGTTGCGGCAATCATGTTGCAACCATGTTTTTTCTCTGCGTGTGGGCACTTTAATAACATCATTACCAATTTGAAATAAATTGTTATAGTCATCAACATTGGGTATGCTGTTGTATGAATAAAAATCAATCAATGCACATTCATAGTCCTCATTTAAATTTATGCGGGGAAAATAATTTGCTGATAAATCAGATGATCTTGCGCTCAATGTTAATGTTATTGACATTTTGATAGTCAAATAGTGTGTGAAGTAAATAAAAACAAAAATATTTATTTTGTAAGAGTTTTAAATCTTTTTATTTAATACAATATGTTTTTAGTACATTAACATATAATTCTTAAAAATTAACTTATTAGATATATTTATTTGAATGATTCTCATTTTTTGGCTTTATTGTCTTCTTTCTTACGTTGACATTTATCTTCTGTGTGATCACTACTGCCACAATAATTGCAATATTTCAATTTTTCATATTTTACTTCAGAGCTCTTGAAAAACTTATTCATTTTATTTTTTTTTTTCTTATGATGTGATCACTTATTAAGAGTTTCAATTCAATTAAATTAAAATTTAATACAAGTATTCCTTCTATATTCAATTCTACAAAACTTAGTAATAATCTTATAATATTTCATTTTTATTAATCCAAGAATTGTATTGATTTGAAAAACCTAACCATTTTACATATGCTCTATCATCCTTTAGTTTTAAAATTGTTTCAACTAGATAGGTGTCTGGAAAGCGAGGCTTTAAAAGTTCTTCATCATAAAATCCACCTTCGATTTTATTTCCTTGATAATCCTCCAAAAAGTAAGTTGCAGGATATGTATTTCTCACAGATTTAATTTTGAAAATTTCTGTTGTCCAATTAGATGTATACCCCTTTTCAAAAATATGTTTGTATTTACATATACGTACATAATCTCCAACATGGAACTTTGATATTTGATATATTTTTAGATGATTGTATGCGGTGTTTAACAACATTTTCTCATTTTTAGAATTGATATCAATGGGTGCGATTTTAATTGTTCGATGAATTTTTTTATTGTATCGGTCAACTAATTCTTCATACAAGTCAATCCAATGATACGACCCATTGTAGCTAAATTCTTTCCACATCATTCCTTTTAAGGTTCTATTGAATCTCTCTACGATAGATGCCTTCATTACACTATACGTTGAGTAGTGATTTATATTCTATTTTTGTACCAGCTTTTGAAAAAGCTTATTAAAAAATTCTTTACCATCATCGGTATGTAAATTTTTTGGTATACGTCCTAATTTAAATATCGCTTCCATCGCTTTGGCAACATCTGTTGAATTTTTCGATTTAAGTGGTGCTGCCCAAGCAAACTTTGAAAATGTGTAAATAACTGTTAGTAGATATCGGAAATCATTATTATATGCAGAATAATTTCCCATTTCAACCAGATCAGCCTGCCATAAATCATCTATACCTTTCATTACTACCCTACGACGTTGAAAATTTTTTCTAGCTTGTTTATGCAACTCTTTTACGAGAATTCGTTTCGTATTCATTATTGCTCTCTATAATGCCCAGTTTTTCACTTCGTATTTAAATGCTATTTGGACTTTAAGTTCTATTTAAATCAGTGGTCTTCACAAAGAGAAACACACATAAAATGAGAGTATTACACTGAAAGAAGTGATGAGTTTTTATTTTTGTGGTTTCTTACAAGATTTGTTTTCATTGTTATAACAATTATGAAATTATTGAATATGTTGCGTTAAAAAAATATAAATTTTAAAAATAGGTATGTTCATTAGGGTTATGACTTTTTTGTTGCGAAAAAATTACAGGGACAATATTGTACTGATAAAAAACAATATTGTATTGATAATAACAATAATGTACATCAGTGGTCTTCATCCATATCACCCGGAAAACGTTTTATTTTTTGTTTTTATCAAAAATAAATATCAATAAAGTTTAAAATGTTTCTATAAATCAATAGAAACGAAAAAAAATCAAATATACTTTAAATTAAAAATATCCCTCAAGTTGAAAATCGAAAAATGTCTTAGTGTATAAATATTAAAATAAAAAAAAATATTTTGAAAAATATGGTTTTTGAACAATAAAACGTTTTAAAAAATTTTTTCTTTTTTTTATCTATTTTTTTAGTTTTAAAACTAATAATACAGATGTTATTGTGGAATGCTGGTTTGATTGCTGTAAAAACCATACGATTTCAGTGCAAAATTTTTCTGATAAAATAAATAATAAATAAATAAAAAAAAGTTTTTCCACTCAACATCCCACATATTCATTAAATATTTTAATTTCAAATGCTGTAAAAAAATATATATTTATACGAAATATAAACAAACATGCATAAATTTATGTAGCTTGTTATCAAAACTTCTCAGTGTATCAAACAAAAATGTAGCTTTGGTTAAAAACGTTAAAACATAAAAAGATCCGCTATACACCTACTCTGTTGAAAGCTAACTAGCTACTGAATGAAACAATTATCTCACACAC
The DNA here is from genome assembly GCA_021234595.1 of Delia radicum. Lineage (NCBI taxonomy): Eukaryota > Metazoa > Arthropoda > Insecta > Diptera > Anthomyiidae > Delia > Delia radicum. Next base: position 114,811,340 of record CM037851.1, read on the forward strand.
ATATTTATTGTTGTAATTATGGTTGCCGTTCAGTACGATGCAAACAAAGAGTACGTATTTTTTTTATGAAAGATATTGTAGCGTTGTTAATTTATTACAATTAGTTAAGTTTTTGATAGGAAAATAAAACAAAAAAAAGCTTTCTGAGAGTTATAAAAGCAATATTGGTAAATACAGTACGATATTAAAATTTAAAGATATTGTAATAAAGATTAGCGATACAGGTAGTTTTGGTACATTTCAAGAAGCTGTCTTGTAGGAGTTTTTTTACTTTGAGCAACCCTGGTTATAATATTCACGAAGAGAATAAATAAATACCCGAAAAACTTCGTCCCCTGGGTGATATGGATGAAGACCACTGATTTAAATACAAATGTCAGTTTTTAACTTAAAATTTAAATCACATTTAAGTGACCAATCTTGGGCATTTAAAGTCTATTTAAATGGTACAAATATAACATATGATTTTGACAGTTTGTTTTTTTCCGTGTGGTAAAACAAACAATAAAATATAAATTCAATTACAGCAGCCAATAAAAATTCAACTTCGGATGAAGTTTTCACTTCTCTTCATTTTTATTTTATTAGTTTAATAATAATTTATATTTTATTTCTATTTATATATGTATTTATATATATGGATATATATTTTTTTTTTCTTTTATTTCTATATTTTATATTTTCTGCTTTTTTCTATTCTTTAAACAGCTGTTTTATGAATAATGATCATTAATTTTTTGACATTTCATGATGCTACCATACTTTTGTCGCAAATAAATAACAATTGTCATTTAAGACTGAAAAACTGAAACTTTATTTAAATACAACTTAAATTTAAATGGCAATTAACTTATTGCATATTTAAATACGAAGTTAAAAACTGGGCATAAGACTGTTTCTTTTATTTCTGTTGTTTTGTGTGAATAGGAAAATTTTTGATGGTGAGTCTTTTTCTTCCAAAATAATTTGAATATATTTCCTCTCGTTTTGCTAGTAAATGATGTTAACGCTATCCACAATGAAATTAAGCACTTTGGCAGCATTTTATTTATTTTATATTAAATTTCTCATAATTGTAATTTTCAATATATATGACATCCAAACTTGTTGAATGTTATGTATGGATTATTTATTCAACTTGATCATCAATAGATTTTATATAATATCAGCTTCTCGTAATTCTTCAATTACGAGCTGTTTGTGATGCTATCAATAGCCGAAGGCGATCAACCAACTCATTCGGATCATTCCAATATATATAATTTGATTTTTTTGAATTCAATTTCATTAGACCAATTCCAGTTTTATCATTTTTAAATAATTTACTTATAATGTTTTTATATTTGTATGCCTTGGCGCCTTTTACTTGAGCATCTGATTTAAAGTCTCTTTATGAGCATTTGTTTGCATTAAAATCTTCTTGTAAATTGCCAATTCAGTTTTATCGTAATTCTTCGGTTTTAGGTAAAACATTAACTGATATAGGCCTGGTGTTAGGTGCCACATTTGGTTTCCTTCTTCAATTTTATCTTCACTTAATTTTATATTGCTATTTCCAAATTTCCATTCTCCATTAGAATCTTTGTTCGGACCATATAGAGTATCCAATTCGTTTTTTCTACTCAGCTGAGATAAATCTATTGGTTTTGTTGAAATATCAACATTATCACTATCCAGTATATCCCCTTGAGAATAGAAATCATCATCGTCATCATCATTTGTCTTATATAAAGAGTTTTGTATCTCATGTTTATCATCATTATTTACGTGCTCCTTCTTCGAAGTACTTGATTCGAATTTCATTGGTGGTTTGTTAAAGGTTATATTTGAATAATTAGCCATTTCATTTTTAGTTTCATCTTTAATGATTTTTGAAATCATATTTTTATTTTTATTAATATCAATAAATTCTTTTAATGGTTCTGTTATGGGTTTAAATGTATCTTTGAGTTTTTTAGATGTGTTAGATTCTCCAGTTTTTAAGCTTTGAAATTTTCTTTTCAAAGCATTTCTCGTCTTTACTAACTCTTCCAACACCTTTTCCTCCATTTTCACGTTCAAATTATTTTCAACTCTTGTAGACGATTTGAATTATCAGATTAGGTATTTTTAGCTGTTCTGATTTATCAGACTAGGTGTTTTTAGCTGTTCTGATTTATCAGATTAGATATTTTTAGCTGTTCTGATTTATCAGATTATGTATTTTTAGCTGTTCTAGTCTTTTAGATGGTATGATATTAATAAACAGATGATTGTATAGAATTCAATTTAGATGTAATTGATTCAATGATCTATTCTTGACTAAGTAGAATTTATGAATTTACCTTTTTTATATTTCAATGAAAAAATTAAACGACTTTCTGTATCGACCAGCATCTAAATCATCATCTTTACTTATTATTAAAAATCCATATTTTTCCTTCCAACATTCTTGACATATATCACAAAACTTTTTATAGCTCATATCCATACCAACGTGATCATTATATATGTGTTTAATATTCATTTCATCCTGCCTAAACATGATAATCATATTTGCATTATCTCGTACCAAATGTTTTGGAATTCGGGTGTATGAAATTTAAATAAAAAGAAAACTTTTTTAAATAAACTATATAATTTTGTTTTATTTAATAATATTTATTTACATTTTAATTCCATACTGGATATGTACTATTTTGAAGAATAATATATTCATTATTTAACTTGAATTGCTCCAGCTGCAATTGATATGACTTCTCGTCTACTCCAGCTTCTTTTTTGATGCAGTAATTTCCAGAGGATAATTCCACTAGTTCTTCTTCAGTCATGGCGTTATATCTAGTTGGTAGAAATATAATGTTATTTTTGACTTCAAGTCTTATGCATTCGCCAAATTTAGTTTTAATTCGTATGGCTTTCAACACAGTATAGGATTTTAAATTCTCCATGTCTTTAATATAGAGAATTGGTTTACTGTTGAAATTATTAAACTTATTAATTAGAGATGATGAAATATCCATTTTTGACTTTACTATTGGACGTCTTTTTATTGAATGATTGTTCTTACATTCCTATAATTAAAATTAAGGAAAATAATTGAAAAATGTCATTTGCCTTAACTCCACCCTCCAATTGATCGAGCCAGAGTGAAGGAAAGTGCATGATAAATCATTGTATTCCCTCACTCTTATCTAATTAGTAGTTTGGGGATATATTTGTCAAGTATCCTCTTCTCACATTAAGAAAAATAAATTTTTTAATTAGTATTAAAAAATTCAGATAAGGAGAAACATCAATCTTGAAATAATGATGGAATTTCCGACACTACGCGAAAGAATTAACGCATTTCTTTTTGAGTATGATGGATACATTTCCTTTGAGGATCTCCATTTCATATTAAACTTTATGAATATAATGGATGAATTTGAAAATAAGGAGTGCTTAGACTCGATGCATGGGGAGCATTTTATCGATTGTCCATGGTCTATTGATAGTTGCATAGAGGGACCAGATACTTGCAACTGCTTCATCTATAGACATAGAAGTCAAGCTGTAATTAATCTAATTGAAATGTATCATAAACATCTAAGTGTTTAATAAACAAATTAATATTAAAGCATGTGTAAATACAAATTGTCTTTTACTTTGACCCTAAACAAATTTTAAATAGTTTTAAGCAATATGGTGTCAAACAAAGTTTTGATTCCTATTTTATTATTCATTACAACCCTCCTTAGTGATGGCATAAAACTACTCAAAGAATTTTATTGATGTAAACACATTTTAGTTGCGAACACTATGTTGGCTAGCAGAGTTTTGCTTCCTATACAAATTCAACACAAATTTTACATTGTAGATTAAAGAGTTCTAAACATATGACCGCCCCTTGTTTCACGCTTCTAGCCAAAAAATATCCTCCACACCTAAAATAATAAAACCATCTTATTAAAACAATATTTAGAGAATAACATTTTTTCACACACAGAAATTTAAAATTTTTCCTTTATATTTTCACACCCATCATTAATATTTTTGTTTCTTACTGCAAAACAGCCATCGATATTTTTTCTTCCCATCAATAAGGACCATCTTAATTTCTAAATTATTTCAACAATTTTTAAAAATAAAAATTTATCACATTCCAAAAAAACAACAACCAAAAAAATAAGAAGAACCCTAATTTAATTTTTATTTTCAATTTTTAATTTTTATTTTTTAATTTTTCAATTTTATTTTTCAATTTTCAATTTTCAATTTTTAATTTTTACTTTTCAATTTTTATTTTTCAGTTTTAATTTTTATTTTTATTTTTCAATTTTTAATTTTAATTTTTTTAATTTTCAATTTTTAATTTTTATTTTTCAATTTTTTATTTTTCAATTTTTATTTTTCAATTTTTATTTTTAATTTTCAATTTTTAATTTTATTTTTCAATTTTTAATTTTTCAATTTTTATTTTTCAATTTTTATTTTTAATTTTCAATTTTTAACTTTTATTTTTTTATTTTTCAATTTTTAATTTTTATTTTTCAATTTTCAATTTTCAATTTTTAATTTTCATTTTTTAATTTTCATTTTTCAATTTTATTTTCAATTTTCAATTTTTAATTTTAATTTTTATTTTTCAATTTTCAAATTTTATATCCCAAAAATTTCACTTTGTTACAAAAACCCCATGCCTTTTCCCTTGTTACAAATACCCCATTCGTTTCGTTACAAATACCCCATGCCTGTGCTGACTGCGCTGCTTTTTCGTTACAAATAGACCATTCCCCCACTACTTCCTTCTAAAGACTTCAGGTCTACAAAGGAGATTAAACCGCTTCAAGATTAATAAAACTCCGTTTTCTGTTTATGTAAAATAAATTTCCAAACTAAACTACTAGTTAGTCAATTTTGGCTAGTCGTAGTCTGTAAGCAATTTGTATTTAAAATACTGTTTAATAAAAAAAAAAAAAAAAAAAAATCTTCCTGCTTGAACCTCTTCGGCTAGAAATCTGTAATTTCATATAGAGTAACGGCTTTTTGGAAATTCCAATAAAAACTCAATGAAAATGTGGTACAAAGAAACAAATATCCCCTTAACCATAAACATCAACTATGATGGGATTTTGGATATTTTTACTGCGAAAAGTGTCCTTATGTGCAAAACCATGCAGATAATACACAAAAAAAAAACTTTTAGAATTTATCATAAAAACATGGTAAAAACAGGGCTCAAATGCGATAAATTGCGATTAGTCACAAAGTTCAAGCCACTGAAGCTAGAAACTTGAAATTAGGCAAACAATTTTAATGTTTAATTATTAAAAGAGGAAATCTAAATATATATTGCGATATTTAAAACTACCGGTAACGGCGTCTCGGATTTTTAAGCTAGTCGAGTGATAATAAAAATTTAGTTATAAAAGATTTTGGCTTTTCAGAAGTTAAGGGTATAAAAAAGAGCAAAAAGTGGTAAGTGGTACTATTTACAACTCTTAAAGAACTTTACCTATTCACTTAAAACTTGTAGGTTTCAACTGCGGAAAAATTATTTACTCTTTTAAACAAATGAACACAAAACCATGAAATTGGGAACCTGTAAAAAAATATTTGGTCCTGGACAACCAATGAACACAAAAGCACGAAATTTGGAACCTGCAAACAAAATATGGTCCTAGACGATTTTTATCTCCCGATTCTAAATTTATTTGATAAATTTTTCACTTTTCAATTTTAAGAGGACATCCTTTTGATTGAACTTTTTCACAAAAACTGTTATACTGAAATTTCAGAACGAAATTTCATGTATTTCCAAAACAATAAACATAAAAAATATATTAAATGTGTTTTAAATCGAGTTGACTATTTTTTAAACCATTTTTTAATTTAACACTGAGTTAAGCATAAATGAAAGTTATCCTTATTTAACAAAATAGTAAAGATTCCCAGTGCTTTAACCATTTTTGAGTGTTATTTTTCAAAACTATTGTTTTATAACTTATTTGTTAAATTTTTTAAATTTATTGTTAAAATATAATATTACCTAGTAAATGGCGTCGTCAGCTTATTCGAAGTTTACAAGACGGCGCTATTTTCTCCTTATCTAATTTTAGAATATGACCCATAGCAGGAAAACTAATAAAGTTAAAGGAAAATCGATAAAAATTTATATTACCCCTAGCTTCACCATACGCCCGTGATAATCACATCCTATCTAAAATTGACCTTGGTTAGGACCAGGAGCCTCGAAATTTTTTTGAAAAATTTTCTATTTTATAAAACGGACAAAATTTTCGTTTCTTCGGAGTATCCACAAATGTTCTTAATATATATTGAACAGGGCTGGTAAATCTTCCGCAACCCTTCTGAACAAAGAGCCAGAAATTTAAATGTAATGACGCAAATGAAAGACCAAATTTTATTATTATATTTCACATCAATGTATCATTGTTTTTGGCTTGAATAAAAAATGTGTGTAAATATGCGTCTCAACCAGTTAACCGGTTAAATTTTAAGAATGTGAATAAAATACTTTATAAGAGTAGAAATAAAACTGCACCTATTTTGTACATTAATTAAGAATTTTAAAAATTAACAAAAAATACTGATTCTGAGCCATCAAAAAAAGGAATACATTTTAATAAATGTAATAAATTTTGCTGTTGAGCGAATATATATATTATTTTGAGTGTATGTTTTTGAACTCAAAAACTTCAGTGAAATTGTGTGTGGTTTTAAATTTAAATAAAATTGTCCTTAACCTGTTTTTCGAAAAGTATAATATTTGTATTTTTTTCAATTTGGATTAAAATTGCTAATGAAAATTAAAAAATACATACAATGTGAATGTAGTTTTTGAGTTCAAAAGACTATTATTTTGGAATATTGAAATTTAAATATAATATTTTTATGAAAAATGCTATCAATTTATGCAAAAACTTTTTCGTGTCTTAAATGCAAATATTTAATTATGGTGGTCCTTTTTTTACATACTACTTTTTTTTTAAAAAAGGACTTTTCTCGGAGAAAGATGTATATTTTTTTTGAAAATGTATTTTTTTTTTTAAAGTATTTTTTTTTGAAAAAGTCTGTTTTCTGGTGAAAGCACTTTATTCCGGGAAAAGTGATTTTTTTGGTAAAAGCACTTGTTTTTAAAAAAGTATTTTTTTGTGGAAGTATTTTTTTGTGGAATAGTATTTTTTGTGAAAAAGTACTTCTTTGGAAAAGATATTTTTTCGGAATACTTTTGGCCATCTCCGTTGGAATATCAAAAAATTCTCACTTATTCGAATTCTCCTTTCCAGGAGGAAACCGTATACCAAATTTTTGGTCTCCACCCCGTTTTAGTGGAGGTCACCTTCCAAAGAGGAACCTATATGCCAAATTTAAAGTTTCTAGGACCAGGTGCTAGGCTGGGCGATGTTGAGTCGGTCAGTATCTCACACTACTCTTTTATATATATAGATAGACAGATAAAAACTACCGTTACTTTTTTAAAAAAAAAGGTTTATATTTGGAAAAAAAAACTTTTTTTTAAACCCGTAACGGAATACTTTGAAAAAAACCGTTACTTTTATTTTTACCTTTTTCCACTTTTGGCCCTCTCCGTTAGAATATTGGAAAATCCCTTGGAAATTTCAAGTTCCTAGGTCCAGGGGTCTAGGCTGGGCGATGTTGAGTCAGTCACTCACACCACTTATTTATATATATAGATTATTTATATACATTAATATGAAAAAAAAGATGCACGAAATATTTTAACCTCTATTTGTAGACTAAGATTAAAAACCACTAAAATAAAGTTTTAACGCGAAAAAGAGTAGAAAATTGGAACGTAATTATAACAAAATTATAGGTATTTGTAGAAAATTTAGTAGAATTCTGGTTAAACGAATTTGAATGAATGAATGATTTATTTAAAAATGTATAAATCATACTTAAAATTTATAATAACTAAATTGTTTACAATGATTAAATCATGGGAAGACATAACATTATATGTTGTGTGTCTGATTGGCATAATAAATTAAAAATTCTATTAAATACAAAATTTACAAATTTTTTTTTTTTGTTTTTTTTTTTTTTTTTTTTTTTTTTTTGCAACTTATCTAAATTCAGATATGATAAGTTCTCTATATTTTACACAACTTGATAAAAATCTGTATAAGAGCATGTAATTTTCGCCGTTTAATAAGTTAGAAACTTCATTACTAGAGAGAAATCTTTTACCAAAGAAGGTATATCGATACCCAGAAAATATGGGACATTTACCAATTAAATGATCTGTGTTTTCCTGTTCATTAGAATTGCACAGAGTGCATAAACTCGCCTCACCTCCATATGAAGCACGTGAACCTAAATTTAATAGGCCGCCCCTGGCTTTCATTATCAAGCTTACAAAGTAAGCCGAATTACCGTCCCGGAAATACGGCGGAATGTCATAGTTCAAAGTTGGATACATATCATGAAGTCCAAAACGCGGGTTTGTTGCACAAGTTACAAAATTATTGTACTCCAAAGATCTTAAATTATTCATTATAAGTTCGTGTTGATGAAGTATGTTTATTCTCCAAGTCTCATTGTCTAAACTTATCCCGCAGTCGGTATATAGAGACCTCCAATGCGGAAACCAAAAAGTGTTTTTTCGTATAGTTTCCTCAGCCAACAAACGGGGTAGTCTATTCATGGAAAGGTTGAGAACTTTCCTAATATAATTAAAATGTAATCCTAAAGTTTCCAAATACAATGGAGGCAATCCTGTTTCGATATGTAACATATAATTAGGAGTGTTCATTGGTAGGTACAGCATTTTCTTTAAAAAATATCTTAATAATTTTTCAACTTCCTCAAATCTAAGGAAACCCCACAATTGGGCCCCATAAAACAAAATAGATTTTGCAGCCGTATTAAAAATTTTCAATTTGTTTGAAAAATTAATTTTTGGATGGTGAATATATCCTAACCAAGTGGCATTTATAGCTATCTTCGACGAAGCAAGTTTAGCTTCAAGGTGTTTTTTAAACGATAGGTTATATGTAATGATCACCCCAAGATATTTATATTCATTAACTACGTCTATTTGATTGTTGCCGTACTTCCATGAAAGCCTACTACTGTACCTAGCGCCCGTTCTAAATATCATGATTTTAGACTTGTCTAGATTAATTCTTAGACCCCAATTAACACAGTAAATATATAAGGCATCAATCATGTTTTGTAAATCTGTGGGTGAGTCAGACAATAGCACAATGTCGTCCGCATACAATAGTACTTTTACAACTGTGCCAGCAACAGTAATACCGCCAGGTAAACAATCAGGCAGGTCATTCAGATAGAGGGAGAACAAAACTGGGCTTAACAAACACCCTTGCCTAACGCCTTGCGAAACTTTAAAGGAATCAGATAGAGAACTACCATCCCAAACACGGCTATGTGTATTTTCATACAATTTGCGCAATATTCGAACTATTTTACTAGAAAGCCCTAAACGACAAAAATTATAGAATAACGAATTGCGTGGGATAATATCAAAAGCCGAAGAAAAATCTACAAAAAATGCAAACGTTTTCCGTTTTTGATTAAAACCCAAATTTACAATACTGGTTAAATTGAATAAATTATCAATTGTTGAATATTCCCTGCGGAACCCAGCCTGGTACTCATTTATAGTACTGTTAAAATCTAACCAGCTGTTTATACGTGCGAGTAACAAACCAGTGAACATCTTATACATTGTATCGAGAAGAGATAACCCCCTATAGTTGGAAACAATATTAATGTCGCCTTTCTTAAATAGTGGTACTATAACAGAGCTCCGGAAAGAATCAGGTATTTCCTCATGAAGAAAAATAAAATTTAATAATGACAAAATCTCATTTAAAAAACTATCTGGATCATTTTTATAGAACTCATAACTAATTCTGTCCTGACCGGGAGCCTTATTTGGTTTGACAGTTTACAAAAATAAAACAAGTTCTCTCACTTCAAAAGGAGAATCAAGAAAAGGGTCAATTATATTCGGTGAGGTCCATAAAACTTCATTTTCAAAATCCGAAGCAAACAAAAGCGATTTAAAATAATCATAAAAATCAACAATGCCCAAATTGTTACCTACCCTAGGGCAGCAACTTTTCATCGAATTCGCCAGTTTCCACCATTCGCTACCGTTCCTTACATTATTCAATTTTTCGATGTTTACAATCTTCAATTTTAACTTTTTTTCATAACACAATCTAGAATACATTGATCTACTTTCGACATAAGATTTTCTGTCACAGTCCGTATTAGAAGTGCGATAACTATTAAGCTTTTCAAGCATATTTTTACGAAAATGTTCGCATTGCGAATCGTACCATTTATGTTTGGGATCAAAACGTTTTTTCACAATATTCGCACCAGCAGCCGTACGAATTTTCCCAGTGCAAATATTAACCTTTTCCTGAATAGGTAAGTTTGAATGTAAATAATCAAGATCAGAAAGACCCTCAAGGGTATTTAAGTATCTAACAATATTTTTAGGAAGCCAAGGAAGTTTCTGTGGGAGTTCCAATTCCCTTGAGAACAAGTTATTTTTTGTGCATAATGACACAACTATGGGCATGTGATCCGAAAAAGGCTTACTTGGTATCTGGAAGTCAGACAGCAGCTTCAACACATCAGGAGAACAAATACAATAATCAATAACCGAACTTCCCATAACACCACAAAAAGTAAACTCACCCTCAGAATCACCCGCCATACGGCCATTAACTATAATACCACCATAATCATCCAAAAAGGCCAATAGTTTTCTTCCTTCTCCATCAATAGTATTATCCCTAGACTTACGAGAAATGGAGATTAAAGGAGAATTTACTAACATATTATCATCAATTGTTTGTGCAGTAGAAACTCGCGCATTTAAATCCCCAATAATACAGAAAGGCTCGCCGTTTAGATTTTCAATAAGTTTTGTAAATCTGTTAAAATCGTGCACCCAATTTGTGCAATTAATGTAGATCGGAATGAAATGAAAACAAACATCATTTAGTTTGGCTGATAAAGTTACACCATTTTGAAATTCGCAAAATTTTAATGTATATTTACTCTGTATGCTCTTTTTAAAACCGAACAAACAGCCACCAATAGCACGCCCTTTGGCATGAATTTTAGTGGCATCCACCCAATAAAGAACATAGTTTCTTAAAAAGCTAGAAAAATGTATACGTTTATCGGCAAGTACATGCGTCTCATAAAGAAAAAATATATCAAAATTGTTTATGTATGTAAAGAAATTACCAAATTTAAGTTTACTATTTAAGTTAGCCACATTATATGAAACCAATCGACACACTTCTAGTTGCTAATTGGGTGTAAAAGTATTTGAGGCGGCAGCCACAGGCATAATTTTAGAATTATGTGCGTCACGAACAACAATGTTGCATTCATAATTCACTTTAAATAAAATTTTTCTTAAAAATTCAGCATCCTCCTTGTTTCTTGCAATAACTTTGTCCTCATTACTGGCAAAAGGTTTGTCGGAAACGTATATGCGCTGATCCCCATAGCGTACTTCTATATTCTTATCAGCTAGTTTTACATTTTTACCGATCTGACGTAAGAAGTATCGTTTGCTCCGTTCAACGGCAGTGTAATCCTTATCGATAAAAATACTGGAGCCAACGAGAAACCGTCTTTTGGCCAAAATGGAGTTAACTTCTAAGGCGGAATTAAGGGTAAGGATAAAAGACTTTCCAATTTTTCTGGCTTCCACCACATTTACGGAAACTTTAAGAGGGTCTGCACATATTTTTTTGAATTCATTAAGTGCATGTGGCACAAATTCACTTGTAAGTCCACTTATGACAATATTGTTAAGCCTAAACGCCTTATCAACAGATTCCAGTCTACCTTTCATGTTCTGCAATTCTTTTTGAAGGCGAGTGTTTTCCGAACGCAATTGCTGGATCTCTGTAGATATAGGAGCAAGATCATCTTTCCTTACAACATTTTCCAATTTGGAGTCAAGCGCCTTGTTCAGCTTTTCATCAAATACATCCCAAGAAAAACAATTCATATTTGCAGGCGGCATAGCAGCTGTTGTGGCAGAGGTATTGTTGTTCGTTAATGCAGCTGCGTTGGAAGATGTAGTAGCACTTTCATCATTGCGGAACATATTGTTGGAAGCAGTGCGTTTTTTTGGAGTGTTATCAAAGATTAAATCAGGAGAAGTTTGTTCAAGACTCCTTTTTGAAGCATCCATAAAAAAAAAGTTAGGTTACAAGCAACTGGTGTGTTGTGTAAACAAAAAAAAAAAATTTTTTTTTTTTTTTTTTTTTTTTCTTATTTTTGTTAATTACTTATACGATTAAACATCAGCACAAAAAAGTAACACAAATAAACAATAAAAGTAACACTTTAAGTTTATTTTACATTTATATTGGCGAAAATAATAATTTGTTTATAAAAATTTTAAGAGCGCAAAAATATTTTGTTGTTTGACGTTTCAGTGCAGGGTTGCCAATTTTAAACGAATTACAGGATGTCAAAGTTGTTCGTTAAATCGTGATATTCGTTAAACAAAGATTTAAGTTTTTTTGTTTGTTAATAAAAATCAAAGCTATGCATTATTATTTATATTTTTGAAATTAATATATTTTTATTTTCGTTCGACTTGTTCGTTAAGGCGTTACTTCAGTATGAAAAGTTTGACATTCATTGAACCGGGAATTTTTTTATTGAGTGTTGTTTTTTTTTAATTTTTTTAAAATTTTAAATACAAAAAAAAAAAATGAAAAAAAGGACTTCAAAAATTATACATTTTTTTGGAAAAAGTAATTTTTTCAAACTGTAATTTTGTTTTGGAAAAAATGTATTTCTTCGGTATGTTTTTGAAGTTGGCACTTTTTTAGAAAAAGTAAATTTTTTTGGTACTTTTTTTTGGAAAAGTTAAAAAATTTTCACAAGTTTATTTTTTTTTTTTTTTTGAAATTTAAGTTTTTTTTGGAAAATGTACTTTTTTTTGGAAAAAGTGCTGTTTTGAAATTGGTACTTTTTTAGAAAAATAAAAGTTTTTTTGGTACTTTTTTTTGAATAAACTTTTTTTTTGTGGAAGATACTTTAGTTGGGAAATGGAAATTTTTTTAGATAAAAGTATTTTTTGGTAAAAGTATTTTTTATGAAAAAAATAGCTACTTTTCGAAATTGGTATTTTTTTAGAAAAATTTATTTCTTTTCTGTTTTGTTTGGTATCCTTTTTTGGAAAAGTTGTTTTTTTTGTGAAGAAGTACGTTTTGAAATTGGTAATTTTTTTGAAAATTAAATTTTGTTGGTAGTTTTTTTGGAAAAGGTGGTTTTGCGGTATTTTTTCTACATGGTTCTTTTTCGGTCCTTTTTTTTTGAAGATACAGAAAGTACTTTTTAAAATTGCTACATTTTTAGAAAAATTTAATTTTTTTGGTATTTTTTGTTTTAAAAAATGGAAATTTATTTGGAAAATGTAATTTTTTTGTACATATTTGAAATTCGTACTTTTTTAGAAAAATTTTTTTGTACTTTATTTCTTTTTTTGGAAAAAGTACTTTTTTGAAAAAAAAAAATACTTTTTTTGGAAAACATATTTTTTTGGAAAAAGTTCTTTTTTACATTAGTACTTTTTTCGAAAAAATTATTTTTTCTGTACTTTTTCCAATACTTTTCGGTACTTTTCTAAATTTGGTACTTTTTTAGAAAAATTAAATTTTTTTAAAAAAGGTACATTTTTTGGTACCTTTTTTTGGAAAAAGAAACTTTTTTGGTAGTTTTTTTTTTTGGAAAAGCTACTGCTTTAAAGTACTTTTGTAGAAAAATAAAATTTTTTTGGTCCTTTTTTTTTTGGTAAAAAGGTAAACATTTTAGTATTTTTTTTGAAAGGAAACTTTTTCGTTATTTTTTTTGGAAAATGTACTTTTTTTGGAAATGATACTTATTTTTTGGAAAAAGGTACTATTTTTGGGACTTCGATTTCTGTACTTTTTTTTTTTTTGGAAAAAAATTCTTTTTTTTTTTAAATGGACACTATTTTTCAAAAAAGGAGGAATTTTTCCATTTTTTGGTCTTGTCCGTTGGAATATCAAAAAATCGCTTCTTAGTGGATGTCTAAGTAGTAGGAGGAACATATGTACAAAATTTCAAGTTCCTAGTTCCAGAGGTCTTGGCTGGGCGATGTTGAATCACTCAGCCCTCTGTCACTCAGTAACGCCACTTTTATATATGTAGTTATGTATAATTTTAATTTTCTTCGACCTTTGAAATTAAAAATAAATAAATAAATTTGTGAGCTCGAGGTCTTTTTAAATTATTCTTTATTTTGCCGATATTTCTTCATTAGTAAAATGACATCTTCCGGACGAATATAAAACAGAAAAATTATTAAAATTTTTATTTTAATTTAAAATTTGTTTACAGTTTCATAAGTTTTTTGTTTTTATATAAATCGAGATTATTTTTATATTATTTTCAATTTATAACAAGCTTCCAACCTCCGTATATTTTCAAAAATAAAGCATATCAAACATATTAGCTAGGTTGATACTAGTATTTCAATATGGCTAAAGATCTCATCAGAAACCGAAGTTTTAGAGAAGCTTTTATTGTTTACATAATTATTTTTCATAGTTTAAATGGACAAAATTAGAATTGTATATTTTTTCTGTCAAAAATAAATCATTTTACTAATTTTTGTTAGAAAAGTTTTAACATTTTTTCTATAAAAAATGACAAATGGTGTAAACAATTTGACAATTTAGTGTTCCATACGTTTTCAATGAATTTTTAACTTATCATAACTTTTGTCTTCGCAAGCCCCAAAAAAGTATAATGTTTTATTGCTATAAACGACTTAGGCCTGCTACCTTATTTCAAAATATCCAAAGTTTAGTGCTTAACAATAGTTACAAATGTTAAATTTATATGGAAATATCTATGGTTAAAGTTAAACTTAGGTTATTTTTTAGAAAAGTTACTAGCCCTTAGAGTTGTACGTTTGTTCCTATTAAAAAGTTTGCAAGACTAAAGCCGGACTAGAAAAATTTTAAAACGGATTAGAATTTCGTTAACATTTTTTAGAAAAATTTGTACATTTCTAAAAATTTATAAAATCATTTTTGAAATTTGAAACTAGTTAAATATTTTTGGGGAGGCCCGGCCTACCTGGGTAGGGCTATAACCAAATTTTTATAGAGCTATAACCAAATTGTAAAAAAAAAAATGCACTCGGGTTTTTAATGCATGTGTGTCTATTTTCAGCTTACTCAATCATCAGGCGGACATTTTTGAGCGCGAAACACACCTTAATAAAGTTAAAAAAATCTTTTCTTACTCACTTTCACTAACGGACAGAATATCTTAAGTTTGGCCCACGCTTAGTGCTACGATTATGCAAAATTTTTGAATTCTGGAATATTAGCAAGCGCCAGAAGCTATAGATAGACAACTTCGGCAAAGTTCAAAATACCTTTTGCTACGACCCTCTTTGCACTGATCGATTACGAATCATTTGTCTTCATATGGTTTGCAATTGGCACTATATGTGTGTCAATTTCTAACTTATTTGGTCATCGTGGAATACTTCTGAATAGAATGACACACCATTAAGACGCTTTAAAGCCGGTACAATGTCTAAATATATATACCGCCAAAATATCGTGCTCCAATGCTCTAATGGACCTTTAGAGAAGCACAAACAATACCTCATTAAAGAAATATCTCACACAGTGTTTATTCTCAATTTAAATTTTTTTAACCACTTTTTAAAATAAAAATTTCTAAAATTGTGGAACGAATATTAAAAACGTTGAAACAAATCAATAATAAATGCATTTTTTAAATTTTAAGTTCATATTTTACGATTTTAAATACATATTTTATTAGGGGGGCCAGATATGAAATCGATAAAAAAAGTACATCGAAAAAAAATCAGTACAATTAAGAAAAAAAAGTACACATTTTTATTTTAAAAAACACAAGGTTTGTAGTTAAAAGTAATAATGTACATATGTAATTAAGAACTAAACATTTCGCCTGAAGTTTACTTTTTTGGGCCCCTCAAAACAAAACAAAAAGTAGAACTAAAAAGGTGTATTTGTTATATTACCGATTAAGGGGGATGATGCCCCAAAACCGTTACGCCTAGTAATATGTAAGTGTGGGAACTCTCACGATTTCAGAAATTCGTTTTATTTTAAGATTCACAAAATGTGGCTCCCACCAGATTTATTTTAGACCCCCTTAGAGCCTAATATAGCAAATTAACCTACGCAAATAAATAACATTTTCTCACGATTTCAGCAATGACCATTATTTAAGCATTCATAATACGCATACAAAATTCAGGGTGCCATAACAACTTTTTATTTTAACATTTTTCAAAGTAAGAGTGCGAAAAAAAAGAAAATTTGTTAAAAAAAATCGTCAATTTTTGTGAAACAAATTGTCAAAATCGTCATTTTTAGATTGAAAAATCATCATTAACAAAACTTGTTAAAGTTCTGCCTATTATAGAGGCTCTAGCTTTTCTAAAACGTTGGGTTCTGATGAAATACTAGTATCAACCTGGCTAATATGTTTGATTTGCTTTATAGTTGTAAATATACGGAGGTTGAAAGCTCGTTATAACTTGAAAATAACATAAAAATAATCTCGATGTATATAAAAACAAAAAACTTATAAAACTGTAAAAAACTCCTTATAGTTCAATAGAAATAGCTAAGTCTGCTAAAAACTTCAATTTGAGCAATGTATTTGTAGAAATTTCACCATTTTGATGCTCTTTATTATTAGTTCGATCGCCTCCGAGTCTTAACAAACAACTCTCAGTACTCAATACGCGGAATAGAATTTGAAAATTACCGCTCTACGAGGGCGGATCAATAAGTCTGTGATTTTTTGAATGAAACACAGTTTTTTTTGCAAAAAAAAAAATTAGTTTTCAATATAATCTCCTTTTAGCTCAATACACTTAGTCCAACGTTTCTCCAATTTTTGAATCCCTTCCAAAAAATAGGATTTTTCGAGGTCCAAAAAATAGGCATTTCTTGGCCATATGGGGTCGTTTTTTTTTAATCCTCGTTAAATCGGTCCAATAAGTTGGCATAATATTCACCGTTTATTGTTTTTTTCCCTTTTGAAGGAAATCGATGTGGATTATCCCGCGTGTATCCCAAAAAACTGTTGCCATCACCTTATTGGCCACGATTACGTTTATGGTCAATTGAGGGCAAACGCGGCACCCATCTTGCAGACAGCTTTCCTAAACCCAACTGATCATTAAAAATCGAAACCACACTGCCATATGAAATGCCTATGGCAACAACAATCTCACGCACTTTTACTCTTTGATCGGCCAACACCATATCGTGGATTTTTTCGTCATTTTCGGGTGTATTGACCTCAATTGGCCGTCCAGAATGTTCAGTGTCATTTGTACTTGTGCTACTACAACAAAAGTCAGTAAGCCACTTTTTTGAAATCATTGAAATCGATTGTGCAGAGTCCCCATAGTATTTATCAAGCTTTTTCTTGGTTTGATTGACGGTTTTATTTCGCAAAAAATAATGTTTAATGAGCACTCGAAATTCACTTTTATCCATTTTTAAAAAAATCCACGAGGTTGTATATTTTGAACAGCTAAGTAAATGACGAAACTTGATGGGACCATTGTTGCATTTCATATAACTACGAGGAAACTTCGAAAAGTCACGGACTTATTGATCCGCCCTCGTATTTTAAAATCTTCAAAATTCTATGCCAAAATGTTAATTTTGCAAAATTGGGACATACAGAAAATGGCATTCAAGAAAAATAGTGATTAATAAAGTATCGTAAACGTGGAATATCACTCCGTTATCAGTGTTTTTTAAGATAAATGATTAAAAATATTCCTAAAACATATAAAAAATCGCTTCGGTGTTCGTTTTTTTAAAGAAATTTTTAAATAAAATTAAAATAATCTTTCAAATTGATGAAGTTTATGTTTAGTTGATAATTAAATGCGTAAATTAATAATTTTAGTTCGATTTTAGATAATGTTATTTAATTTGTGGATATTTTAAATGAAAAGAAGCTTGATAAAATTTTGTCTGTAAATTATAGGAAAAAAACTTGAAAAATTGGATAATTTTTAAAAATGTTAATTTTCTTTACAATCAATTTTATAAAAACCATCTATCGTCATTTTATCATATTTCACTTCAAAAATCGTCAAAATGGATACAAATCGTCAAAGTTGGCTGACCAGATATGAGACATTGTTAATTTAAATAACCTGCATTTGATTTCGTATACTCTGAACAAATTTTTTGTTATTAAATAAGAAAAAATTTTCTAAACTTATGTGTTTAACAAAAAAAAAAAAAATATAAAAAGAAATACAGAGCCAAAAAAAGTACTTCTTACACCTAAATGCAGAAAAAAGTACGTCTAGCAAGCCTATTTATGTACAAAAAACACAAATATAAATGCATTAAATGCTGAGCCCTAGTTATCACTAATATTTAGTACACAATTTTTTTGATTTTAGTAAATCGATTTCCATTAAGAGTTTACTAACATTTTAGTAACTTTTACTAATTTTATACTACTTTCACTTTACTAAAAATGTACAGTCACGTTTTGCTAAAATTACCAAAATGATATTAGCAAAATTTTCTGTAACAATTAAAGATTTTTCTGTAACTTTTAAATACTTTTTTATTTGAGTGTACAGGAATATTAATACACCCTGATAATACAAATAGGCTAGGTCCGGGAAAGATCCATATAGATTAATTTTTTTATAAAACAACCTCAGCGCGTTTTTTTTAAATGACCGGTATCTCCGAAACTAAACGATATAGGGCAAAACGGACGAAATGCGTGCTCCAAAGGACTAATAGTACAAATAGGCTAGGTCCGGAAAAGATTCCGAGGATTAAATTTTTACAAAGCGACTACAGAGTGATTTATTTTTTACTTTTAATATAAATTTAGGCACTCCGATAAAACGAAGTTTGTTCCCAGTTCAATACAATTTTGTTACCTGCCACTTATGTAGCCATTTAAACTAATTTTTGTGTAAAGAATTATATTAACTTTACCGCAACAGATCGCTAATAAAAAATTTTGCCATTATAAAAATTTATCCAAAACACTTTCAATTACCAATTATTGTCCAAATGCCGTTTTTGGGCCGAACTCTTCAATCAGACTCAATTGATTTTATTATTTTTATAGTTTTTCTATTTTTCTTGAACTTTTTTTTTATTTTTAATAATTTTAAGTTTACAATTTTTTGTAAATCAAACCTTTTGCATACAAAATATACGATTTATTTATTTTTCAAGCGGGATCCATTCAATTTCAAAACAATTTCCCGCTTTCCCGGAAATGAAACGGCAGGTAACGGTAAAAGTGCGGCATTTTACATTCCCTAATTGTAATTAGTTTTTTTTGCATTAGTGTGATTTCATTATCACTAACAATGATTTTTGTAATGGAAAATATTTCATTATCATTAAATGGTAATGCAATTTTTTCATTTATTTTCATTAGAAGCAACTAAAACTACATTCACATTGAACCCGAAAACGTATTTTCGTACATATTTCGTACATTTCGTATTTTCTATACAAATTTATTTTGGGGTTCAATATGAACGTAGTATTATGGTAATGAAAAATTACCATGTATGACCTAAATCATGGTTCCGATATTGATTTATAATAAATAAATTTCATTGAATTCTGCAGCGTGGTTAGTGCACCATGAAGGCCAAATTTTAACTTTCTAACTGATCAGATGGACATTGCATGTACGTTATAACCTGAACACTCCGTATTAGGTATGCACTATTTCGTATGATTTTATATGCTTCCATGTCAAATTTTAACTTTCTTATTCATCACTAACTTTAGAAACGCACGGACAAATAATGGCCAATCTAGAGATATTTTTTAGTAGAACAAATCTTGTTATAATACTAAAAATAAATTTTTTTCATGACATTCAGGCCACGGACCGAAATTTCGAGATCTGGTTTCAGATAAATATTTCCCGGTGTTAACAGAATATGTTCTACGGTTTTCAATTTCGTAGCCCATCAGGTGAAAATTCTAACAAGGATAGTCCTTCCTAACAACGATAGTCCACTTTCTTGATGCAGAGTTTCTAAAAAATTATGACATACAAAATAATAATCAATAATTGGTCGAACATTTTCTCTTGTTCTCGCAAAAAAACTCTGGTGTCTTGCTTTTATTTAAACTTGACTAATACTACTTTTTACAGTTTTATTAGTTTTTTTTTTGTTTTTATATACATCGAGATTATTTTTATGTCATTTTTAATTTATAACGAACTTCCAACCTCCGTATATTTACAATTATAAAGAAAATCAAACATATTAGCAAGGCTGATGCTAGTATTTCGATCTGGCTAAAGATCTCATCCGAACCCAAAATTTTAGATAAGCTAGAGAATCAAAGTTAAAAATGGCAGGCAAAATAGCACGAAAAACCATTAAAAATGGCACAAGAAATGTCAAAATAGCAAAACGAAATGTGTAAAAATTAAAAAAAAATAAATAATAAAGTTTTATTCAATTTTATTCTATTAAATTTTGATTGCAGAGCACAATCATGTGCTTTTTTAAGTTATCAAAAATAAATTATATACTATTGTCACATTAAACAGTTGGGTTTACTGAAAAAACGTGTTCCACAGCTGTAGATGTAGCTACAGTATATTTAAAAGCATGTAATTCCGAAGGGGATTAGTTTTCAATGTATGATTCCTTTACATTCTTATTATAAAATATATTTTTTTATTTTAGTCAAAGTTTGTAGGCCACTATTTCGATTAAAACATGATTAAACATTTTAATAATTTCATTGTTGTTGGCATATTTAATATTTTCCTTAACGCAGTCTAAAACATCTAAGCTAAATCCGATTTTATTCCATGTTTTTTAAATATCAATTTTGCATTGCGTATAGACTCTGCATCATCGTCATTAATAAGTCATAGCTTTAAGCCAACGTAAAAAGATATAAAAATTATAAACTAGATAACATGACAAGTATGCCGAGTTTTTAGGATGTAGATTATCTTTAATCTTAGTTTAACGCAGTTTGCAACTGGAATAATGCTATTGAAATTTTGCTTTATTTCAGTAAAGATCGAAATTCTGAACTAGAAGAAATTGGAAATGGTGGACAAAATGCGTTGTCGGTTTACCTAAAGGAAGTTTAACTGGCATCCCAAAAACTAAGCATTAAATGTTAAACTTACCTTAAGAAATACTGCTTTACAATTTGCAAGTGAAGTAAATTGACATCATCAAAATGTAAACGTATAAAGACTGCTACTCTTTAACAATCTGGCAATTTTTAGGTAAAATGGGCATTTTTATAGAAAAATCTTAAAAATATTGTGGCAAATCCCAAAAAAAAACTAGCCTTAATAATTAGATTACTATTTTTTGAAGTGATGATTAAATTACGATTATTTTAAGTGATTACGATTACAAATAATCCTAAAGTAATCGGCATTACTTGTAATTACTCAAAAAGAATCATTAATAATCAAAAAAATAATCCGACTACTTTCAAAGATTACTTTTGATTATTTTAAAAGTCTATTGCATTCACACTTATTGAATATCATTGTCCACATGAAATTCAACCAGTATTTGATTTTAGTTATTTTTTTCTTAACTGTTACCCTGTTTGCTTGCATTCTTCTTATTTTCTTGTATATGCAATTGCAAACAATTGAATTGCTAAGTGCAAAAATTGAACATCTGGAAAACATTCATTTTGAGATAATCAATTAAAACAGCAGTTAATTATAGATAATAATAAATAAAAGTTTTATGTTCTGAGCTCGTAGAGGGAGCAACAGACTTTAATATGAAGTTGTCAATATGACACTTTTTACACTGGTTTCTTAGCAATACTCAAATAAAGTACATGAAGTTGACCCCTTTCTGCACTTAATAGTTATAACATCCAAAGAACACGTTAAATAAATACAAAATTAATTTCTTACATTAACAAAATGGCATTTTTATTATTCATAAGCATTTTAATAATTATAAGAATTATAAATATTGTGTTATTGATTAGAAATGGCTTAAATAATAAACTATTCATAAGAATCATCTTCTACTGCTTCTGTCGTAGGCCATTCAAGCAGTTCCTTATAAAAGTAATCATAATCATCGGGAATATATTGTTTAACTTTATACACATCTTTGATTTTCTTTTCGTTAATATTTATTTTATTTGTATAAGCTTCTTTTCTAGTAATAGAGACTGAAATATCTTTCTTTTTCAAGATGAAGTTGTGTTTCCCTGTGCCATCAATAGAAGGGCGCGTAACGATTTCACCAGGACTGTTGCTATCATATTCAAATTGGAAAACTTTAGAAATTGTAAAATCTTGTTTCTGCCATTTTTGAAATCCTTTTCCAGCCATCTCTTAGCTAACAGCACTTTTTTTATAAAAATGTTTAAACAAATTTTTATAAGCTACTATATCTGAACCTTTAACCTGTGTAATTTCGAATTTCTCTGCAGCTCTTTTAGCAATCACAATAAATTGTTCTGGAACATACACACGTTATACCAAGGTCTTTATGCAAAATTCGTCTCAATGATGTCTCCGAAATGTTCAATTGTTGAGAACGACACACTGTGGTCAATATTTTGAGATAGCGGCCAAAATTCCTTTTGGTTTTTGTTCTCCGATTTTAAAGTTATTAGACTCATATGAAAGTAGACAGTAGTAAACCTCGGGAGCCAAAAAATTAGAACTCTATTTCAACTATTTCACTGAGAACAGGGTGGTCCAAAATGATCTTTTCAGAATTTAGTATATTTATGATATTTTTAGTTAATTTTTAAAGTTTAAATGATCATAACTTTTTTGTTTTTCAAGATTTTTGGACGAAATAAATTTTGTGTTGTAACTTAACTTATTTCCTATTACTGGTAATTGAAGCTTTACTGTTTTCAGAACAATTTAAATATTTTTTTTAAAAAAGGTCAAATTTCTCGGAAATTTCCTACTTCATAGAGCACAACTCCTGTGAGTCAAGCTGAGTCAAAACACAAATTTACTATTTTGTAGTCCTAACTCTCCCCTACATTCTTATATATACATGAGCTACAGCAATTTTTCTGACCCAAGGTAAGATATTCGGTACAAATGCACGTCATATTTTTTTGAGAAGTTATTTGTATGTGAAAGTGGCTATTATGCCTATATTTTGATGAACTTTTGTACAAGAGTTCTTATTGACCCAAAAAATAATTCTGTTGAAATTAGGAGAAGTTGGCCCATATTTGGACCTAGTCCACATAGAAGGGTGTATCAAAATTTTGACAAAAATGACAATAGAACTCTCAAATTATGTGGTATCTGGCAATTCATTTGGAAAAGGTAAAAAATGATTTTATTGCCATCTAATATTACATAACTTAAATACCTGAAAATTGCAAATAAATTTAAAACCAATGGAAATAACTGGTAAAACCAAGTACCTGTTATATTATTACCAGTACCTGTTAACTCTCAAATCATGTGGTATCTAGCAATTCATTTGGAAAAGGTAAAAAAGATTTTATTGCCATCTAATATTACACAACTTAAATACCTGAAAATTGCAAATAAATTTAAAACCAATGGAAATAACTGGTAAAACCAAGTACCTGTTATATTATTGCCAGTACCTGGTAACTCTCAAATTATGTGGTATCTAGCAATTCATTTGGAAAAGGTAAAAAATGATTTTATTGCCATCTAATATTACATAACTTAAATACCTGAAAATTGCAAATAAATTTAAAACCAATGGAAATAATTGGTAAAACCAAGTACCTGTTATATTATGTTTCAAAGAGGTAAAAAAGATCATGTTGAAACTTCGAGCAATAGTATATTAATCCATGCATTCATTTTTTTTCTTCATTATTGTTTAAACAATGGCTAAATTCAGTTATAGTGTTCTATCTGATATATATTTTGAACGGAAAGATGAAAACGACATTATTTTACATATAATGAATAATCCATTCTTCAAAATATGCGACAAACAAGAAATTAAAATTCATAACTTAAAAATAAAAAACTTTTTAAATACTTTAAGAAAACGGTACAATCAATGTTCCAGAAACAAGAAATTGTTTTACTCACGCAACCAAGAATGGCTAAGAAATAAACTTATTTTTAAAAAGCCATCAGTAACTACCACGGAAACTGGAAAAGGTGGTCGACCAGCAAAGCCAATTGATAATTGTAGTGAAAGATCACGAAGACGCAAGCTTAAACATATCAATGAAGAAGTTTCTTGTAACATCATAAAGGATTCATTTCTGCATCAAATTCAACCATCGAAAACTAAAAAGAGTAAAATTGGTATCATTGAAAAAATAGTGGAAGCAAGCCCCAGACGCACAAAAAGGATTTTAGAAAATATGCCGACACCAACTGTAGAAAATAAATTTACTCCAGAAGAAGCATTTGCACTATTTTTGGATTTGAAAATGACTAAAAACCAATATACAGAATTGCGGAAGCGAACCAATGAAAAAAATTGTGGAATTTTTCCATCATATCGAGATATAGTTTCTGCCAAAAAAGATTGCTTACCTTAACCAACTGCTATTAGTGTAACTTCAAGTTCAGCAGAAATAAAATTGCAGGATCTTCTTGAACACACTGCAGAACGATTATTAAAGACATTTGATGCTGACTATTTAAAGAAGTTTAAAAATTGCAGCATGACTTTAATTTCTAAATGGGGATGTGATGGGTCCTATGGCCAGAAACAATACAAACAATGTAATGCGGAAAATTCATCAGATGCCAATTTATTCATGATTTCTTTCGTTCCATTACGTTTAACAAAAACTTATATTGGTTCAGAGCCGTCAACTAGTAGAGCTGCAGAGATAGATGTATGGAAGAATGAAATTCCCTCGTCAACAAAATTTTGTAGACCAATAAAGTTTGCTTACAAAAAAGAAACTAAAGATGTCATAACTGAAGAAGTTGGCAAAATAAGAGATGAAATTAAAAAACTTCAACCAGTGATATTTAAATTTAATGACCAATGCATCGAAGTTAACTTTAAAATGTCACTTACAATGATCGATGGAAAAGTTGCACAAGCTTTAACCGAAACAAAGTCTTCGTCAAGCTGCACCGTATGCCAAAAAACATCAAGTCAATTGAGCCAACCACCAACACAAGACGATAGTTTTAATGAAGCATATGAATTTGGAATGTCACCTCTTCATGCTAGAATTCGTTTTATGGAGCATATTCTTAAATTGGGATACGATTTGGAATTTGGCCCGTTAGGCGAAACAGTGAGAAACAACAAAGAAAATTTGGAAAAAAGAAAGCAAAAAAAAAAGATATTCAAGAAAAATACCGTGAGATAGGCCTTATAATTGACCAGCCAAAGCAAGGAGAAGGAAATTCTAATGATGGAAACACAGCAAGGAGATTTTTTTCCGATCCAGAAACTGCAGCTTCTATAACTGGAGTAGATTATGATTTAATACGACGATTCCAAATCATATTAGAAGTTATAGCATGTAGCAAAAAGATAGATGCAAAAAAATTTGGTCAGTATGCTAATGAGACAGCAACCCTTTATAACCAAAAATATTCTTGGAGACATATGCCAACCACAGTTCACAAAATTTTGTTCCATGGGGAACAAATAATTCAGCACAATATGCTTCCAAGCGCAAGAAAAAAGGAACAAAGAATACAGATTCTTTCGCGAGCACAATACAAGAAAAATTTCCAGATATTGTACTAATGAAGATCATATTAATATTTTGTTGTGCACATCAGACCCATATATGTCCAGTATTCGACAAAAATGGAAATCAACCTCATTAGAGTTAGATGAAGAAGCTACTGCAAAATGAAAATCAAAGCTATTTGGAAGAAATTTTTACTAATATTGTTTAATTAATACTAGTTTAAAGATTATAATTTGTTTCTAATTTTAGTATAAATTTTTATTAATACATTTAAATAAAATATATGCGCACTTTAAATCAATAGTAAAAGTTTACTTAAAATTTTATCGATGTTGTGTTCTGTATATAATATATCCAAATGGTATTGATATTGTTGGGAATTTCAGTGTTATTTTTCAGTTTAATCCTCACAAGAATTAGCTTTCTTCCAAAAAAAAACCAACCTTTGGCCCCTGTGAATATTGAGACTAAATAAATGTCAGGGGCCAAATGTTGGCATTTTCTGACCAAAATTAAGTTTAGGAATAATAAAAAAGTATTGGTTGTAAAATACGATTGAAGAAAATAAGAAATTATAAAAAAAATACCTATTTAAAATGTCAAAATATTCAACTTTTACATGGAAACTCAACAAAAAATTAAAATGCATTTTTAACTCCACATTACTTACGTTCCTATCAGTCGATTTTTACGTTTGAACACGCAAATTGAAGCTTAAAGTCCCTCCTATTGAACAAAATATACCAATCCGGTCAAAAAATACCAATCCGGTCAAAAGTTATAGAGTTTTGACCGCTATCTCGCGAAATTTACCACTGTGCGACGGTGAATTGATGTTGATGGCGCTTCACGCACACTTTCTGCCACAGCAGCAATATTCTCGGGTGTACGCATTGTTTTTGGCTTTTCACGCTTTGGTTTATCGATGAGCATGCCAGTTTCTTTCACTTTTTTCACAAGATAACGAACATACGGACCATACTCGTTCAGCGGAAGGATAAAACTAATTATCTGTCAAATCAGACATGAGCTAAGTGTTACCATTCACGAAATAAGCACTAGTTGAAAAAAAAAACGTTAGATGACGGACCCTTTATATAAATGTTAATTAAAATCATTTTGTATCACAGGTAATATTTTAAGAATAATTTAAATGAAAATAAAAAAATAAAAATGGTTAAACAAAAAAAATCAAATATTTTCTAAAAAAAATGTTTATTTTACCATAAAAATTAAAAAAGTAAATTACTGTATATAAAAAAAAATATGTCATTGGTGGTTCCGGGATTGGAACCCGTAACTCCATGCTCGCTAGGACATCACGCTTTCATTCAACTCTCATACGAAATATTAACATCTTGTCATCCGTGAAAAATAACTCCTAATTGGCATATTTTTATTACAGACCGCTTCTTGTGGATGTAATGAAACAAGTGATTAATTTAGAAGTTGTTTCATTTATTTTAGCTGGGGTAACGATGTAATTTCTATATTTTTACCATGAAAAATTATCCAAAATGTTTTTTTCAGATTTTTCGCAAATAATTCACATTTATTTGTATTTTAATTTTCGAATTGTTTTTCAAAATTTCAAATGACATTTCAGAACATTTCAATCATGAAACAATAACGCAAAAATTCTTCTCATGTACTGTCACTCAAGCCGAACGTTTTTATGCTCGCGTTTATTCACAATCTCGTCCAAATTTAAAACGGGAATATATGTGATTTTTTTATTACTATTGTTTTTTTAATTTTCATTATTTGTATCCATGACGGTAAGGGTGAAATATTCCCCCCCCCCCCCCTCTAAACCGGTTGAAAAAAATGTAAAATATGATACGACACAAAATAACTTTAAAATAACACGGTTTGTAACTTTAAATCATGGTTAAATTAAAAAGAAATTTTCTTAAATATTTTCAAATATCGTATTTTGATTAAAAAAAATCTGTTAAAAAATTTATCAGATGTTTAAATATTTATGATGGCTATTAAAATATGTACTTTAATCCGAAAATGGTAAAACTTTACATGAATGTTGTAAATCTTCTTTCGAAATGGTAAAGAACAAGTTTAAAAAGTCTTAATATTTTTTATAATTTTGGTAGAAAAATTTGAAAATTCAGTTTACTAGAGTCAAAGTAACACATGCTTTTCGGAACATAAAAGTATCGTTTTTTTCTTTCAAATTTGTGTCATCAAAAGTGTCGAAATTCCCTCTCAAATTAACAACCGACAATATGCTCTAAAAAATAAATTTTTAGCTCATAAAAAAATGCACTAAAAACGAAAAATTTCTTAAAACACACATTTTCTTTAAGAATTCGTATTTTAAAACTTATTTTTTAGTATAGTTGGAATAAATTTGAGAAATTCATTATAATTGCCAACAAATTTGCTATAACAAATCAATGCCAGAATTCGTCAATTGTTCTAAAAAAGATAAAGATCTCATTATTTTTTAAATACGACGCACAGGAAAAAACATGAAACAACATATTTCTGGTTGCGCTGAAACAGAGGATGTTATGTGTAACAAAAATTCCGTAAAACTTCTAGGAATTTTAGATTTAGGTCCATTATTACAACTTGCCAATAGCTAAAGTTCGGATGTTATCTGACAGATTATTAGTTTTTCGTTATTATAAGTATACTTTAAGCTAAAAGTGACCGATAAGCTAAAGGGAAGATATTGTTGCCTTTAACTTTAAACGTAAGGTTTATGTGTTTAAAGTTACCACATTTTCTGCTCTATAAAGAAGAAGAAGAAAATACCGAATTTCACAACCGAGTTTCACAAATTATTGTTTGTTTGTAAACAAATAAATAAAAGTACGTTTCCACTACGTATTTTTATAATCCAATTCATAAACCAATAAACTTTTTTTAGTTTGGTGCTGCCACATTATCAAAAATATTAATTTTATTTTATTGGGAAGTTGTTATAACGAAAAACATTATAGCTCACTTTATTCCTCATTTTAGCTAAAGTTACTTTTTACTAACATTTACTTTAAAGGCAAGTTGTAATAGCGGCCCTTAAAGAGATTTAAATTTTTCGGTGAAAAAATAAACTCCAGAAAGTTTAACAAAAGTTTTAGATTCTACAAAGTTTAAAAAAAAATTTAGATTCTACAATAAAATTGTAATTAAAAAGACTGGAGGAAACAAAAAATGTAAGAAAATATTAACTCGAAAATTAAAAATGCAAAAAATTTTAAATTAGCTAAAAACGACAAATTACTTTTCGCTGGTTTTAAAAGAACACATTTGGACGATTTTTTTTTTAATGTTATATAAGTGTTTGACATATTATTTTCAGATTTTATTCGATATAAAAATTGTTTGCTTAATGGTCACTTTGATGACCTTAAAATAACTTCTGTAAGTTAAAGAAGTTTTAATTTTTAAAATTATTACATTTAAGGTCATCAAAAGTAAATAATTTGTTATAATTTGATACACGAATAATTTTTTTTGGTAGCCTGGAACTCTTGGACACAAGAAAAAATAAAAATAATAATTTTTTGGATAAAAATCTATCTTAGAGTTCCAGTTGCCCGTCAAGCAGCAGAAAATTTTACAACAAAGTTCAGAAATTAGAGAATAGAGAATTATATAATCATTACAATTAAAATGTAATGTAATTGATTACTAACCGTAATCGAAATGCAACACCTATGGTCTAAACCAAAAACTTTTCTAGGTACACAATTCCAAACAAAAAAAAATTCAGCCCCTTCCCGAAATAAATTTGTGGATACGACCCTGCTACCTTGCAAACCATTACAGAAGGCTAAAAAATTATTCAAATTTTTCTTTAAAAAAATGCATTGCATATTAAATATGTGATTATAAAAATTTATTTTAATCAATTAAATTGATTCATATTCGAAAGATGAATAAATATTTTTGAAGTTTTTTTCAGATTTATATTCACTTAAATAATAAATGATTTTTATCTATTTGGATATTAAATTTAATTGATTCAAATTTGTTAAGTTAGATTTTTCTTAAATAATTTTAAAAGCGGAATTACAATTTTGGAAATTTTGAAATATTGATTAACTTACAAATATGTAAATTTTATAATCTACAAATATTTTTGGAAAGCATTTAATATGATTTTACGTTGTCACAATAAGACGCCAGAAAAATACGAAATTCCGTTAATATTTAAATGAAAACCATTTAAAAATCACCGCCCTCATACGTGCATGATGATGATCAACGGTACTAAAGCCCCGTTTACATTATCACACATGTGCTTATACTCTATTTCATACAAGAATAATGAAAATTGTGTCTCTGTATCTGTTCTTTGTCTTCTCTGTCTGTCTGTCAAAAAGTATAAAAGAAAAATCGTTTGATTCTTCATTTATACAGCAATTTTTTCTTCTAATTATTAATTTTCTTCTACCATTTGTTGATTTTAATCGTTGTTTAATTTATTTGTGAATAACACAACACTTTTGTTAAGACATGTGGTAACTGTATAAAATATTTCAAAAATTAAAGCTTGTCCAAAAATGTGTGCCGATATTTCTGACATATATAACACACTTGTGTGATTATGTGAACGGGGCTTAAGTAAGCAATCAATAATAGTTCAATCAATCTAACTAACTTCACAAAATAAATGTTCTTTTGTGATCTGTATATCGTCACCTAAAATTCAAAAGGGCATAAAATTCAAATTCGATTTTTTTGTCGATTTTCCAACCCCCAAAACTTTAAAAATAGAGAAAAAAAAACGGAAATTGAAAGGGAAGGAAAACGGAAAGCAAAAAAAGAGGAAAAAAGAAAAGAAAGAGATTTTAAAATCTAAAGTTTTGCCCACAACAAAATTCTCGGAAAAGCGAAAAAAAAATATTTGAAATTCCCGGGATGAAAAAATCTTTAATAAGAGCTATCTAAGTCAGTTTTAACAGGTGTTTTTAAAATATACTGTAGATTAAAGGAAGATGTGTTCAGCAAGAAAATAACTATTTTAATATATTGCCTCATATGCAAAACGCCCGATTTGCCCAAAAATTTAAATGGCAGTATAGTTTTCCAAAATGTACCCAGAGTCCAACTTTTAGTATAATATGTGATTTCCTTTGACAAGTATATGTGCAAAAATCAGCTAAAAACGGAGGTTGAAAGCTCGTTATTAACTAAAAATTACATAAAAATAATCTCGATGTATATAAAAACAAAAACCTCATAAAACTGTAAAAAAATATTTCTTGAGCCAAAGTAAAAACTAAAATTTCTTTATATAAATAGAACAAAGTTTAGTAACGTCATGATTCTTGTAAAGAAAAGACCCTAGCCACATGTTGGATTACAAAGATTACAAGAATGGAACAAAATTGATGATCAATAAGTTTCTTGTTAAAAGTTCTGCCTTTTCTGGATGCTCTAGCTTTTCAAAAACTTCGGGTTCTGATGATCTTTAATCAGATCGAAATACTAGTATCAACCTAGCTAATATGTTTGATTTGTTTTATTTTTGTAAATATACGAAGGTTGAAAGCTCGTTATAATTTAAAAATAAAAACGTTTATATATGAAAAAGTTTTTCTAACAAAAACACTACATTTGTGACAAATATGTAAAAAAACGGAGGTTATTTTAGAAAACTTTTGCATTTCTAAATATTTTTAGCTTAAAGTTTGGAAAAAGACATTTGAAATCTATTTACATACACTCAAGAAAAGTTTAGCAAATATTCGGTAATTTGAACTAAATTTTAATAAATTCGGGTACGATTTGACTCCAAAGCAAATTTAACTTATGAAAAGTATATAGATTTCTTAAAAACAAGTAAAAGCAAGTTCCTGCAATTAGGTAAATTTGTATTAAATTTTTGGTCAATTTTATTTTAAATTTTATGAAAATTTACTAAAATATAGTTGTCTTAATTTAAGTATAAATTTTGATTAAATGTAGTAAAGATATATAAAAGTCGAGTTCATTTTGCCTAAATCTTAAGACAAAATTAACTTATTTTTAGTTCATAAGTTAACTCATAATAAGTAGGTATATTTAAAATAAACAACAAAAAATGTTTGCCTGTCTGTTTATTTTTTTTATAATATTGTTTATTAATTGGTAATTCTCAAAAGGTATACACTTTCAAGAATATAAGTAGCTAAGTTTTGCCACCCATTAGTTAAGTTATCAATTTCATATCAATTTTTTAAGTTAATAATAACGAAATTAACTAAAATATTTATAGGATTATTTTCGTTATTAACTACAATATGAAATATGAACTTTATTACTTAAAATTAACTTGACAAAACTAAAACATTTATATAATATAAACTATAAATCAAATACAATTTCTATATTTTAAAAATCTTATTCTTCTTAAGAAGTTATTTCACTTAATTTTAAGAAGTTAAAATTTATAAACAAAATTTAAGTATGGTGCGTATTTGGTTATAGTTCTTCCAAACATTCTTAATTATTATTATTATTAAATTCTTTATTAGTATTGTTTATACTTTTAAATTCAACTTGTTTACATAAATTCTTTTACAAAATTACATTATTATTTCTTACAAAATGTATACATTCGTTTTTAAATACATGTTCATTTCTTTCGCTTTTAATGTTGTTTGATAGTGAATTATATAATTTTAGTCCTTTATAAAAAAGAGATAATTGCATGGCTGTTGTAGTAACTCTTTGCAGTCTAAAATCCTCAGCATTTCTTAGTCTGTGGCTGTACATCTCCCACATTTCTTATTTGCTCACAAAGGTATTCAGGCGCTTTTCCTTGTTTCATTTTTTTAATAAAAAGTAGCGTATTTAACTCCAACCGTTGTCTGATATTTAACCATTTAAGGGCCATTATTACAACTTGCCTTTAAAGTAAATGTTAGTAAAAGGTAACTTTAATGTTTTTCATTATTACAACTTCCCAATAAAATAGAATTAATATTTTTGATAAGGTGGCAGCACCAAACTAAAAACCGATTATTGGTTTATGAATTTTTTTATAAAAATACGTAGTGGCAACGTACTTTTATTTATTTGTTTACAAACAATAATTTGTGAAATTCGGTTGTGAAATTCGGTATTTTCTTCTTCTTCTTTATAGAGCAGAAAATGTGGTAACTTTAAACACATAAAACTTACGTTTAAAGTTAAAGGCAACAATATCTTCCCTTTAGCTTATCGGTCACTTTTAGCTTAAAGTATACTTATAATAACGAAAAGCTAATAATCTGTTAGATAACATTCGAACTTTAGCTATTGGCAAGTTGTAATAATGGCCCTAAGTGTGTTAAGCATTAAATGTATAGGCGTATATCTGTTGCATTTTCAAATTGTCTACATCGCTTTGTTTTGAAGCTTTTGAAGTCTCTCAAGTTGCGTTGAGTTACAACATGTATAAATAATTGTAGATCCAAATTCAAAATGTGGCTTTAACATCGTATTGTATATATGAATTGCTGTAATTGTCGATACTTTATTTCGTATTCTCTTGAAAACCCCAATTTTTTTACCGATTTTTTGTTCATTTTTACTCTAACTTGTCTGATTCTAAAACTGTAATTTATAAGACACTGTATCTTGTTGTATTAGAAAATCAAATGTTTTAATAAAAATACTAATTTAACCAGTTACTAATATTATTTATATCATGTTTCAAATTATATTGACATTGTTCTTCATTATCTCCTTCTGTGTATATTAAGGTGTCATCCGCATACAAAATTATTTCGCTTCGTGTTAAAATGTTGGGCATATTGTTTATATAAATACTAAATAATAACGCGCCTAGTATAGATCCCTGCGGAACCCCGAATTCATTGATGATTGAGTTTGCTTTTATCCCATTGACGTTCGTGATCTGCTTTCTATTTGCCAAGTATGATTTGAACCATTTAAGTTCGACATCCTGCACCTCGTGCATGTAAAGTTTTTTTATTAGTATTTCTCTATCTATCATTTCTGAAGTTCTTTTGAAATCTAAAAAATTGCCATTATCTTTTTGTTTTTATCGATTTTTTTCCAACGATTTATTACAAAATTTACTGCCGTTTCACATGAAAATGTTTTTCTATGACCAGATTGATATTTCGATATTAATGAATTATTTTCAATATAATTTTCCATTTGATCCTTAACTACTTTTTCTAAGATTTTTTCGCATGTTTTTAATGAGTTTATCGTTCGAAATTCTTCACATTTCTTTGTGTTTGTTATTTTTTCTATTGGTGTTATCATCGTTTATTTTCAAGTCTCCGGAAATTCTATAATTTCTAAAGACTTATTTATTATGTTTAACATCATATTTCCAGTGATGTTCCAGTTATCAGTGATCATTTTATTTGATATTTTACAATAGTCTGGTTTTTTCTTTAACTGCATTACTATACTCTTAAGTTCTATAATATTTATTGCACGCAATTTGAATGTTTGTGTTGCTGTTGGTTTATGTATTGCACTTTTTCGATTGAGTCTCTGATTGACTTAATACTATTTATAAAATATTCATTAAAATGACTAGCTATTTCTTTATTATCTTTATATTTAACTTCATTAAATATCACATTCTTTATCACATTTGTTTCTTTTTTATTACTAAGTCCTTAATTTCTTTCCACATCTGTTTCTGGTCCTTAGAATTATTTATTCTATTATTAATGTACTTATTCTTCTCTTTTTCAATCTTCACTTTATATAGATTTCTGATTGATCTATAATTTGACCACGTCTCGTTGGTATTTTCAATCCTTGCAGTATGATATTTCATAATTTTTTCTCTTTTCAAAAGACGAAGTTCATTATTAAACCCTTTATTGACTTTATTTCCATAAACACTTATCAAGGAATAATGAACTTTGATTTACATCGTTATATTGTTCGTGATTTATTATTGATCTTAAATGTCCAGAAAATAAGTTTTTATTATATTTAAATACTTCCCGAGAATTCTTACATTTTGCATGTTGTTCGTTTTGTTCACTCTTAATATTTATGTACAATGTTTCATGATCTGCTGTTTTATTCTTGTAACTATTTTCCACTGATACTCTGTGACTATTTGTTATTACATAATCAATTAAAGTTTTTGACCTTTTTGTTATACGAGTATATTCGTTTACGATTTGCTTAAGTCCATTATCATTCAGACTACTTTCAATCTTGTTTTTATAAATATTGTTTTGCGACCAATCAATGTTGAACTCTACACTTATTATAACAGTTAACATTTTTTTACTAAAGATAAATACATTTTCTAAACTTTTTTAAGTATATTACCATAATTCAAGAAAGGAAACTTGGATTATTATTTTTGAGTTCATGATTTTGAACTGAAATCTAATAAATTTGTATTATTCGTAAGCAATTTTATTTACTTTAAGGAACATTTTAGAAAATAAATTTTAGCAATTTAAGTTTTAGTTTATACTTTTTTTTGAGTGTATCATTCTAAAAGCTAGACCTTGGGGTTAGCCTGAAAAGATATGTTGCCAAGTAAAATTTTAGACAAATCGGGAATTTTCCATAAATTCCTTTTAAATGACTTTTCCCACTTTGTGCACATTTGACTAGCTCGATTAATTATTTAGCGATATAATTCGCGTAAACCGAAAAAAGGCTTACAAGGCTTTGGGAATTGCAGATGACAGCAACATTTGTCATTCATTTTCATTTGATCACAGGCCAAGCTTTGGACCTTTCTACAATCTCTGAGTTAGGTTGCGCGAATAAGGTCGATTTTAATGCACGCAAAACCCAATTTTGTATGTTAACTCACAGCCGGGCTGTGGAATTAACATTGTCATCTGTAGCTAGGAATCGGATACTCTTGATGTTCTGGGCATGAGAATACAGTGTGATGTCCGCTGGAATAAGCACGTATTTCAAGTGTCGAAAGAGGTATTCAAGTGTCTTGGTTTTCTGCAACGGTGCAAGACTTACTTCACGCCATCCGATCTCCTTACTATTTATACCAGCTATATCCGGCGGAAAATATAATACAACCCTCATATATGTTTTTTTTATTTATTTATTTGTTTTTTTTCAGTACAACAAGATTGAATCTTATAATTATAGTACATGAATACATGAATAATATATCCCAATTGATTCTCAATGATTAATATAATATAAAAAATAAAAAAAGATATAGAAAATTTAAAAAAAAAATATTAAATATATAAAAAATATAATAAAATAAAAAATAAAAAAATAGAGAAAAAGACAAAAGTAAAACAAAATTAGTAAAAATTATTAAAGAAAAATATTGAAAAGTTTTCAAAAAAGATATAAAGTAGTTTTTTGAAGTGCGTTACGTTGCTGGCTTGTTG
Organism: Delia radicum; assembly: GCA_021234595.1. Lineage (NCBI taxonomy): Eukaryota > Metazoa > Arthropoda > Insecta > Diptera > Anthomyiidae > Delia > Delia radicum. The sequence continues at coordinate 114,847,404 of CM037851.1, forward strand.
TATGTTTTGTGGTAATAAATTCCAAACACGAGCAGAGTTTACATGAAATTGATATTCAGAAACAAGAGAGTGATGTCTAGGAAGTATTAACTTTTTTCCCCTATTGGATCTTGCAAATCGAATTTGATCAAAAATATATTTTGGCTTTTGTGTGTATATAATTTTATGAAGAAACAATAGAACTTTAGAAAATTATCCAAAGAAACAAAGTATATGTTCCTGGAAATTGATGATACACTGCTAAATCTCCTTAGATTGTAGACATATCGTACAATATTATTAAATACAATATTAAGTCGACGTTTGCTTGTGGAGTCACAATTTGCGAAAAGTTCGCAGCCGTATAAAAGACCAGGAATAACGTAGTTCTTAGCTACATTTAATGGAGTGAATGATTGTGTAGACCATAGTGTTCTAAGCTTGGCATATGTTTGACCAACTAACGAGTTAATATGGTTAGTCCATATTAATGTGCTATTGAATGCGATGCCTAAGTTTTTAGCCGCTGGGACAATTGAAATATTCTGGTTGTTAATAAGGATTTCTTCATCAATTTCGGGTTGCATGGACCTCTTATGTATAACGAGACATTTAGACTTATTAGGGTTTAAACAAAGACCATTTGCGATGGCCCAATGATGAATTTTATCCAGATCATAATTCAGTTTATCGATGTTCTCCTTAATTGATTCTACGGGGCTACTTAGGTATGGCTGTACATCGTTGTTGAGGGAAATCGATTGCATATAGTGAGAAAAGTAGCGGTCCCAAGATAGAACCCTGAGGTACGCCTCGAGTAAGAGCCGATGGTTCATATGGGCAGGGGCTTCAGTGTCTATTCTTAAGCTTCTGGACCGTGTTCAGGGGAGGGCGATGAAGCTTATCAATGACAGTAGTGTATCCAACTCTATTGATTCATTGGAGCATAGTTGGAATGTGGGTTGTGTGACACTTTTCTATCGATATTACCATGGGAGGTGCTCATCTGATATAAGTGAACTTATTCCTCGAGCCCGAGTTTTTATTCGTAATTCTCGCTTATCTAGTAGAGCACATCCATTTGTAGTTGATTGCCCTGTGTTTTGCAAAACGCATTACAGATAAAATTCGTTTTTTAGTCGAACGATTTGTTTGTGGAACAAACTTCCCGCAAAAGTCTTCCCTGTTACTTACAATTTAGAAAAATTTAAGTCAAATATCCACAAACACTACTCCCTCTTTCCTCCTTCCCATACACTATTTTCCTGATCAATACAATGCACAGCATGAGTAGGGGGCATCCAATGAGTATTGGTTAAATTACAAAAAAAAAAAATGTATACCATAAATATCCTTTGATTTCGATAGAAGAAAATCAAATTTATTGCATTTGAAAATGTTTTTATATAAAAAACTGCAACAAGACGTGCTAAAATGTAAAGAAATTTGGCGGAAAAACTGTACCATAAATCAAAAAAAGTACATGTCGTGTTATTAGTGTCTGACAAAACAGTCCGGTAAGAGGATGATTAAAAAAATAAACCTTGCTAATGCAAAAATGTTTGTTTGGCCGATCGGATTGGATTTTGAAATCCAAATTTATGTAAAAGTAAAAAATTATGCAACAAATTCAGCTTTTGGTAGCCAAACTTTCGGCAAAATAGGAACAAGTTTGGAATTTTGCCTGCTTTATAGCTCTCGTAGTTTTCCTTAAATTTGACATTCAAAATCTCACTAAGAAAATTTTGTTGGACGAAAAATAATGAAATATTTTTATAAATCTATTAAACTTTCTTTTATAGTAATTAAATGTGCTAAAGTCCCAAAACTTATTTAACAAATGGTGAAAAGCAATCTGATGTAGGCGTGTCCCTATCCGGATTTCATTCCTGCCTAAGGAAATCTTCAGGGGACTTTGTTATTAGAATTTCTAGAGATATTTGTTATGTTAAATCACAAACTCAATGAGAATTTCTTGTCCTCGTCTAGGAGCGAGATTCAAAATATAAAATATCAAAGAAAAAACAAAAACAACAACAAAAAATTGTCACAATTGGCTTTGTCATCTTCCAAATACTACTCTGTTTTTTTGACAGACCTAGCAATGTAGTGACGTTTATTCAAGTAAATCAACAATAGAAAATCATATGTTTTCTATTAGTGTCAGTTACATTTAAATTTGCACAAGCACCTGCATATTTGTTATTTAAATTTATTTTCATCGGGATAAACATTAATTGCATTTATAGTAATTAAATGTGCTAAAGTCCCAAAACTTATTTAACAAATTGTGAAAAGCAATCTGATGTAGGCGTGTCCCTATCCGGATTTCATTCCTGCCTAAGGAAATCTTCAGGGGACTTTGTTATTAGAATTTCTAGAGATATTTGTTATGTTAAATCACAAACTCAATGAGAATTTCTTGTCCTCGTCTAGGAGCGAGATTCAAAATATAAAATATCAAAGAAAAAACAAAAACAAAAACAACAACAAAAAATTGTCACAATTGGCTTTGACATCTTCCAAATACTACTCTGTTTTTTTGACAGACCTAGCAATGTAGTGACGTTTATTCAAGTAAATCAACAATAGAAAATCATATGTTTTCTATTAGTGTCAGTTCATTTAAATTTGCACAAGCACCTGCATATTCGTTATTTAAATTTATTTTCATCGGGATAAACATTAATTGCATTTATAGTAATTAAATGTGCTAAAGTCCCAAAAGTTATTTAACAAATTGTGAAAAGCAAACGAAAATTTATGAAAAGCTACATATTTGTTATGAGACCAGTTTTTTTAATGAAACCTTTTCATTCAGTGAAAGAACATTTTTATAAATAAAATGATATTTCTTCGTAAAATTTTTTGAAAAATTATCGTTAACTTAATAAAAAGTTTCAATAGACAAATTCCAGTGCAACTTCAGTGATTTAATGCAAAAATTTTTAATATCATGCAGATAATTATCTTCTAGCATTAAAATGCGAAAAAATATAAAATATATTTTTTGGCGAAACTGTTAGGTCGGATAATGCACTGAGGGGATTCTCTGAATGATATTAATAAATTTTTGCATATAAGCAGTTTAATATTTTTTGTACGATAAAGAACTCCTTAGGCTATTAGATAACAAGAACGTTTTCAGACATTTTACTTCCCCAATTTGTTAGAGGCATTTCCATAAAATTTTTGCGACTATGTAAATTTGCAGACTTTTGAACCGCTAACTACCATACAGGAAGGTTGTGATTTGTTACAAAAACATTTCCCTAAAGTTGTTTTATCCTTTCTCTACCTGCCTGTGATAATCCATTTGATTCCCTGGATTACGCTATATTTTTTAAATGGATCCTTCTTGGGTATTTAAATACTAAATAGGCAGAAATGGGTTTACGGTTCTGCTATAGTATTTTATTATTACTTGTTTTTTTCAAATCTTCTTTACTAAACCTTCAATAAATGTTGAAGTAAACGCATTTTTTATTTAAAATATGTGTAATATTAAAGAACACAGTGCACTAAGTATATAAAAGGCGTTGGGAGTGCGAAGGATTTGTGAAGTTCTCAAAAAAAAAACAGTTGAGTATAAAAATTGGGAAAATACAAAAGAAAATTCGTTTTTTTTTGGAAAAATTTTTAATATTTTAAAATTTTTATCATAAAAAAATCTCAATAAAATTTAATAACAAAATCACTTACTTACAAGCAGGTTTAGCAACCATTTCATTCGGTTATTTGTATTGGATAACGGTATTTTGTGAGTTTTTCGTTAGGGTATTTTACGGTTAACGATATTTTAAGTTATATCGTTATGTTATTTTACGGTTTTAAAAATACAAGAGGAATAAGTGTATATTCGTGTTTTAAGCAAGAGAAGTAAATATATCTCTAAAATCTGAAAGATCTTTAATTGTACAATGTTTTTTGCTTCTCCTACAAAAAAATAAAACGTGTTGTTACGCCTTTCTGCATTTTCGGTGACGATATGTGTTTTTTTCCTGGTCCACCACCAGCAATTTAAAATAATTGAATGCTTGTTTGTGATCACCGGATAAACGTTATCATTCAATTTACATGAGCTACTCTCATTGATATTCACAAGTACTGTGTGTTTTATATACATACATACCAGACATGGGCGTTAATCATTACATTTTGTAATTAATTACGCATTCAATTACAAATTACAAGTAATTGTAATTGAAAAAAACTCAATTACAATTACATGTAATTGTAATTAAGCTGAAGCAAAACTTCAATTACAAAAAAATGTAATTGTAATTCAGAAAATATCAATTACAAATTACATGTAATTGTAATTGAAATAATATCAATTACTAATTACATGCAATTGTAATTGAAAAATATGAATTACAATTACATGTAATTTTAAAAAAGGAATTGGTTTGGAGAAGTAATATTAAGAAAAATGTAATCATTACATAAAAAATTAATTAATTTCGAAAATGTATTCAATTACAATTGTTATCAATTACATATAACAGCAATCAATAATAATGAAAATAACAATAACGATAATGAAAATAACCACAATAATAATAATAATATAATCATAATTAAACCAATAATAACAATATTAATAATATTAATTGTAATACTAACAGCGATCTTATTTATTTATTAAAATAAGGCGTAGTATTATATAAAAAAAAAAAACTCTGAAATTTAATAAAAGCTCTATTTTTTTAGTTTAAGTTGCTTTAAATATCAATTCCACTTTGGTTTCTTGAAGAGGGATTAACACATTTTTTCGTTTTTAGCACCACTGCAAAGCCTGCGTCATTATTTTGGAACTTATAACGTATTTTAATGAAAAATTTTATTAGCTTTTAGTAAAACTATTTTTTCAAAATTGTCATCAGTTAATCTTTGTCGCCGGGGTGTTAAAATGATGCCAGCAAATGAAAAAAAGTCTTTCTACTGGTATTTGACCGCTGAAAAATGTTTGACATAGTTGGATATTTTTTCAAGCCTTGCAGTGAAGAATCTATGTCGTGCAAGTAAACCCGAAGTTCAATTTCAATATCAGTATATCCTAAGTTTGAACTGGTTGGAGGAAGATCTAAAGTGTATGAAAGTATATAAAAGAATATGAATTATTTATTATAACATAAATGTCGTATAATATAAGGTGGCGCAAAAGTACTCCTCCTATCAGAAAATGCTATACATAATAAATACATAATAAAAAAAAAACATCGGAAGGTTATTTTTGCGCCACCTTATATATTGCTGAACAAGATACATTAATCGAAAAGTACCTTCACTAACTTCGTCACCAAAATCGAAAACAGAAGAAATAAATGAATTATTCGTTTCAGCAACACTTTTGATAGTAACTAATTTATAGGTCTTACAGTACTGAATAAAAATATATTCCATATCTTCCTTTGTTTTATGTGAAATATTAGCTATAGCCTTAAACCATTTCAACTTAATGTTTGGATGGGCCATTGAAGCAACAATTGCGTCATAACCTTCCTCAGTCAACTCAAAAAACTGCCGAAATCTTTTCAAAAGGCTTTCTTGAATTGCGGTTGCTGCTTTTTTTAAAAATGTTAGATTACCACTTAGTAATTTATCTGTTTTAACTTTCAGAGTCACTAACGAAGGAATTAATATTCCATAATAAATTTCTGTTTCACCTTGCAGAAAATCTAAAATTTCTGCAAATGGTTTCATGACAATGCAATATTCGTTTAAATATGTAATATCAACTACCGTGAATTTCGCAATTTGCAGTTCTGAACAAAGCTCATTCAAAAGGGATTCCTTTCGTAAAATATGTTGCACAGAGTCAAGTCGATTTCCACCGAGTGATACACGGAGTTTTGAGTGAAAAGCCAATAATTTTGTTTATAGTATCAGAAGACTTAGGTCTATTTGCTTTTTTCCAAAGAGCATTACATTTTAAAAAAGCCTGAAAAGTAAATGTGTAAAAATGTAAATTTAATCGTTATCAACTAGTGTACACTTAAAAAAGTGCATACATACTTGAAAGTGAGTTTTATTAGTGTCCGGATCAGATTTAATAGCAGTGTTGAAGTCAGTAGTTGTTACTAAGCTGATAGTGTGACTACCACAGCGATAATGTTTCGGCAGATTAACTTGTGTAGACAAATTGTCAAAATTAAAAAAATTCAATATTTTCAAATTGATCTTCATCATTTTCAAAATTTTCATCATTTTCTTCAGAGTCCGTTAAGTCTAATTTCGCCGATTCATGAGTTTCTTCCAATTTAAAAGCTTTTACCCCAAACTCTTTAAAAGCTTTCACAAAATTTGACCCATTATCAGTTACAGTAGCAACTACATTGAATTGATTTAATTTAAATTCTTCATTTATTTCTTGAATTACATCCGCAACACGATCAAAAGTGTGGGCTCCAGTAAATCGTTTACAGGCCAATGCAGCTGATATTCTTTTAAAGTCTTTACTCATCCAGTGACATGTATAATCAATAATAAAAACGTAAACAATTTAAGTTGTTAATGTTTAAAACAATCAGCCGAGCGTCAACCCTGTATAATATTATTTAGTTTAATTATTAGTTTTAAGCAAATAAAAGCAAAAACAAAATTTACCATTATAAAAATATAGAGAGTATAACACATTAAAATAATAAACTCCCATGATCAAAAGCAATTCAATTTTTATATCGTACTCTGCGATAAAACAAACAGTATTTTCAAATAAAGATTAATAAAAGAGAACATTTTATTTCTCTTAATTATGAATTGTAACTAACCAATAAAACCGCATTTAAGTGAATATATTCCGTTTTTTTTTATCTCTATCTCTACCTAAATCTACATCTTCTCTAAACACATCAGTAGTTTTATTTAACTTAATGGTTCAAAAATGTAATTAATTAAAGAATTCTTCAATTATTTTCCTTTAATTACAATTACAAATTACATGTAATTTGTAATTCAAAATTTTCAATTTCAATTACATGTAATTAGTAATTGCATTTCTTCCAATTACAATTACATGTAATTGTAATTGAGTTTTTTTATGACAATTACAAGTAATTGTAATTTTTTTTAGTCCTTCATTTCAATTACAATTACTTGTAATTGTAATTGAAAAAAAGGCAATTACTAATTACATGTAATTTCAATGTAATTGAAATCGCCCAAGTCTGATACATACGTATGTACGTACAAACAACCCACTGATTTAATTTTGTAGATTTTTTAATCAAATTTGCACTTTACCCAGAACAACAGAAACGAAAACAATACGATATGATACGATACGATACGATATGAGAGGTAGAGAAGACATTAAATATTTTAACCATTTTGCATACGAAATACTACACGTACATATAATAAATATCATTGGAATTAATTAAATTTCCATCGATTTAGGACACTTGCATACCAAATGTGTAAATGTTTGAAGGTACATAAGGGTGAAAACTATTTTTTATTCAAAATCCGCCTTTATTCAAATCCTACACTTAAAATATTTTTCACATAAAACTACCGAAAACTCCCATTATAACATTTCAAAACTAAGGGAATGTTTCCTAATGTGTGAGGCCTAATGTGTTATTTGGACTATATAAAAGAAAATAACATAAGTGGAATATTCAAGTCCAAATATATCAGCTTATACACCAACTCATGGAGCAATTTTTAGATGTGGATCATTTTCTTGTAGCAACTAATTTTTAAAAGTTATATAACAATATTAAAAACAACTCAATAGGTTTTCATTAATGAACATATACCCTAAGTGGACCTAAATTAAGTAAAATCGAAACAAAAAATATTGTATAAATTGAAATTTAAAACGTTTGATGTATCTTTAAAAGCTGCTTAAGGGGTTACCATATTTAATACTAACTTTTTTAATTGCGGTGAACAAATGGTATCTTTTTTTGTGAAACATAGTGAAATATTGTCCAAAATAGTCAAGAGAAATGTTGTGTAAACTACAGGGTGGTCCAATGTCGACTGACTGATTTGAAATGCTTATAACTTTTTATTTTTACAGGTTTTTATTTATTTTAAATGAACCCTACAAAAAAAAAAAATCAAGTGCCGTCAAATCTGGGGAACGATGTGGTCACGCAAAATCCACATTTTTTTTTAAATTATTCGTTCATCAAAAAGTTCTCGCTGAATCGTCTTTGTGTCTCTCGAGGTATGAGCTGTAGCTCCATCTTGCTGGAACCATATGTCAGGCTTATCGAGAACTACCGGACGTAAAAAATTTTCTAACATGGTCCGATAAACCTCCTGAAGACGGTTTCTGGTTCCCTAGCTTAATTTTCGAAAAAATATGCACCGAAAATCTATCGGCCATAATTCCATACCAAACCGCTCATCTGAGAGGGTGTAATTGTCGCTGATGCACTGCTCTAGGATTTTGGGTACCCCAAATTCGCAGTTATGTTTATTAAATTTATAAACGAAAATGTGCTTCATCGCTTATAACGAGATTGTTAAAAAAGTTTTTATTTTCTCTCGCAAGAAAAATTCAACAACTTTTACCCGTTCTTGGCAAAAAATTAAAATTAAAAACTGTAAAAATGAAAACGTATTAAAGATTTTAAATCAGTCAGTTGAAGTTGGCCCACCCTGTATTTAAAAAGACTAAAACTTGGAAAATATCAAACAATGAAAACAATATATGAAAGGTCGTCTTTAGGGAACATTATGAATATTAAATATTTTACATTTTTGTTTATTTTTTATATTTGTTTATGAAATCTAGTAGTTTTATTAAGATTGTGAAAAAAATCCTACCGTTTACAAAAATCCGACTTGGAAAATTCTTTTAAGGGCGAGTAACTTTTCTAAAAATAACCAGAGTTTAACTTAATCCACAGGTATTTCAATACAAATTTGACATTCATAACTATGGTTAAGTTATTTACTTTTGTTATTTTGAGATAAGTTAGCAGGTCTAAAACTTGTTTGTTATTCTTGTTTTATGTCTACAAAAATTACACTTATATTGCGACTTTTGCACCGACACAATACAACCAAGAAAAACGTATGCATTCAAGTCGATCCTTATGTAAAATAGTGATAGCGGAAATTAAACTGGATGAAAGTTGACAGTTTTGACATATTCATGCAAAGAGAAAAAAAAAAAACCGAAGAGTCCACTTTAGGTTACAGCCTACGTAGACTCATTCGAAGCATAAAAAAATATCCAATTTTCGATACTTCCTTCAATTTTAACCAAATTTGTTATGGAAGGTAACCCAGGCAGAAAAATACAATCGACACAGTGACGGTCGGTTATATGTTGGCAGAACGTGGGACGTGACCAACCGCTCTTTTTTAAATAATTCGTCCATTTCTTACTCCGGTTGCAATGAAAGCAGCAGGCATAAATGACATAATATAGAGCTTAAGTTTTGATCATAAACCATCCACACCCCCCAGGGACGGCAATATGAACACCCAAAGTTGTGAACTTTTTGCCTATAAAATTTTGAGTGCTCGCAATTTTTTGTTTCTAACCCGATTTTCAAATTAACATATTTGTAATCTGTTAGTATACTAGCAAAAAACTGGCTTACATGTGTGGGTTATCTTTAATAGTTCCCGAGATATTCCCATTTGAAAATCAAAATTTGGTTCGACTCAGGTCCAGATTTTTGCGAATAGGAGGACGAAATCGGAGAAAATTTCTTTTTAGGTTATTTAACTTAATAAATTCTTGATTAAATATAAGAAAAATTGAATGAAATATATCTTCTTCCACTCAATAAGTACATTCTTTTAAAGTAGAAATTAAACAAAAATCAAATTTTTGCGAGAACCCACATATAATAATACATTTATATTAGATTTCTGAATATTTTGGATGTTTCAAACTAAAATTCTGTTGAATTAACCGAACTTTGTTATGAAAACTAATGTAAAGTTATGCCAAAATTTGAGTCATAGTAACCGAATTTCAGTTGGCAAATAAGCTAAATGTTTATCTGTGTGTAGGCAAGTCTCTCCCAATCCCCTCTTTAATAAATATTTTATTTAATAGTGAAAATTTTCATTTTAACAAAAACTGAAATTTTTACCTGAAAATTTTACCTTTCTATTAGGATTTTCCAATTTTTTTTCTACCAATTGTGCTAATTGGGATTCTTTTTAAAAATTTCGTAATCTACATTTAATTTACTTTACAACAATACCAAACACTCATAATACGGCATGTTTATAACTCCTTAACAGAAAATCTTCAAAAGTTACTTTTTATGCAAATATTTCTTATTATGAGTCTTTGTTTTCATATCTTGCATCATTTAAGACAATTTAAAAATAAATACAAACACTCATAGATAACGTTTAACTATGACGGTGAAATTTTTGGACATATTCAGTGACAAGTAGTAAATTTTCCCACTTTTTATTTTGCTAAAAAAATTTTAATTAAAACACATTTTTTCATAATTGATTCTTTTAAAAAAAAAAAAAAAAAATTAAAACTTTTTTTATTCAGTTTAACAAAACTGGCACTTTATTTTTTACAAGCCTTTTTTAATACAACAAAAAAATGTAAAGAGAGGGTAAAATTTACCACCACATCCACATAAGAAATATTTTCATAGGGGGTAACTTTTGAAGATTTCCTGTTAGGAATATATAAACATATATCATGTAAGTGTTTAGCAGAGTCGGAAAGAAAATTAACGGTAGATATCGGGTTTTAAAAAGAATCCCATTTTCCATTCTTTTTAGAACAAAAACTTGGGTGATCCTAATATGGAGGTAAAAATTTCAGTTTTTGTAAAATGAAAATTTGCACTATTCAATAAAATATTTATTAATAAACATAATTCAATGATTTTTGGGCTTAAATAGACTTTTAAGTCAACAATGTGAAATTAATGTCCGAATTTATGATTTGCTGTAAGCAATCTCACAATTTATAAAAATAAAAAGAAATTGTATTTATTCTGGAGGCTCTAGCTCCAGCTAGTATCAACCTAGCTAATATGTTTGATTTACGTTATTTGAATGTTTGCTTCCACATATACGCCGATTGAAAGAGACATACCCAATAAATTAGGTATCCCAGTACAAAACGCTGCTTACATGCAAGCAGGTTTGTAAGGGAGTAAGCCCAAAAGAATCCCTTACAAACCTGCTTACATATGCCATGATTTTTATATGGCGAATTCCCACTTAGAAGCATTACTTTTGGTCATAAAAAGCGCGGATTTTAACGCTTACATAAAGCTGTGATTTAATTTTTTACATATAATACAATAATTTTATTTTTTACCGCTCTTCAGAAACAGTTAAATGACTATTTACTTTTTATTACATACTCGAAAATACCAAACACAATCGGAAAGCACTCGGGAAAATTGTTAGAGATCGTTTATAATCGACGAAATGAAACTTTCTGCATTACAACTTGCAACCTTATAAGGGATTAGGGTAAGCTGCTTATAACCTGCATCCTGGTTAGGAAAAAGAGTAAGCTCAACATTTTTGTTTGTTTATATTTATACGAAAATTATTCGTTTCTTTTGCTGCTTCTCAGTATTATGTAATAGTAAGCACTTACATCAGCGCATTTGTTATATTCTGCTTCTAAAAACACGAAAATGTTTTACCGGGTATATATTGGAGTATCTGCAATCGCTTGCGCTGCCTAATTGGATGCGTGCACAATTTTTCACAGTTGGTTAACGCTGATATTTGCCTTATAAATGTGGCAACTTTATAAGCGGTAGGAGGGAAACTATATACAAATCCCACATGAACACACCTGGCTTTTATAAAAAAATAAGTTTTAAAATAATATGCATACGTTATATGTTCAGAAGGAAAATATTTAACTGGAGGTTAAAGACTGTTGGTGCTTTTTAGGGGAAAAATCTCTAAAATTCGATTATTTTAATTTCTACTTAAACGAATGTTTTCGTCGGGTATGGTACAATAAATCAAAAATAATTTATCATCACTTTTATATATAATTATATATGGCCAAACATATAATTATTAATATTTTTTTTATTAAAGTACTAAAAAACAACGTTATAATTACAATCAAATTAATATTCGGTATAACGAGAACGCATTGACTTCCTTGTACACTGCGTTGCTCAACTATAATTACAAAGGATTTTTGCTGTTTCTAATATTACAAATTTTTTTTCAAATTTATACCTGTTTTTAAGAGTGTGATAACAGATAACAGATTTAAGAGATTACTTACTTGATTTAAGAGAAAAGTTGTGTAATAATATTTTAATTGTGTTTCATAACTGTAATTACATATAACGGTAAACAAAAAATTATTTTTCTTTATAATGCAATTTTAATCAATTTTCAATAAAATGCCGCGTGGTTCATATCTAAATAATTTTGAAAAATGGAAAATTTCAGCAAATATAAAAAGTGGATTAAGTTTTCGTGAAATTACTAGTTCACATGTGGCTTTCACAAATTTTGCAAATAATCCGAGTGCTTATGGTAAAAATAAAACAGGCGGCCCGAAAAAAAGCTTTCTGATCGGGAGAGGCGTAAAAAAATCAACTGTGCCAGCAACTCAACAAAGAGTCTCAATTAGATAATCGATGAATGTAAAGTAAATGTGTAAAAATCAACCATAAGTAGTCTCTAAAATTATTCCCAGAGAATTAATCGCCAAAAACTGATGTCTGTGGCAAGGTTATTACCCCGCCACAAAACTGCTCAATTTTAATTCGCTAACAGGAATTTGCAAACCAACTGGGTAAGCCAATAATCGCTGTTGTTGATAGGCCTGTTTAAATATAAATTTCTTTTAAATGTAATTTCTTCTGATGAGAAAAACATCAATCTTGATGGTCCAGATAGTTTACCAGCTATTGGGGAGACCTACGTATGGAACCATGATATTTCTCAAAAAGAAATTTCAGAGGCGGATCCTTAATGGTTTCGCCCCAAACCGGTATGGTTGAAATTGGTGACATCTATTGAAAATAGCAACGAAGAAGAATTAATTTTCCCACAATGTAAGTCGTCGAGTGCGGGCCATGTTCTTTGGAAAACCCATTGAGAATATTTGTGGAGTATTAAACCGTAGAGTTTACGCAGAAAATCTTCAATATAAAAGCGTTTTTCATATAAAAGTAGCAGTTATTGATGTATAGAGATATATAATGGAATAATTTCGAATAAATCTGGTAGTATGGCTGCTCGAATTTTCTCATGCATTATTAAAACTGCTGCTTTAAAATATTTTTCTTAAATTTTTGTAAATTTGGATATTTTAAGTTAAGTGTATTTATAGTTATGAAACACTAATTGATTTTGTTATTAATTTTTAAATATTAAAATAAAAAAATTAATGAATTGTTTTCTTTGTTAAATATTATCTATATATATATAAAATTGTTGCAAGTGGTTTGTGACTTTATAACTCATGAACGGTCAAACCGGATTCGATTAAATTAGGGTTCGTTCGTATGGTCGTGTAGATGCTTTCTCTAAAGTTTGCTCGAAATCGGTCGACGCGTTCGTGAGTTATGACTTTTCATGTCAACATTTGATTTTGTCCATATAAAAAAACAACAACAAATACGTAAGCGCCTTTGAGCGTGTGTGATTCAATGTTAATAATATTCATGCGTAGCGAAGCACGCCGGAATCCGCTAGTTAATAATAAATTGGTTTTACATTTATGCCGGTTAAACTCTTCTATTTTTTGAACTTCCGAAATTTATTAAAAATAATGTTAGTAGTTATAGTTTTGCACCGCAGTGTATAACGAATTTTTCTAAAAGTGTAAACTAGATACAACGAGCACTTTGTAAAAAATATATACAAAATTTGAAAATATATGAAAAGTCATATTTTTTTGTTGGAGAGCCTTTTAATTTATTAGTTTTATTAAACTCAGCATTATGAGTGGGGTTGCCAGATCCAGATTCGCAAAAAGCGTGACATTCGGAATAAAAAAGCTGGATTTTGCAAAAAAGAACTGTACATTTTCAAACCATGTTCTAACTTAAAAAAGCGTTGTCAAGTTTTGTATCAACAAATTTTATATAAAAAATTGTTTTGCGCATTGTTAGGAACATATACAATTAAACTAAAAAAAAAATCTTTCAATTCAGCCTTTTAAATATGTGAGATTTTAAATAATACACTAAAAAATTAAATAAAAGTTTAAATTTTTTAATTCAGTCTCTCAAATCTGTGAAATGTTGAATGTACTAATAAGAATATGCAAAACAAACAAAACGTTCTGTTTTCTTACCGTCTACTGTACTGCATAAACGGAATCCAACTTCGTATACGTACCGTTTTTTGGATCCGTATACGAACTAAAAAACTGATTTTAAGGCACAAAGAATCTAATTCGAATTTGTTGAAAGTCCGTCAATGACGGACCGTTTACGGGCCGCTGTGTTGTGTGAAAAACGGAGTTCTCAATTGAATAAACGGACAGTGAAAATGGAGTAGTCACCGTTGTTGAATGCCGTATCCGGTACGTATTCGTACCAAAATTTGTACTCATTTTTGCAACACATTTTTGGTTTTTTTTTATAGATTTATTAAAAAATTATTTAAAAAAAATACCGATGCAACATGCTTAGTAAAATTTCAAACAGCAATAATTTTTTCTCTAGTGCATTATGCCTATCCATCTGGGTCAAATTTAAATAAACATAAAAAAATTTTTATATTAAAAAACAAGGCATGGAATTTTTTGCCAAACAAACAGAGCCCGAATATATTTCATGTTGAAAGATGATATATATATATATACAACTTTAAATGAAACAAAATAAATCCGGTGCTTAAAAAACAGGCCTAATAATATAAATAAAGTGCCAAAATTTAATAATTAAAAAATATAACATTAAGTTTGTTCGATAACACAAAAATTTGTACAAGTTTTTACTGGAAGGGGTTCGTTTACACAAATACTCAGTTAAAACTGGTAAAAAGAGAGTGTGACAGTTTGATGCCAAAAAACTTACAAGTTTTTACTGGATACATTTTTGCCAGTAAAAATTTGTAATAAGAAAAAAGCATATGATTGAAAAAATATGCTTGTATATTTAGTAAATAAAAGCAAATATTAAATTAAATTATAATTGTTTATGGATTTGAAGTGAAAAATATTAAATAATTAACTGTGGAAGAAGCTAAAAAACATTTAAATTCTTTTCGGTCGACAATTTCAATTAACTTTTATCTTCTCCATAATAACCAGTTGATTTCTTTTTAATATTTAAAACAAGCTGTTTTATCTAATTTAATAATTCCTACACATTTTCCGTTCGATTACTTTTTTGTAAAATTGTCTTACTCTTTGTAATTTTGTTACCGAGTAATTTTTACTGAACTTCACTTTACAAGTAATCGAACAGACTTATTGTTGTAAAATATAATGATTTTCGAAGTTTAAACCAAAGAGAATTGTCAAAAATCGTGTTATATTACAACGATAACACGTTAACATTTGAAATGTGAATTACATTATTGTATTTTATTTTTTATTAAAACTTTATCCCTCTTCTAACAAATATATTTTATTTTGACGATTTTTCAAAATATGATGACGATTTTTTTTTTTTTGAAAATTTGACGTTTTTATGCTCTGCAAACCTGGCAACACTGGTTATGAGTGCAAATGTGAGAAGACCTCGAAAAATGTTTAACCAAATTTATAAAGTATTCTTTTGTTTTCCAGATACCAGGCTTGCCAGATACCCTTTTTCGTTAACCCCAACAAATCAAAAAATCACCAATTAGAAAAAAGGTGAACAAAATAGTTGAGTTAAAATTCTTTATATATTTGACTGCATTAACCGGAGTTGCCAGACACATTAATCGTTATCAGATCAAAAAAATATCTCGAAACAAAATCCCCGAATTCAGCAATGTAAATTCATAACTTTTTTCGTACTCTATTTTTAGTTATCCTCATTCTCAACCTTTAATAAATTTGCAAGGAAACTCTTACACTCTAATTACATTTATTAAAACCCCCATTCAGTTTAAAGCACATTCACTTCCAGAGCTTTTTTATTTAAAACATATAAGGTGCATACTTCATCTTAAAATCTTTTGATTCTATGCTTTTTTTTTCCTTAAAAACACTAATTTTTATTTGATACATACAAAAATAATCTAAATTAAAGTATTGAGATGTAAAAAGTAAAAAGTTAAAAACCAATCGAATTGCACAAGCAACTAAGCTGAAAAACAATAATTTGAAACACCAGTTTCTTTAACTTTTTGTGTCTCGAAAACATCCTAAACACTCGAAAGATTTTCTTTTATAATTTTTGACAAACTTAATTTTATCACACTTTCCGTTTTACTTATGTGATGTATAGTATAAACACATGTGTTGTAATGTAAACGGGTATTTAATAATTATTTCATTATGTATGTCTCCGCAAGCGTATTTTTGTTCACTTAAACTTATCTAAAATTCTGATTATTCAAAACTGTTTTGATGCGTTTGTATTCATTGCATCTCTTGCAACAATCCAAAAATATATTTTAATAAGCCTTATTACTTTCATTAGGCAAAGAGACGATTCTTTTATACAAAACAAGAGGCGAGTTTTACAACAGTTTTTTTAACATCATAATGGTACTTTAAAAATATATCTATTTTTCAAGACACGTTCTTCTTTAGGTAATCAGAATAACCATTTCACCCTTGAATACCCACTGTTATAAGCATGCACAATTTCAGATTCATTTTAGTAAAATTTAATTAAACATTTTTTTCTTTTAAAACATCCCAATACATTAATCAATCAGTAATATTTGTTTTACTTATAAAAACAACATTACTTTTGTTATTTTTACAAAGAATATAGATATTTATATTGTTTGCACCTTCCCTGGTTAATGCAAACACCGAGATGGAGGGTATCCAAAAATTCGGCACAGCCGAATTTACGGTCTGTTTTTACAATACGTGCATAATTTCAGACGAACGTGTGGCACCCGAACGAATACGTAAGGAAATGAGTTTTTATAATTCGTTTGCCTGACTTACGTTTGAGTACGTTAAGCTTTATGTTATGTCAAACAGTAGAGATTGCCATGACATTGCTTTTCGGTTTTTGTTAGTTTATTTCATATACAAATAACTCATTTTTCGTTGCTAGATGGCAACCCAACACTTTAATTGAAATATAAACAAAAACAGCTGATTTTTGCTTAAAAAAAAATTAATTTATTTTGTTTAGAAAACAATAAAAGTGGATATAAAAATATAATTTGTAAAAAAAAAAAACAACAACATTTACAAGCTAAAAATGTGAATAAATATAAATATAAATGAAAATAAAAATAAAAATCATTATTCTTTTTTTTATTAAATTTTTTTGTTAAAAAGTATTACAGTAAAACCCGGTTAAGATGAACTCCGAGGGACCAAATAAATTAGTTCGTCTTAAGCGAGGTTCGTATTACGCGGGTATTTTTAACGATAAAAAATATGTATTTATTAAAACAAAAAACAAGATTTTTACATAAATAAAAAATAAAATTAGCATTTCATGCATCCACAATTAAAAATTCAATTAAAATTCTTAATTTAAAAAAAAAAATCTATTATTTTTTTCTGAATGACTGAATTAACGATTTCATTCGTTATAAGTTTTTCTATTACCAAAATATGATTGTCAGCTTCTTCGGCACACGATTTTGTTCGAATATATTACTTGAACAATTTTCAACATCGGCAGGATTAACAATTTCCAATATTTCTTCACCTGATAAAGTATGTGACGTCAAAACATTAGCATCTATATCTAGAAAGTTATCCACGGATATGAAATTCATATTAGGTCTATCCCATTAAACGGATAAAGAGTGTACTAAACATGGTAATTTGTATGAAAACGAGTTTTTGGGACTGCTTAAAACAGTTCGTAATAACCGAGGGTTCGTATTAACCGAGTTCGTATTATAAGATGTATTTTATATGAAAATTGTTGCCAAAACGTCGGGACTTTTAAATTAGTTCGTATTAACCGAGTTTTACTGTATTTTTTTTTTTAATATTAAATTGTGTTGCCTTTTTTCTTTGACGAATACTTTTTTGTGAACGTCTGTTTTTGACGTATGTGACGTTTCAAATCGCATTGTGGAAACCAAAAAAAGAGACGAAAACGACAACTCTTACGTTTTCACTCAATTCAAAGTGACATTTGCATTACAAAACCCCAAAATGAGACGTGTCACGAATTTTTTGAGTGACACGTCTTACAAAAACAGACCGTTAATCTTTTTTATACCAAATTCGGCACATCGGACTTTAATGCTTCCACTTGTTGAAATTGGTACTTTGTTAGAAAATTTGTTTGGTACTTTTTTGTCAATATTTTTTTTTGGTAAAAACAAAAATTTGTTGGTACTTTTTTTTGAATATTAACGTTTTCGGTACTTTTTCTCTGGGAAAATGTACTTTTATCCAATGCTTTTCGGTACTTTTTTTTTGAAGGTGGTACTTTTTTTGGGACCTCGTTTTCGGTACTTTTTTTTTTTTGGAAAAAAGGTACTTTGTTCGGAAAAATGGACACTATTTTTCGAAAAAGACGGAGAAGGCCAAAGTCACGCCACTCTTATATAGTTATAGATATAGTTTACTATTGTAAAAGCTCTATCAGCCATTTGTATGCAGATGACACCCAAATATATCTTTCTGGTCCACTTGGACTTTTAGAAGATCTAAGCTGTTGAATTAACAGGGACCGTAATCATTATGAGTTTTATAATAAAAATTACACAATAATGATTATGTTATGAGTTTTAAGGATTTTCTTCAATGGTAATGAATATTTTTGAGTAATATAAATAAAAATCAGCCATAATCATTATTGTTGAGCAAAAAAAATACAACTCAAAAATAATCATTATTTATGATTTTTATTTTTTTCGCTCAAAATAACACTCACTTTCATAGAATTTTTAAGGTGCCTTTCACAAAAATTCTCGAACTTTTGGGGTGTGTTCAACATGTGATATGTTGAATTCCAACGATATAATAATATTTATTATTATTATTAATTTTAATAATTTTAATATTGTGCTCACTTTGGAATATTCCTTATAACTGACCGAGTTAGTAATAGTATTTTACTCGTACCCAATTCAAACAACAATCTATAAAAAGACTAAATATTCGTAAAATTAAAAATGATATGGAAAAAATTTAGTATTAGTTTGCTCTCAATTTGAATTATAACAGCTTGCGGTCTTCGTGACATTGATTTTTTATTTTTTTTTAAATTGGGTATAGATTTACATACCACATTTACTATTCTTAATGCCCAGTATACATGCATATTAGGGCTATAACCAAATTTTTAGCATAGTACCACGGGTTGGGCAATGAAAGTAAGTTTTATTTTGAGCGAAAAAAATAAAAATCATAAATAATGATTATTTTTGAGTTTTATTCTTTTTGTTCAAAAATAATGATTATGGCTGATTTTTTTTATTATTACTCAAAAATAATCATTACCATTGAAGTTAGTAATTTATTTCAGTTAGTAATTTATTCAAAGAATTAAGAAGAAGAAGCATTCTAGTTGAGAAATGAATTGTGCATTGGTATTAGTTAATTCTGTCTCTCGAAACAATACTTGTGTGTATGTAGTGTGACAAAACTCCACTTTAGCCACAGTCACCGCTGTGTCGACAGTGAGTTCGAATACCAGTACGACACCAAAAAAAAAGTAAAAAAGTTGTTCATATAGAGCAAATTAACAATATAAAATACTTTGTTCAATTGACACATAAATTAACCACTGACGAGTGCCAGGAGGGGGACGAAACTGCGGCAGTCTGGTGTATCCCTTGTGTCCGTAAAATTTTGCAATAAAAATGTTTTCTTCTTCTTCTTCCTGTAAAGAGACTAACTAAAATTATTTACATTTTGCATAGTTTTAATTTTTGTCGTTTCTTTAAAAAATTTATGTTAAATGTTTTATATAATTAAGTTAAGTTATTCCAATCATAGTAATTTAAAATTTTTGAGGTGCTTTAAGAGACTCTTAGTCTTATTTGTACCAATAATCGAAATAAATAAAAATAAATAAATTACAGAAAGATGAAAACATAATAAATAATTCATTATTTTAATTATGCGACGAACAAGAAATCAAAATTCATAAGAATTGTGGAGTTTTAAAAACTTAAAAATTGCAGCATCATTTTAATTTCTAAATGGGTCTGTGATGGATCCTCTGTTCTGAAACAATACAAGCCATGTAATGCAGAAAATTCATCACATGCTAATTTACTCATGGTATCTTTCGTTCCATTACGTTTAACAAAAACTTATATTGGTTGAGAGCCGTCAACTAGTAGAGCTACAGAAATGGATGTATGGGAAAAGAAATTCCCCCCTCAACTAAGTATTGCAGACCAATAAAGTTTTGCTCACAAAAATTGAACAAAATATGTGCGTACTGAAGAAGCTTGAAAAATAAAAGATCAAATTGAAGAACTTCAACCAGTAATATTTGAATTTGATGACTAATGTATGGAAATTAATTTTAAAATGATACAATGATCGATGGAAAAGTTGCACAAACTTTACCCGAAACAAAATCTTCGTCAAGCTGCACCATATGCCAAAAATACATCAGGTCAATAAAGCCAGTCACCATCACAAAACGATAGTTTCAACGACGCATACGAATTTGGAATTTCCCATCCTCATGCCAGAATTCGTTTTATGGAGCATATTCTTAAATTGGTTGATGATTTGGAATTTGGCCCGTTAGGCGAAACAGTGAGAAATAACGAAGAAAATGTAGAAAAAAGGAAGGAAAAAAAAACAAGTTCAAGAAAAACATCATCAGCTGGCCCTTATAATTTACCAGCCTAAACAAGAAGAAGGAAATTCTAATGATCGAAACACAGCAATGAGATTTGTTTCCGATCCAGAAACTGCAGCATCTACCACAGGAGCACATTATGAATTACTAAGATGAATCCAAATCATAATAGATGTTAAAGCATGTAACAGAAAGATTTGGTCAGTATGCCAATGAAACAGAACTTCTTTATAACGAAAAATGCTCTAGGAGACATATGCCAACCACATTTCATAAAATGTTGTACCATGGGGAACAAACAATTCAACACAATATGCTATCAATTGGAGATCTATCTGAAAAAGCCCAAGAAAAAAGAAACAAATACTACAGATATTTTAGCGAGCACGATTCAAGAAAAATGTCCGGATGTTGTACTAATGAAGATCTTATCATTTTTTTGTTGTGTACATCAGAACAATATATGTATGTATGTCCAGTATTCTACAAAAATGGAAATCAACTTCAATCGATTTAGATGAAGAAGCTAAACAACTTCTGGAAAATGAAAATTGCACAATTAAAGGTCGAAAAAAACATAATTTTTATTTTTAATAAAAATTATAACAAACTTGCTAAAGAATTTTTTATTAATATTGTTTAATTAAGAGTAGCTTATAGATTATAATTTGCTTCCGATTTACGTATATACATATTTGTAATAATCATAGAAATAAAATATATATTTTAAACCAATAATAAAAGTAAAATTACTTTAAATTTTATGGATGTCCTGTTCCAATATATCCAAGAATACTATTTGGACATTGTTAGGAGTTTCAAAATGTCCTTTTTTTAGTTTAACCTTGCAATAACTAGCCTTGTTTTAAGAAAGCCAACATTTGGCCCCCGTGAATATTGGGACTAAAAAATTGACAGGGGCCAAAAGTGACAAGATATAATTTCGAGAATAATAAATAAGTTTCAGTTGTAAATACAACCGAAAAAATAAGAAATTATGAAGAAATACCTATTTGACTGTTAAAACAATCAACTTTTATACTGAAATTCAACACAAAATTAAAATGCATTTTTAACTACCCATAACTTTTGTTTCTATCAGTCGATTTTTACGATTTAAGTCGTTTTTTACGAAAATTGAAGGGTAAAATTAAACCTATCGAGCAAAAAAATGCATAAAAAAATAGAAATCCAGTCAAAAGTTATGGAATTCTGACCGCCTTCTCGTGAAATTACCCACTGTACGCCATTTAAATGACTCTTTTAAAAACTATACATTTATTATTTAAGATTTTTGCTTTAAATATTATATTTCAAAAATAGTATATTACTTTCTATAAAAGTTGTGATATTCGATAACAGACGAGGCTTGAAAGGGTTACAAATTTATTTATTAAAACTGAATATTTTAGTAGATTCTTTAGTCTTTCACATTTAGAAAAATCTTAAATTTAATATAAATAAATGTGAAAAAATAACAAATTGTGTTTTTTTATATAAAAGTGCTACAATCTTTTTTCGAAAAATCGTTAAACATAGTCAGACTCCAGGACCCAAAAAAGTAAATGTTTGGTAGAATTCTAAATTTTGCAAATATGGATTCTTTCTTTAAATCAAGAGTAGCTAAATTTGAAAAAATGCATTTTAAAAATAAATTGCACAAAAATTCAATTCTTTTCGACGATGGAAAAAAATATTAATCCGCAGTATGAAAGTAATGATCCTTTTTAGTTTTAAGAAACTACGAATGTTGAAACGTACACACCCTGGGATTTTCGAACTTCGAGAAAATAAAAACGACAATCTTTAATTAGCTAAGGAGAGTTTCTGAGTACAAAATACCCAGGAAGACCCTATTCAGCATAGGACATTCCCGTTTTTAGAACTTTAAAATTTTAAAAACTCTTGGCTGCATTAAAAAATTAAAAAGCAGCGATTGTGTTCTTTTACTGTAATCAAAAAATAACCTATTATACATAAAAATACATTTTTGCTGTTGCTGGAATTTTGGAATGCATTTTGCACTTTTTAATTTAGGTGTGCTAGATATTCCTGTCATCTGTAAAATATGTATACTAAAAAATTACGTAAATTAACGTTAACCTTCAAAAACTATAACGAAATAATGTAAAATAACATCCTTGTTAATATTGTAAATCCTCGTTAATATTGTTGGTCTGTCTGTCGGAATCTTTGTTCCACCATCAGACCCACACGGCTGAACCGATCTTCTTGAAAGATGGAACAAACAGATATCGCCTACCTAGGAAATTACTATAGGCTTTATTAGATCTTGATCGAAAAAAGGGGCGTGATACCTCCCATGCAATCCAAAGTTTTAAATGACTTTACATTAGCTTCTGAGGCATATATTTGAACAAAACCACGCACGATGTTTTTACCCCGGCTTCTGTTCAACCATATACTTGGCACGGCGATTTATAAAGGGGTGTGGCACCTCCCAAACAAACTGGCAATTAACATTATTTTACCTCGGCTTCTATTAAACGTTTATGAACGAACTTTGGCACGTTGTAGACAGGATTTGACAAGGCTCGGGCACTTCCCATACAACCTGAAATTTGAAATTGCTATTCCTAACCCATGAACAAAGTTTGGCATGCCGGTTTATAATTAAATTTTTAAGAACTGTGGCTAAATGAAAACACAATGAATGCGAGATAATGCCCCGAAACCGGGAGAAAAAAGTATTTTACCAAAAATAAGTACTTTTTTTTCAATATAAAAGTACTTTAAAAAAAGTAATATATCCAAAAAATGTATTTATTTTAAGAAGTACAAAAAAAGTACTGTTTCCAAAAAAAAGTACAGCTTTCGAAAAATGTACTTTTTCCAAAAAAGTACCGCTTTCGAAATTTTATTTTTCTAAAAATAATATACTTTAGAAACAAAACCATCCGGTCAAAATCATAATTTTAGTAGGCTTGAAAAAACGATTGAAACCCTAGTTCAGTCAATTACAAATTTCACGGATAGAATGAGTCATATGTTGCAAGAGATGTTGAGTATCCAGTCTATGTTGCTGCAGACTCTGTTAAACAAACCATGAACAGTCTAAAAATATGTTACTGGAACGCAAACGGCTTACGCCAACAAAAGGACGATCTTGAATATTTTCTTAGAAACAAGCAGATTGATATAATGCTTGTTTCTGAGACGCATTTAACTCCCCGAAGCTTATTCTCAACTCGAGGTTACACATTTTATGACACTAAAGACCCCAGAGGTAGGGCATGTGGAGGCTCAGGCATTCTAATTAAAACTCGACTGAGACACTATCTCATGTGTGATCTTTGTGAAGATCTTTGTGAAGATTATCTTCAAGCAACCACAATATGTTTAGAAGAATTTGATATGAACATAGTTATTTCGTCTATTTATGCTCACTAGGCTCACGGTTTTTGGCACCTGGGGACTATAATGCCAAGCAATCATTCTGGGGGTCACGTCTCATTACCCCGAGGCCGCGTTCTGTACAATACAATTTGTAAAATGGGTATGAACGTGATTTCTAGCGGCGAACCGACATATTGGCCATCAGATCAAAATAAGATTCCAGATCTTATAGATTTTGGAGTAACTAAGAATATTGCGAGAAACTTATTAACTGTAGATTCTTCGTTGGAGCTCTCTTCACATCACACACCTACTATTGTTACCCTTTTTAACCCCAGAGAAATGGTATACCCTTCTGGTGGCTTACCACTTACAGACAGAGGAACAAATTGGCTAAAATATAAAAAATTTCTCAGTACTCATTGCTCGGAAAACATTATGGTGACCAACCCAGTTCAAATTGACCTTTCGCTCCAAAATTTCGAATCAAATCTCAAACTGCTTCAATAGCTTGCAAACCTTGTGATTGTAAATCATTTACAATAGAATTTACTTCACAAGTGTGGTGTAAATTTTTAACCATTACTTTAATTGCCCTTGATCCTATGTCTTCAAAACTATACCACGGAGTTTTACTTTCAGTTAACGCTTTAGTTACATTTCTGTAATCATTGGAATCAGAAGTATTTATTTTGTATGTTCCTGAGCGTATTATTTTAATTGTAAATGGGGTTTCTATAATTTTCTTTAGTTGTAAATGAAATTTCTGATAATCTCTTATACTTGTTACCACTATAGGAGGAGGTTTTCTGTCTATATCGATTTTATTTTGCTCTGGTTTTTGAAGCGTAGCCTCTTTTTGATCGCTTATTTCAAAACATTCCGGAGAAGAGTTAGATTTTTTTCTATTTTTTTTGTAATATCCATTCAGTTTCTTTACAGAGCTCATCTTCGTCTGTTTCGAAATGCACAGTATTTGGCGGTGTTGATGGATTTAAAAGATCTTGTTTTCAACGGTTGTCTCTACGGGTTCTTTTTCAACCAGTTTTCTAACGATTTCTGAAGGATTTTTATTTTAAACGACATTTTTATTGGTCTTTTTGATTGACTTTTTATTAAATTTTTTCTTATGTTTTTGAACTATCCAATATGTTTCTTCGCATAGTTCATCTTCATCGGTTTCAAATTGATTTTCTTTTTGAATCTTCTGATTTGGAACAGAACTTTTTGTATTATTTTGTTCTATATAATCTCTCAGACTATCATTTTCTTCTTTTAGTTGAATGCAGTATTTTTCCAACACTCTGATTCTTTCATTTAATTGTTTAATTGTTTTCTCTAGTTCTTTGACTTTAGTGATTCGAAATACACTTAAAGACGGAGTAGATGACAATTCATCAGTATTCATCTTGCTAATTTTTCCTACAGGGGTTTTAAACAACCACTCGCACAGCTGATGGTGTTTTTTATTTTTATTGATGCTGACAATACCACAATAAGATTTGCTTGAGTATTTTGCTTGAGCACTTTGCTTGAGTGAAACAACTGCTGTTTATTTTTTTTTTCGTTGCGTTGTATATATTATAAGTCTCTGTCTTACAATTGAGTATTTTTCTTCCAGTAAAAATTTATAATTTGGTAAAAATAGAAATAAATTAAAATGAAAATAATCATTAATTTCGATCACCGTTTTAACCGACATTGGTATTGATTTAACCGGGCACGATTATACGGGTTTGGTGAAATTTGCAAAGAATAATAACGCTGTTTGACACGATTTTGAAGAGCTTTTTGACAGAGCCCATATAAAAAACGACCGCACAGTAAGGCAGTGTTGCCAACCGATGAGAATAAAACTTTTTATTTTTAATGCTATTTTACGCCTTGAACATTATCCCTCAGAATGGAAAATTTTGCTTGTTAAAATGATACCTAAGCCAGGCAAAGATCACACAAAAGTTGAATCGTATAGGCCTATCAGTCTGTTATCAAATTTATCAAAACTTTTTGAAAAGCTGTTAGTGAACAGATTAACTACTCATGTAACCCTGAAAAACTCTATCCCCGATCACCAATTTGGATTCAGAAAAAAACACAGCGCAATTGAGCAAATTCATAGACTGGTAGGTTAAATTAGAAGAGTTTACTAGGAAAAAAAGTATTGTTCTGCACTTTTTATTGATGTCTCACAAGCGTTCGATAAGGTTTGGCACGAGGGTTTACTCCATAAAATAAAAAATATGTTACCACCAAATACACATAAATTACTCGAAAATTACATTACAGATCGTAAGTTTACAATAAAAGAGAACGAATTTGTCAGCACCCCACAAATCATACAAGCCGGTGTTCCACAAGGTAGCATTTTGGGGCCACTTTTGTATATTTTGTACACCTCTGATATGCCTACAAATGAAAATACGCATATTTCCAGATGATACAGCGATTTTAAGCTCTCATAACAATCCACTTGAGGCAACACGTATTTTGCAAAGCCATATTCTTCAATTAGAAGTCTGGTTAAATAAGTGGAAGATTAAAGTGAATGAGCAGAAATGCATCCACATAACTTTTACGTTAAGACGAGAAACTTGTCCCCAAATTCGAATTAATAATCACATTGTACCCCAACATTCAACTGTTAAGTACCTCGGAATTCATCTTGATCGTCGTCTCACGTGGAAAACCCATATAGATGCAAAATTAACGCAGATAAAATTAAAAACCATTGAAGTTAATTGGCTAATTGGAAGAAACTCGAAACTTAAGCTAGACTGTAAGCTATTGCTCTACAACTCGACTATAAAACCCATATGGTGCTATGGTATTCAGTTATGGGGCACTGCCTCTGCGTCTAATATCGAAAAAATACAGAGGAAACAGATCAACATTTTGCGTTTAATTACTGGTGCCCCCTGGTATGTTAGAAATTTAAACCTTCACAGAGATCTGAATGTTTCCTTTGTTAAAGAGGAAATTGCGAGACATACACAAAACTATTTACTAAAATTGGAAACTCATCCAAACAATTTAGCGCGTAATCTACTCAATAATCGTGGTCACCAACGCCTTAGAAGGAGGACCACTGCTGACTTGGCATACTGCTGACTTGGCATACTGAAGTGAAGGATGAATGGTTTTGATCACATTGTATAATTTACGAGCATACAAAATTTTGTCTGGCACTGGCCGGACTTAATAGTATTTTTATTTTGTAGTTTTAAGATTTGAATACTTATTGTTAGTTCACATAATTTTAGTAAAGATTCAATAAAATAAAAAATGAAAAAAAAAAGAAACAAAAGGTGGGCACTTTTTATAAAAAAATAATTTTTCCAAAAAAAAAATACTTTTTAAAAAACATACTTTTTCCAAACAGAAGTACATTTTCCAACAAAATTCTCTTTTTTCAAAAAAAAATTTTTATTCCAAATAAGTACTTTTTCAAAAAATACCTATTTCAAAAGAAGTACTTTTTTTGGAAAAATTTTGCCTGAAAATTTTGTGTACAAAACTTAAATGCCGAACTTACTGTATTATTAAATAGTTACTTTGCAGAATTCGGACTTAATTTTATAAAGTTGGCAGTTTGATTGAAAAATAAGTTTAACTTTAATATAGCCACCCAGCATTCATCCTTAAATTATGTATCATTCTTTTGTGTGTCTGTTGGAATGTTTGTTACATCATCAGGACCAAGCGGCTGAACCGATTTTCTTGAATAGTGGACCAAACAGATATCGCCTACTTAGGAAATTACTATAGGCCATAAGGGCGTTGCACCTCAAATACAATTCTAATTTTGAAATTGTTTTACGTAGGCTTCTGTGCAGCAAATTTCAGCAAAACCTTGCACGATGTTTTATAACAAAATTTGTAAGTAAATGGGCGGGCTAGGAGAAGTGAGCGTGGCACCTCCCATACAGCCCGAAGATTTATATAGCTTTACTTCTGCTCCTGTAGATTCAATATGATCAAAACTTGGCAAGGCGTTTTTAAAAATCAAATTAAGTACTGTGGTATAATTAGGTACTGTGGTATAATTGTTTTAACTCGGCATCTATTAACAGTATGCTTACGAAGTTTGACACTGAGTTTTATATTAAAATGTTTGAGTAGTATTCTAAAAGTGGGAGGGATACGACTAGGGTGACAATTTTTTTCTGATATAAAATCAGTACAACATTCTTAAAAAATATCAATTTTGCAATGAATTCTAAAAACACAGCGAATTGATTTTCCCTACGTAAAAGTTCACAAAAAACCTACAAAATTATTATTAAACAATTTAAGACTAGGCTAGTTCTTATGAAATTAAATTATACACTGAGTGAATTATGCAAATGATATTAATAATGCAGTTTTTCATAAAATTTTAAGAGAAATTTTATTTGTTTTGAGAAAAAACTTTTATTGGTTTAAAGAAAAATGTCATTAAAACTCGTTGTAAAGGAAATTTTAGTTGCGTCAACCGCATTTTATTGTGAAAACGAATATTTAGTTGTACCAACAGAATAAGTAGGAAATCGTAAAACTGTTTGTGTGCAGACTGACGACTTTCATTTTTCAGCCCAATATTTGTTTCTAAAAACAACCAACACTTTAAAATATTAAATCTGTCGGATCCTAATCCATTCTTTTCGAACTAATCTTAGAGTTAAAACGAATTTCAAACATTGGTATTAGTTAATTCTGTTTCTTCTGATCGAAACAATACTTGTGTGTACGTAGTGTGACAAAACTCCACTTTAGCCACAGTCATCGCTGTGTCGACCGTGGCTCAACTCGTTAAGAGGTGAGATTACGATGCATAGCTTGATGCTAAGGCAGTGAGTTCAAATACCAGTACGACACCAAAAAATAAAAAGTTTTTCATATAGAGCAAATTAACAATATAAAATACTTTGTTCAATTGACACATACATTTACCACTGACGAGTCCAGGAGGGGCCGAAACTGCGGCAGTCTGGTGTATCCCTTGTGTCCGTAAAATTTTTCAATAAAAATGTTTTTCTTCTTCTTCTTCCTGTAAAGAGACTAACTAAAGTAATATTATATAGTAATTAATTAAAAATTAATTACGATTGTCATTATCTGACGGTTGCAAAACACAAAAATACTATTAATTTTAAAGAGTTTTGTCCATCAGATTTAAAAATTGGTAATGGGGAAAACACATCTGACTTTCTCTTTTGGTAAATTATAAATTCTGAAAACCTTATTCTAAACAGATCAAAACGTGTCACAGTACGGTGACCGGTAATATGGTCATTACTCTCCGATTCTCCGGTAGCCCTCAGCCGCATCATAGTCAATGCGGCCTAGTACTTAACGTGTACCTCAATTGGGCGAATTGCTAAAATAGTCTCGGCAGCCCTAGTAGATGCAGTTCTCATTGCGCCACTAATGCCCAAACAGCATATGTTCATTTCGATGAACAGTGAAGAAGCCCCAACTCTGACAAGAATAACACCCTCTAGTGTATAATTTAATATAGAGCATTTTCTAGGTCGGTGTAGGGCTCTAAGAGAGTTTAGAATTATGTATATAGGAAAGTCTGAACTTAGTGAAAATGAAATTATTGATGTATTAAATGGTATTACAAAAGACTGGAATTTTTTGGCAAACTATATAAAGGCATGTGTTAATTATAGAAATTTTTTAGTAACTGAATATAATTCTTAAACATTTGTATTTCATATCATTCAAACTATCTTTTGTATTATTTTAAATAGTTAGTCGACTGACGACATATAGTCAAAGTCGCTCATTACTTATTTTATTCTTATTTATTTATTTATTTATTTATTTAGAATATATTTTATAAAGCTTAATTAATAAAATATAGAATAAAAGCGCCGGGTAACTAGACCATATGCGCACGTATATAAATTAAAAGTTGTGTAAGTTTTATATACAAAGGATTAATTAAAGAGCAAGTACCGAATTTAAAAAAATATTAAATAGATTAAATTTAAGATTTCTACCAAAATTAATATTTTACATGTAATAACATAGGCTTTAAAACTAAACATCTCGGATATTATGTTTCTGTAGACATGTTTGGATTTTAGACAAATTACAATCAACTGCACAGTCGAGAATCTTCTTGAGTGGTTCGTTTATTTTCGAGTATGGGCAAACAGTTAAAATATGGGCAACGGTTAGAGTAACATCGCAATGATTGCATTTTGGCGGATCTGTTTTCTCGTAGTAATGCCTGGAATTAAAGATGGCTTTACCCACTCTTAGGCGGGCTAGCGTTACACACTGGGTCCTCGTTAAATTAATGCTATATTTTGGTCTCTCAGGCGCTGGATTTTGTTCCCTTTGAATAATTTTAAAGGGATTAGTTATAGTCTTAGGAAAGCATGGTGTTTCCGTAATTTGAGGCAAATTTAGGGCGCTTTTAGCGCCATTATCAGCATTTTCATTACCCTGAATTCCAATGTGGGAAGGAACCCATAGAACTAAAACTTGATGGTCATCATTTTGTAGTCGCAGCATATCGTCATAGACGCCATTATGATTTTTAGTTAAAGCTTTTACGGCACTTAGGCTATCAGTGCAGATTAACGTTCTTTCGCCATGTAAGATGGAAATTGTCATGGCAGTTCTAATGGCTGCGATTTCAGCTGTAAAAATTCCTGTATGGTCAGGCAAACGGGTTTCATTTATAGTGTTAAATTGAGCTCCAGGGCTTTGTTCAACTATTGAATAAGCCGTCAAGTTGTTTTGGAACGATCCATCAGTGTAGTAGATCCTAGTCGGAGAAAAATTAGAGATTTTTCTAGAAAGCATACGTTTAAAGCATAAAGGATTTGTTTCATTTTTATTGTAAATACTAAAACTGTCGTCCATCTTAACAAAAGTGTCAGAGCAAGCAACGTTATCAGGCTTATCCGGTATAGAGATGTTCGATTTACTAAGAAGTGAAATTATTTTATTTATAGCAGATTGTGGGTTTTCAGCATTAGAGTAAAGATGTATCCAAAAAGTTTCGTGCATGCCGTCGGAGGAGATGGTTATTGATCTGGCTGCCATGCTAAAAGCATTTTTATTTAACTGTGTTTGAAAATCTGTGAATAAAGCTTCTTCTCTTAATAACTCCAATGGGGTTGTCCGCAGCAGGCCAGAAGCAGTTCTGAAGCAATTGTTGATTGAAGTGTTTATCTTGGCTATGTTCTTCTTTGAGGTCCATCCGTATATGTTGATGCCATGCAAAATTGTTCCGATTGTTAATGATTTACACATATTTATGGCAGTATCAATGTGAGGTCCCTTGTTACGAGAGCAAATAAGTTTTAAAAGGTTGTTTATTTTACTCAATTTATATGCCAAGTGTTTGATATGACAGTTCCAAAGCAGATTTTTAGTAAATATAATACCCAAGACTCTCATTTGGTCAGAAAGTTGAAGGGTTACATTTCTGACACAAATTGTGCGACTTTTACAGTTATTCTTTCTGCATACGTGAAGAACCTAAGTTTTATTCGCAGGAACAATTGCTCCTCTAGTTTTCGCCCAATGGTAAACTTTAAGATCCAAGTTGTTTAAATTCAAACGGACGGTTTGTGGATTACCAGAAGCTACAGCAAATATATTGTCAGCATAAATACCAACGTAGTCGATACCGGGAAGATTTTCCACGGCCTTTGCCAAAGAATTTGCATAAACGTTGTACAATACCACAGAGAGTGGTGAACCCTGGGGTACACCGTTTTCCAAAGAGTAGGTTGCAGAAAGATGCCCATCTACTTTAACAATTACCTTACGTTTATCAAGGAAAGACTTCAGAAGTTTAAGAATCTGTTTAGGAACACCCCACTCATTTAGCTCCAATATAATATATGTTGATACTACTCGGTCAAAAGCTCTTTCAATGTCCTCTGAGAGAAGTATGCTATGTTTACCATTTTTGAGATTTAGACGTAATATTTCCTCCAATTGTGAGGAAGGGTAATGCGCCTGAAACCGGATAAAGATTTTTTTTCCAAAATAATCTTTTTCTTAAAATAAGTACTTTTTCTTTAAATAAAAGTACTTTTTCCGAAAAAGTACTTTAAAAAAAGTTTTATCTCCAAAAAAAAAACTTTTTCTACAAAAAAGTACTTCTTAAAACTTAAAAACGTATTATCCCTTTGACGACGAATAGTTGATATATGACCCATTTTTATTTTTGTAGTATTATTTATACCTTGGAATCGATTTTTTCAAGTCAAATCATACCAACCACTTGGACCAATATGGTCTAAGTGCCGAATAGGGTGCCCCAAATTTAAAAAATATTAATCTTTTTTCATAATTTTTGGTATATATTTTCTCAAACGCTGTTGGATATAGGGGGGTGAAACTTTTGGTAAGGCATGGTTAAATCCTTCGGGTTTTAAAACACATTGAGATATTTGGAATTTATTCATTCATTTACCTACAGGACACTGATGCAGTATGGGACATATATAACTCTTTTGTCGTCAATGGTAAAAAAAGAAAAGTTTTTGTTCAGTTTATTTTTATTTTTTGTGAGTATAGAAATTTAAGAGTTTTGTGATTGATTTCTCTAAATAAAATTTATAGATTTTTATGATTCCAAATCTGTGTCCAAATTTGTCTATACCATCATAATTTATTTTAGGGCTACAGTCAAAACTCGATTTACGACTCAAGCTATTTTAAAAATTTTGATATAGTCGACACGTCCTTCACTATTACTTGGGTGCTTTATTTGTTCACTAATTTTGACCGTTTACGACCAATGGGATATAAAAGGGTTTTTTTTATACAGGTATAGAACTTTATGTTGGCAACACTTTATTAACTGGCTGCAATTTTGTCAGCTGTCAAGTGATTTATATTTAGTTTGGTTTGGCATTTCAGCATGAATAGACTGACGCCTGAACAAATTCCAAATTGTGCAAATTTATTTTGAAAATCATGGTTCTTCTCGAAATACGTATCGCGCACTACGTCCATTTTACGGTCAGCATAATCGTCCATCAGAGTAATTAATTCGATTAACTATGGAACGTTTTCGCACCACGTTTACTGTAACTGATAATATGCATCCACAGAGACGTAGTACAGTGCGTACGGAAGAAGTCATTGCTGCTGTAGAGCGTAGCGTTGAGGAAGACCCCAATCAGTATATACGCCATCGTTCCCTCTTAAGAGCCATGATTATTGACTTTTTCGTTCATCAATTGAACAACCATGATGTGCAAGAGCTGCGGTGTCAACAATACGGCGCAACATGTCACACAGCTCGGGCCACAATTGATTTATTGAAGGAAACGTTTGGTAACCGCATAGTTTCACGTTTCTTACCCGTGAATTTGCCTCCAAGATAGTGCGATTTAACTCCGCTGGACTATTTTCTGTGGGGATAAGTGAAGTCGCTAGTCTACGCCGATAAGTCCGAAACGATTGACCACTTGGAGGACAACATCGACAATATACGGCCACAAATGTTGGAATTATAATGCCAGAATATTATCTTTCGAATAAAGTAAATTTCATGTCAATTTAAAAAATTCACCTTTGTTTTTATTAAATTTCAATGTTCTATACCTCTATAAAAAACTATGAAGGGTGTATACGATGGATTTCTAAATAGAAGGAGTTGCAAACAATATTTTTAACAACACTTTTCTTAGAAATTTTGGATCAATAAAACGGAATCCGCAAAAAATTTCAAGTTATCCAGCAGTTTAATATTGGTCGGCAAGGGTTAAATAGAGTTTATAAGCTCCCAGTTTAGAACATTTTTAAAAAAATATGATTTACAATCTGCTGTCATTATTTTATTTTATACAATCAAACTTAAAATAACCCCTTTTTACTTTCATAATGTGTAATTTCTCTGTTGTAATTAAATACTTTAATATCATTCCTTAAATATTGTTATATAAAGTGTATCAATGAAGCAGAATAGGGGTTTGTTTTTATCTTAATATAAGATCATTGCGATTGGTAAACTTTTAAAGATGAGCTGATTGGCAAATAAAGTCTATAGAGATAAAAATCCCATAATTTAGAATATTTTTTAAATGACAAATATCAAAAAAATTAAAATCTCGTTGACTTTAGCGATTGATCTAAAAAATTTTAAAACTAAAACCTTTATCTACGATTTTTGTTATCAAGCAAAAGTATTAAAAGTTAAACGTGGAAACCTTTCAGGGAAAAATATATACTCTAATTTGCCATTAATGTAAAAGCCGTAATAAATTTGAAACTCAATTTCATATTCGTAATAATTGAAATATCTACTATTTTGTTTTGGTAACCCTTTATCATCTGGGGACTCCAACGGCTTTAATCCCCTTGTACTATATATGTAAAATAGATTATTTTTTTGGGTTTCCGTTGTCACGAGTGTTTAGATGGACTACTTAACACTTTCATGACCGAACTGAAACAAAAGTATTTTTTTTTTTTGCGGATTGGGGTTTATAAACCCAGAAACTACAATATTTTTAAAGAAAAGTGTAGTAAAAATATTTTTCTACTAATTCTTCTATGAAAACATCTACGGGACATATATATCCCATTGGTCGTCAACTGTCAAATATAGATAACAAGTCCTCACCCAAGTAGTAGCAAAATACATGTCGAATTTATTTATATTTTCTTGTTTAGGTCATATAACACATGGTTTTTAATTATTTTGCTATGCGCACCACATATATTTCAAAATTATGAGGGATAGACAAATTTGGAGACCAGATTTGGCTAAAAACAACACTTTATTTTAATAAAATCAAACAAAAATTGCTTAAATTTTCATACGAAAAAAGAACAAAAACCTCCTTTTTTATCTTTGACGACCAATGGGATATACATATATGTAAGTCCAATAATGTATCAGTGTTCTATAGGAGGAATGAATCAAATCGAAATATCTGAATTTCGATCCCATAGCGTCCGAGAAAATATGTACCAAAAATTAGAAAAAAAAATATGCATATTTTTTTAACTTTGTGGTCACCCTGTTCGTCATTTAGACCATATTGGGTTGGTATGATCAGACGATCACACAATAAATGACACGAATTTCTCTTCAAATACTGTAATGTAGTCAGAAGAATTAATTCTGGTGCTTGGTAAATTAAGCACAATGTCGAAACAAAAAGCTCCCCAAACCATTAAGGATCCTCCTTCTAAATTTTTTTCCTGAAATATCGCTGTTCTTTATGTAGGTCTCTCCAATAGCTGTTAAAACCATCTGGACCATCAATATTGAACTTTAGCTCATCAGAAAAAATCACATTTAAAAGAAATTTATGTTCAAACAGTCGTAACAACAACAGCGATTTTCGACATAACTTCTGTTGTTTGTAAGTTCCTTTTAGCAAATTAAAGTAGAGCAGTTTTGTGGTTGGGTAATAACCTTCACTCAGAATATTCTTACAGTAACTACATGTAGGTCATGCAAACAGTAGTAGTTGCTATTGTAGTATTTCTTCTATGAGAAAAAGAAAAATGACTAATTTAGACAATCATTTCAAAAAAGAACTTACCAAAAATACAGTACTTCAGTAGCAGTTGTATTGAGTAGTTATTTTAGTATTTTAATAAACAACTACCAAAACAGTCATTTTGTAGTTAATACTTAATTTTTTTATTTATTTAAAAATAGAAGATTAATTCGAGTTTTTATAAATTCTCATTTAGTTTATATTTGTTATTATTTATATGTTCATAGTTAGCAAATAATAATTAGAGAATTTCATTGTATCTACAATGCATAAAAACCTCATAACTGGAATACCGTTTGGAATTTCGACTTTGCATTTCAAATAGGATGTAGAAAATACAATTTTTTATTGTAATTAAAAGAAAAAATATTTTTTTTTTTTTATTATCGTAAAAACTATTTTTAAGAAACCGAAGAAATAACTGTTTAAAATAGTAGTTTTTACAACTTATGTAGCCGTTTTATGTTCATTATTTTGTTGGTCGTTTTTATGCATTCATTTAAGGTTAGTTGTTTTTGGTCGCTTCGTTTGTCGTTTTTACTATCATTGTAGTTGTTTTATCAACAGTTAAAAATAACTACACGGTCAGTCATTTTTATGACAACTACAGTCATCGCCTTTTTGAGGATATTTTTTTAAGTCATTTTAACTCTAATTTTTAGTAATTTCTACATTCATAATTTAGTAATTTCTACCTTCATAATGAGTGCTGGGACAGACATCAGATTCTAGCGAGTAATTCTCAGGGAATCCTCTCAGAGCCTATTTATGGTTTATTTGGATACATTTTCCTTACATTCATCGATTATCTGATTGAGACTCTTCATTGAGTTGCTAACACAGTCGATTACTTTACGCCGGTACCGATCAGAAAGCTTTTTTTTTGGGCCGCTTATTTTAATTTTACCATTAGCATTGGGATTATTAGCAAAATTTGTGACAACCACATGTGAACGATTTATTTTTCTAGCAATTTCCAGAAAACTTAAGCCACTTTTAAATATGCTGAAATATGAACCATGCGGCATTTTACGGCAAATTAATTAAAATTGCATAAAAAATAAAAATAATTCTTATAACTATTTTCTTTATTTGCTATTCTTCTTTCAAAAAATGTTGCAGCATTTTCTCGATACAAAAAGTTGGTAAAAAAAAGTATGATATCCCAAAGCTAAATTTTCCAAACGAACTAACACAAGGGAGGTATCCTGACCCGGCAGATCTTAATGACGTTCGGATGTTGTAAAGAATAAGAATTCAATATCATGTTTAGGCGTTACTAAGTGGGGTCAAAATTACCCCATTTTTCGTTTTTAGACAAGTTTGGTATCAAATGAAAGGATTTTTGAAGGCACATTCACTTGTGTAAAAATTATGTCTAAAGACTTTCAAGTATTTTTGTTATTAAAAAAATGTGTTTTGAGTAACATTAAATCTGACGTTTTATCACGGAATTATAGTTTTATTGAGCTAAAAATAATGCGTAGTAATGCCTGTTGAATTTAATCGAGGGGGTGTTTGCGCTTTTTCTGATATTCGAAACCGTTAGGTTTTTATGTGACTTTTAACGAAGAGCCTTTTGACGCTAAATTTCAAATAATTAAAAAATTTTGCAACTCTGGGTAAACCATATAGGCAATATGGGTGTATAAAATTTTTGGTTTCTTGAGTACTTTAACCCTGTGAACAAATAAATCGAAATGTCTCTTTTTTTGCTCCTTTACAACATATCCAAAGTTCATTTAAATCTGCGAGTTCAGGTCGGGATACCTCCCTTGTAAGTATAATAATAATCGAGAATTGGTCGACAAAGTTCTCTTGTTCTCTGAACTATGAAGACTCGTTTTCATTTAAATTTGATAGAAGTAGATTTTTTTAGCTCTCAGCTAAACATTTTTTAAGTTTTTGAAAATGTCCTAATTTTTTAACTACTCCATCAAAGACGAATTTGGATAAAAAAAAATCGGGCCCCCCTCCAAAATACTGGATACGGCTCTGATGTGAACCAACATTAAACATATTTTTTTATAATTTTTTATAAAGCCATGTGCCGTTTTTTAAATCTATTTTTCGCGTTAAACATTTTAAACAACATCGTGATGTCGATAATCCTCCTATTGTTGTTAAACTTAATTCGCCCTATGAAAAGAACTTTTTCATAAAAACTGTATCAGCTTTTCGTAGTAAATTTAAAACATCACTTAGATTGCATCATGCAGGTTTCGATAGCGATGAACCCTTTTACATAAATGAAAATTTAACACCACATAATTATCAGATTTTTAAAACTGCACAACGTCTAAAAAAAGATGAACTGCTTAAAGCCGCCTATACACAGCGTGGGATCGTATACGTAAAAGTTAACACTGACGATGAGCCCTTAAAAATAGAATTACTTGAAGATTTAAACCAATTTTTTCAGTCTTCAAGTTAAAACATGTACCGTTTCAACATCTTACTCAATATATATTTTTTGCCTAAGTGAAATTTTGCATTCATTAAACATGCTAATATTTTTATTATTTTTATATTTAAACAACACAATCTGTAAAATTTGTATTATTTTTATTTTCATCACACATTTACTACATATTGTTTCAGCTAATATTTTATATTTTCATTTTTTCTTTGCTTTATTAATTTTTAATGAACGTTTACTTTACTCTGCTAATACTGACTGCGTTGTTGTTAGGGATGGTTGCGTTGAAGGAAGATATTTCAATGGGAGATGATAGAGGTCCAGTTGGAAGTTCCAAGGACACGACTATGAATATGGTGAAAATATTTGCTAAACATAAAAATGGTGTTACAATATCTCACATTAACGCTCAAAGTTTAAATAACAAGATCGATGAGTTCAGACTGGTTTTTGAGAATTCAAATGTTGATATTGTTTGCGTTTCCGAGACATGGCTTTCCGAAAAAATACCTGACAGGCTTATTTGCTTAAACGGTTACAAAACCTTTAGAAATGACCGGGCTAAATATGCTGGTGGGGTTGCCATCTTTGTAAAGGATAATATAACGTGCAAATTCAAAACGAAGTAGTGCCAGGATAAAAAAGTTGAGTTTATTTTTGTTGAAATTATATCTCATGGAAGAAAAATGCTAATTGGATGTGTCTACAGACCACACAAGAATATACCTTGCAATGATTTTATATCGAAATTAGAAACATTAACCGTTGCCTATAATGATATTGTGATCTCTGGTGATTTCAACTCAAATATTTTAAAGGAATCAATTTTATCTGATGAAATGTTGTCACTTGGACTTTTGCCAGTTAATCAAACAGTTCCAACACACTTTACAACTTCGAGTAATTCACTGCTTGATCTTTTCTTTGTTGCAAACATGTCAAATGTATTATTGTATGACCAGGTTTCAGCATCATGTTTCTCAAGACATGATTTGATATTTCTAACGTATAATTTTCGGATTCATCGAATGGACCAAATTTGCTACTATAGAGACTTCAAGCGTTTGAATTATAATCTGCTACAGGAGAGTTTTTTTTATATTAATTGGGAAAGTATGTATATATGTGTTCTGTATGTATATATGTGTTCTGCAGATGAACAATTGTCTTTTCTTGAGTATAATATCCAGCGGCTCTATGATGACACCGTCCCTTTAAAATCTAAAAAAATCTCGGAAAGATCAAGACCATGGTTTTCAGCTGATATTAAACAATTAATTCATAAAAGAGATTTAGCTTATTCCAGATGGAAGAGATTTAAGACTCCTGAATTAAAAGTCGAATATCGCACTGCTAGAAGCGAGGTTAACAATAAAATTAGAATTTCTAAAAGGGAATATTATTCCAAATGCTTCGGTTCTGCTCTTGAATCGAAGAAAACCTGGAAAACCATTCATGAAATCGGAATCGGAAGTACTGATAGAACGAACAACTGCAATGCCGATGCTAATCAGTTAAATACAATATTTACAACCTCACCGAAAGTTCCAATCAACGGCAACTTTTACAACTTTTCGTCAGATATGGACAACTTTACTCCTGATGATAATAATACGTTTGAGTTTTCTTGCATTACACAGTCTGATATCGTGTCAACTTTTGCACTAATAAAATCAGAAGCAGTAGGATACGATAATATGCATCCGAAATTTTTAAAGATACTTCTGCCATTACTTCTGCCTTATATAACTCACCTTTTCAATACAATCATTACAACCAGCACTTTTCCGCAGAAATGGAAGCATGCCAAAATTATACCACTTCCGAAAACAAAAACTGAGTTCCGCCCAATTGCTATTTTGTGTTACCTTTCTAAAGTATTGGAAAAGATTCTACAGCTGCAAATGAGTGAGTATATAAAAGATAAATGCCTGCTGCATGATAAACAATCTGGCTTTCGTTCGAATCATAGCTGTATAACAGCTTTGATTGATGTTTCGGAGAGCATACGACGTGAACTCGACGATGGTAAAGTTAATTTCTTGGTGCTTCTTGATCATTCGAAAGCTTTTGATACGGTTGACCATCTTACGTTATGTTTGAAACTTAGAAATTTTTTTAATTTTGCTTCGTCATCAACACGGCTCTTATTTTCGTATCTAACTAATCGCACACAATCCGTATACGCAGATAACACTTGGTCTAACTCGCTGACTCTTACTAGAGGCGTGCCGCAAGGGTCTATTCTTGGCCCTCTACTTTTTTCTATATATGCAAATGATTTTCCCGATCAGCTTTCATACTGCAAATTACATATGTACACGGATGATGTCCAATTGTTTTTGAGCAGTCCAGTGCAATTAATCGCAGATGCTATTACGAAAATTAATTATGATCTTGATAAAGTATATATAAAATGGATATTAATTTTTTTTTTTTTTTTTTCTTCCTCCAAATCAATTTATATTAATTTTTATTTAAACCTAAGCCCGTTCTAGAACAAACACAACTGATTATCTAAACATTTTCCCAATCCAAACACATACTGCCGCAACTGGCAATAATCAATACTGGTAGGGAGGCATCCTAAAGAAGAATTTAATCATCATTGGATTCAACATTTTCGGTTTGCAAGTTCTTGTAGGTGGCAACGGGAACATAAGTAACCAAAGTGTACAATTTGTTGGGTGAATCTTCATCATCATTACGGCGGCGAGCCAAACGTACACGCACGCGGAAAGGTGTAGATCTGATACCCTTGGACCAAATGTGCTTGTTTAAACGGGTGTCAATTCTGACATCATTGGTACCCATTTCCTTTTCGGCAAATTTGCGGATTTCCTTGATAGCACGGGGAGCACGTTTCTTGAAGCCAATGTTGTGGACACGCTTGGCCAAATGAATCGTGCATTCACGGTTTACCACTTCATTGATGGCAGATTTGTTGCGTTTTTCACCTTTTGTTTTGGCCATTTTGCTATTATGAAAATGCTTATCTGCTATTCACAGTCCTATCGGAAATGAAAGCCTGACGTAAAAAAAAGCTATATATATGGGCGACAGCAAATGGACTTTGTCTCAATCCGCTGAAATCAAAATGTCTGATAATTCACCGCCAAAGAACTGTGCCAGTTATCGAAAACGAAATTCTTATTAACGGAGGAAGAATTGAAATCGTAGAGTCGGCTAAAAACCTTGGCATTATCTTCAACAGATATTTAACATGGACCAACCATATAAACTCACTTGTTGGTCAAACCTATGCCAAGTTTAGAGCTCTATGGTCAACACAGTTTTTTACGCCTTTAAAAGTCAGAATATTAATTGCAAAGTCTTACCTCATCCCCGGTTTAATTTACGGCTGTGAACTCTTCGAAAATTGTGATACTACTAGCAAACGCAAGCTAATAGTTTTGTATAATAATATCAGTTTTAAACAATTTCTTCTAAATTTTTTT
The DNA here is from genome assembly GCA_021234595.1 of Delia radicum. Classification (NCBI taxonomy): domain Eukaryota; kingdom Metazoa; phylum Arthropoda; class Insecta; order Diptera; family Anthomyiidae; genus Delia; species Delia radicum. Next base: position 114,888,910 of record CM037851.1, read on the forward strand.
TTTGCATAATTTGATTTATATTTATATAACTTTATTTTTACACTTTTTTGTTAAAGCATTTGTGATGATAGAACAATATATTAGAAAGTAGTTTTAAATTTATTTTTGTTCTTTTTTATTGTTATTTACGTGTATGAGTATCTTAAATTTAATTTTTTCTTTTTTTATATTTAACTTGCAATATTATTTTTTACCCAAACTGCTTTCCTGTACTTTAACTATAAGATTTAATCTTGTTGTACAGGATATGTGAATGTAAATAAATAAATAAATAAATAAATATATTGTTCCATACAAAATTATATAGAAATATATGAGATTCACTGCTTTGGATATGATTACATATGGTCCACTACAAAGCCACATTTAATTATATGTGGTACAATATGAACAATATTTTCTGAGTGAGTGATTTCTGAGTTAGTTTACTTAAAAAATTTTAATTTTAGTATTAGATATGTTCTTTTAGAGGAAACTATCAAAGCCTCTCGCAACACCCCTCATTTTAATAAAAAAAGTAAATACAAATTTGATAAAAGCTACATTTTGCTACAAAAGAACGCTTTTCGGAGTTAAATTGTTAAAATAGAGCCATGATTTTTAGCCTCCAAAGTTTCACCCTCGTAAAAAAAATGTAAAAATAATATTAGTCACGTATATTAGTTTATGAAATTAAATATAATATGATATAATTGTTGAGAAAACAATTATATATATCACACACAAATTTGTATGAAATGGTATATACCGCCCCAACTTGTGTGCAATTTTCTTTCGATATTTTTAATGTGGTATGGGGTCGCTGAAAAGAAATTATTTAGGAATCATAAAAGTATTATATTTTTACTCTTGGATATATCACTACGCAAGAGTTTTAGCCTCCTACTATAAGTTGGGTAAATTTACTATCTGTGTTTAAATGGAACAAATATACAGTTGATGAACAAAAGTTTGTAAGTTTACTACGCAAGTGCGTAAGCATATAAATAAATTTAGAAATAAATAAGTAATTTTACCGAACTTTCGTCTAAAAACATGTCTTACGTGTAAATATTCGGATAAAATGCGTAAAAATACATTTTTATATGCGTAAAACCCCTTAAAAATGCCTATATTTACCTTGCAGTGAGAAAGAAAAACAGCCCAAAAAATGTTTTAAATAAAACAAAAAAATTACTTTTAGAATTAGTTTTATTTATGTGTTATATAATAAAAATTTAAAAATAAATATGCCAAACGCCAAAACGTACCAAAAACGTCAGTTATTATTTGTTACAAAAAATTTTAAGATTTTCAAAAATTACGATGTTTTAAAAATTGATTACACTACAGTCAAAGATTGCACTTGCATTATGAATTCATATGCTTTTGAAATCTTGAAATAGTGCATATACTTTGGAAAATATGGCTCATTAAAGTTCACTACTTTTAAAACAGGAATAAAAATGCGATTGTACACAATCATAAGAAACTGGTAGTAGATAAAAGACATCCTAGAGTATACGTACGCCAAATTTGAATAAAATCAAATGGCTGGAGGCCAAATAAAAATACCTTTTTTGAACGTTCTCTCGTGGAATGGACTCTATGTAAGTGGTTGCTACATATACAGAGCTTCGAACATTAATTTATATTTTGAGTGAATTCCTTAAAAATTAAATCTGTTTTTTTATATTTCAATGGGAGTTCAATTATTGGAAACCCAATCATTGGGAATTCAATCGATTTTTTTTCTCAATCGATTTACAATTTGGGAATTGCCGAAATCGCGGAATTCAATATAAATAAATATAATAAAATAACTAAAATTGACACAAACGCTAAAATTTATTTTTTTTTTTCAGTTGGTGATTTTTTTCATTTTTAGTGTTTTATTTTTAATTTTAGCAATTTTTTTAAATTTTGGTAATTTTTTCAGTTTAGCGATTTTTTTCAGGGACCGTAAATAATGATTATTGCTCGTTTTTTTGAATCAAAAAATCAATCACTTAGAAGAGACATAAATTATTGCACCATTATTATTATTTTTTGACAATCTTTGCATATCCGTCATGATTTTTAAATTTTTGATTTTTAAAGTTTTCTTCAATGGTAATGATTATTTTTGAGTAATAATAAAAAAAATCAGCCATAATCATTATTTTTGAGCAAAAAAAAAAAATAAAACTCAAAAATAATCATTATTTATGATTTTTATTTTTTTCGCTCAAAATAAAACTCACTTTCAATGTGTTGGATTGACATATCTCAGGAAGTAGGAGGAGCTTATCGAAGATAATGGTATCAATCTCTTCTTTGGAAGATTTTCTAGCAGATTAATGCATCAATCATATTTGTGGGTGAGGTTTAAGGGGTTAATTTTTAATTTCAAATAGGGCTTTTTTTGCCGTATTTTGTGAAAGTAACAATGTGTGGGATGGACATATCTCAGAAAGGAGGAGGAGCTTATCCAAGATTATGGTATCAATCTCTTCTTTGGAAGATTCTCTAGCACATTAATGCATCAATCTTATTTGTGGGTGGGGTTTAAGGGGTTAATTATTAATTTCAAAATAGGGATTTTTTGCCGTAAAGTCAAAATTTGGAAGCTCGATTTTCACCGTATACGTATGTTTTAGTGGACTTTTTTGCTCAGTACAATCCCAAGAATCAGAAACGCGAAGCGCCCATTAAGATTTTTTTTTCCTTCCATACTAATCGCCCGACCCTAATATGTATATATATTTACCCCTACATGAAAGTGAGTCTTATTTTGAGCGAAAAAAATAAAAATCATAAATAATGATTATTTTTGAGTTTTATTTTTTTTGCTCAAAAATAATGATTATTGCTGATTTTTTTTATTATTACTCAAAAATAATCATTGCCATTGAAGAAAATCATTAAAACTCATAACATAATCATTATTGTGTAATTTTTAGTATAAAACTCATAATGATTACGGTCCCTGATTTTTTTTTTTAATTTTTTGCGGAATTTTTTCTATTTCAACAATTTTTTTTTTCAATTTTAGCAACTTTTTTTTGGGTGAGTTTTTAAAATTTTTTTTCAATTTAGCGGTTTTTTTTTAAACCGATGGAATTTAGTGATTGAATAAATCGAATGATGAAAAATGTTTGAACTCAATAATTCCATACTCAATCACAATTGAATGAAAGTTTGAATTTTTCAAAGTTCTGTACTTATACTTATTTTTTAAATATATTTCCACAATTAGGCTGCAAAGACTTGGAAATTCCATTTCCATTTATGGATGTATAAATGTTTTGTGTACATTACCAAGTTTTTTCATTTACTTTTACACATATTAGTTTGTTTGGTAATTCACAAAAATTTTCAATGATTATTCATTTTTAAATATTTTTTAACCTTTTTTAATTTGTATTTTTTTTTTTTCAATTTTAAAATGCCAAAATATTTATTTACAAACTTTGTGCGTAAAATTTTTTTTAACAAAATAATACTAATTTTGGACATAATGTGTTAAATTGTAAACTCATAATGGGTAAAAACCCTGTAAGTGTGTGTATTATTGTATATAAAAGTGTGGGCAATATAGTGTATATTTTGTGTATAAATTTACTGAATTTGCGTAATATTACATAAAACTTTACTCATTTTATATTAGTGAATTTACAATAATTTTTTTTAGAGTGTAGGCAACCACAAAATTTAAAATATTCAACAACAATTAACTGCAACAACATTTTATGTTGCTTCAATCGAACACTAAGCCAGACACAGGAGAGTAAATCTTTCGAAAACATCTAAGCGATCGGTGCAGTAGATATGATAGGTTAGGTTAGGTCAGGTCGAATAGGCGATTCGGAGAAGGGAAATGCTTCCCTAATCCGACTCAAGTCCCTGAGGACTTACACCTAAGCCAAAGAGTCGGCTTGTTGTGCGCTCTAAAAATCAGTCCCATGTAGATATGACATGATTACAACACGAACTGTATTGCAAATTTGCCCACCAAATTTGTTGTCTTTCTTTAACGTTAAATTGTGTTTCTAAATAGTGATCCTATTTTTTGTCCGTAACTGTATGAATCCATATATGGTTAAATGTACGGATCCGTAAATTGAGGGTATATGGACACATGTCCTCATATATGGCACATATTGATATTCATATATGCGGGAAGCTTAATTAAATCTTATGAACTTGAGATTTAAATGTCTGCGAATTTAATTTTTAATCAATTTTGACAATATATATGGGTCTTCATATATGTGTCACCATATATCGGCAATTGACATTGAAATAAGAAAATTCAATGCTCATTTATGTCAATATTAAACATAGTATATGATAATTTTCAGCAGGGTAGAAGTAAGTATTTTAAAGAAAATAAAACACAATGTAGTAGAGTTGGTATACACATATTCAGGCTATTTCACCACTTCCGACTTGGTGGTTATGGATGAAAATGTTTCTGTCTTAACCCCCAAATGAAAATGGGAACGATTATTCAGTTAAAAATAGACATATTTTTTATGGGCGTCACGATAATTTTTCTAAAGAACGTTGTGTGAATATAAACGTTTTCTGAGTAGTCGGTCTGCGGCTGGGCTTAGGGGTTTTCTATTCTGTGGTTTTATACTGCTGTGGTGAAGTATAAAACCAAGTATAAAGTATCGGCTGAGTAAAACATTTCTTTAAAGCTGTAAAATAAATTAGTTACTATTTTATTGTATTGTCTAATAAAAGTAACATTTTAAACATTAAGGCAAAACAGCGTCTAATCTATGCCAGCAACTTAGTGGTCTTGCCCGCTAGTATAAAATATGTTTCCTTGGTGTAGGGACTAATTAACTGAAGAGATATTTTTAAAGTTTGCAAAAAAAACACATTAAAAATGGGATTCAAAAGGGGATAAGTGCCACCAAATCAGTGCGCCAAAACTGCTGGCAATTTCAACTTCAAATTTGATATGTTAGTCCTCCAGCGTAGACATCAAAATAGGAAAAATAATTCTTTGCCTTAAGGTACTACTTAAACACATTCGGCTAGAAATCTGAAAATATGCTTTTTGGGTTTTGTAATAAAAATGTGGTACAAAGAAAAAAGTTGCCCTCTTATCACCCAGCCCAAACCGCTGAAGCTAGGAATTTTAAATTTTGCATTTATGTTTCTCCTCTGGCGTGGATATCCACAAAGTGAAAAGGTTTCCTCTTAACTTCCTGCCCAAACACTTTTGTCTAGAAATCTGAATTTTTAAATATCTATTCCCTGGGTATGGATGGGATAATTCAATAAAGAGATGCTTTTTAGAATTTCCAATGATAACCTGATTCAAATGGCAAAAAATATTCGACTTGAAATTTGGAATCAATTAGTCGTCCACTTTGCCGGGATTTTTGTAAAGAGAAAGAAAACTTTTTAGAAATTTAGCATAAAAACAGGGTTTAAAAGGGAAAATGGCTATTAATCACATAGCTTAAACTGATGGATATACTAACTTGCAATTCGGCATGAAGGGTTCTACACCAGCACAGACATTCTCTAAAATAAAATTTTTTGAAATTCCTACCGGTGGGGTTGGGGGCAAAGAGGAAAATATATCCGTTTTCATTGTCTATCCAATAACGTTTGTCTAGAATTCCGACATTAAAAAATGTTTTCCCTGAAATTTTTAATTAAAACATGGTAAAAATTTAGTTAAAATTACCTTAATTGACATGTAGGTTTTTCCTTGAGCGTAGACATCTACTAAGAACGAATTTTTGGACAATTTTACGGATAGGATCAAAAAGGGAAAGTCTCCCTTTAGCTTCTAAACCAAACGAATCAGGCTACAGATCTAGATATACTTTTTGCATTTTTGATAAAAACGTGTCATTAATGGAACGTGCACCCCTTTATGCTTGTAATTTAAAACCACGAAATGATTAAACAAATTCATTAAAAGAGGAAATCTATTTTCTTCTTAATGTATTCCGATATTAAAAACTACCGATAACGATGTCTCGGAGCGATAATAAAAAATAAATTTAAAAAGATTTTGGATATTTAGAATTTAGATATTTAGTTTGGGGTACTAATGCCCGTAATTTCAAGCAATAGATACCTACCGGTGCTTAGATATCTACCCGTATACACGAACAAAATCGGGTAGGTATCTAAGCACCGGTAAGTAAATATTGCTTGAAATTACGGGCATAAAAGGGGTAAATTTTGTACTATGGTACTCTTAAAAACGAAATGAACATAGAAGCACAAAATTTGGAAACTGTAAAAAATATTTGGTCCTGGGCGATTTTTTCTCCCGATCCTAAATCTATTTTTAAAATTTTTCACGTTTCTGTCTTAAGGGGATATCCTGATTAAAAGCCTTCAGATATCTTTTGATGGAAATCCTCGCGGGACACTCGACACTTAGGGCCCATCTCCACCGTATTGGTAGCGCGGACTCTGAAGTGTGCAAGGTCTGTGGAGAGGACGAGGAGACCTTGTAAAGTTAGCAAAAAATTTTGCCGAAAATCAGCGAGCTGATTTTTAGCAAAAAAAATTAGTAGATTCAGCAAAAGTTTTGCTAACACTTAGTAGATTAGAAATACGAAAGCCTTGCTAAAAATTAATAAATTTTTTGCTGAATTTTAGTAGACTGAAAAAAAACTCAAAAAATTTGTAGAAAAATTGTAATTTAGTTAATTTATTTGCTGAAAAGCATATAACATATTTTTGTGATTCTTTTAAAAATAACTTACAATAATTACGAAATATAAAAATTTTCATTTTCCCACTTTGACGACATGAATTAATTTAATATCTGGAAATATATAGAAATAAATATATATAACATAACAAACTTACATCAATGGTTGTCTATATGACGCTATCTTTTAAAGTACGTAACTGCCGAAGATAATTATAGAAAATAAACAAAAACAAAAACAAACGAAACGAAACGAAAAACACAACCATTTTTTTGCATTACGAAAAAGAAACCATAAAAATCTACCTAAGATGTGTGTCTTTGTCTTTCGCTTTACTCTGTCTACATGTCAGTATATGTTTGTTTGTTTGCAATTTGACCACACTAGATAATTAATCTAACATTTAGTTTAGAAATACATATTAAATTTAAATATTTTATTTTGTCTTTTATTTAATTAATAGACAATTATTTTCACAAGCCGGTGACAACGCAAAATTTAAGTTGTTTTAATCCTCAATTTTGTTTTATGTATGAAAAACAGATACAAAAGTCATTCATGGTTGATTTTTTTATATGTCTTATAAGAGTTGTACTTTTTAGTATAATTTTCCTCTTCTCTACTACATCTTGACATGCCGCGACATCTGCTTCATTCTGCGTATATCTTTCACTCTGGTTGTCGTCCACACTATTAATGTGCTTATCAGCACAATTTTTTTTAGCAAAATTAATTAGTAAAACATTAGTATATTAGTAAAGCATTAGTATAAAACAGTTAAGTGCTGAATAAGTATAACAAAAATTTTGAATGAAAACACGATTTTAGCAAAAAATTTTGCTAAAAATGCTATACCTGATTTACAAGACGTTTACTAACTTGTCTACTAACTTATTTTTTTGAGTGTATATAAGAGTGGCGTAACTGAGATACTGAGTGAATTAACTTCGCCTAGCCCAGACCTGTAGACCTAGCAACTTGAAATTTGGAACATATGTTCCTCCTCCGACTTAGACTTCCACTAAGAAGCGATTTTTTGATATTTCAACGAACAAGACCAAAAAGTTGAGTAACTAATCCATTTTCGGAAAATAATGTCCATTTTTCCATAAAAAAAGTACCTTATTCCAAAAAAAAAGTATCGAAATACCAAAAAAGTACCTTCTTAAAAAAAAGTACCAAAATCATTGAAAAAAAGTACATTTTCCAAGAGAAAAAGTACCGAAAACGTTCATTTTCAAAAACAAAGTTCCAAAAAATTTTCCTTTTTACAAAAAAAGAAAGTACCAAAATAATTTAATTTTCTATAAAAGTACCAATTTCAAAAATCTCCCTTTTCAAAAGTACCGAACTTTTCCAGAAAAATAATTACCGAAAAAAGTCCCTCTTCCAAAAAAAAAGTACCTAAACTGTACCCTTTTTAGAAAAAAGTACGAAAAAAGTACATTTAGCAAGAGAAAAAGTACCGAAAAAATTGATTTTCAAAAAAAAACTACCAAAAAAATTTCCTTTTTACCAAAAAAAGTACCCAAAAAAATAAATTTTCTAAAAAAAGTGCCAGTTTCAAAAATGTCCCTTTCCAAAATAAAGTACCGAAGTTTTCAAAAAAAATTCCCAAAATTTTCAAAAAAAAAATACTAAAAAATGTATCCTTTTCAGAAAAAAGTACCAAAAAAATTTTCTTTTTCTAAAAAAGTACAAATTTCAAAATAATACTTTTTCCCTAAATAAGTACCTTCTTCCAAAAAATAAGTATCTTTTCCAAAAAAAGTACTTTTTCCAAAAAAAGTAGCGAAAAAGTTACCTTTTCAAAAAAAAAAAAAAACCACAAAAAATTTACCTTTTTACCAAAAAAAAAAAAAGGGAACTACAGAAATTCAATTTTTCTGCAAAAGTACGAATTTCAAAACAGTAGCTTTTCCAAAAATAAAGTACCAAAAAAGTTTATTTTTCCAAAAAAAAGAGGTACCAAAAATGTACCTTTTCAAAATAAATTTTGTTTTTCAAAAAAGTACCAAAAAGTATTGGAAAAAAATAAAAAAAAAGATTAATTTTTCTACAAAAGTACTAATGTCAAAAAAGTACTTTTTCCAAAAAAGTACAAAAAAAAATAAATTTTTCTTAAAAACAGTACCAATTTCAAATATGTATTCTTTCCAAATAAATTACCTTTTCCAAAAAAAAATCCATTTTTTCAAACAAAAAGTACCAAAAAAATTAAATTTTTCGAAAAATTTAGCAATTTTAAAAAGTGTTTTCTGTATCTTACCTTTTAAAAATTAGTTTTTCCATAAAAAATACCTTTACCGAAAACAGTACTTTTTCCGAAAAAAATACTTTTTTCTAAGAAATTTCCATTTTCCACAAAAAAAATACAAAAAATTTTAAAAAGTGTTTTCTGTATCTTACCTTTTTGTGTTTTCTGTATCTTAAAAAAATACCATTTTCAAAAATTACTTTTTCCATAAAAATACGTTTACCAAAAACAGTACTTTTTCCGAAAAAAAAATACTTTTTTCTAAAAAATTTCCATTTTCCACAAAAACAAAAAATTTTAAAAAGTGTTTTCTGTATCTTACCTTTTTGCTGTATCTTACCTTTTTCTGTATTGTACCATTTCCACAAACAACTACCAACAAAATTTAATTTTCAAAAAATTACCCATTTCAAAAAAGGACTTCTTCCCCAAAACACTTTTTCCAAAAAAAAACACACTATTTCCGAAAAAAAGAGAAAAGAATAAAAATTTTTCTAAAAAAATACCATTTTCAAAAATTACATTTTCTTCCAAATAAAGTTCAAAAATAAATTGAATTTTTCTAAAAAAGTACCAACTTCAAAACAGTACTTTTTCCAAAAAAAAGTACATTTTCCAAAAAAAAAAAAATTTTCTAGCTTTTCCAAAAAAGTACCAAAAAAAAATTAACTTTTTCCAAATAAGTACCAACTTCACGAAAATACTGAAAAAAAAAATTTTTTTAAAAATAAAATTATAGTTTTAAAAAATTACTTTTTTAAAAAAATGTATAATTTTGGAAATAAGTCCTTTTTCCATTTTTTTTGTATTTAAAATTAAAAAAAAAAAAATTAAAAAAAACTACACTCAATGATAAAAATTCCTGGTTCAACGAATGTCAAACTTTTCATATTTAAGTAACGCTTCAACGAAGAATCCGAACGAAAACAAAAAATATATAAATTTAAAAAATGTAAACAATAATTGCATAGTTTTGCTTTTTATTAACAAACAAAAACTTAAATCTTTGTTTAACGAATATATCTATTTAACGAACAACCTTGACGCCCTGTAATTCGTTTAACCAGAATTCTACTAAATTTTCTACAAATATAATTTTGTTATAATTACGTTCTATTTTTTTTCATATTAATGTATATACATAATCTAAAGGAGTGCTGTGAGTGACTGACTCAACTTAAACTCAAAATTTCAAAGGGATTTTCCAAAAAAAAGAGGTAGTAAAAAATGTACCTTTTCAAAAAAAAATACAAAAAAAAAATTATTTTTTCTAAAAAAGTACCAATTTAAAAAAAGTATTGGAAAAAAGTATAAAAAAAATTAATTTTTCTAAAAAAGTACTAATGTCAAAAAAGTACTTTTTCCAAAAAAAATATGTTTTCCAACAAAAGTATTTTTTCCAAAAAAAGAAAAAAAAAATACAAAAAAATAAATTTTTGTAAATAAAGTACCAATTTCAACTATGTACTCTTTCCCAAAAAAATTAACTTTTCCAAAAAAAATTCCATTTTTCCAAACAAAAAGTACCAAAAAAATTAAATTTTTCTCAAAATGTAACAATTTATAAAAATACTTTCTTTATCTTCCAAAAAAAATACCTAAAAAATACCGAAAAAGCACCTTTTCCAAAAAAAAACTACCAACAAAATTTAATTTTCAATAAAAGTACTTCTTCCCAAAAAAAACCCTTTTCCAAAAAAGGTACCATTTCCAAAAAAAAAAAGAAATTAAATAAATTTATCTAAAACAAGTGGAAGCATTATAGTCCGATGTGCCGAATGTGGTATAAAAAAGATTAAATTCGGCTGTGCCCAATTTTTGGATACCCTCCATCTCATTGTTTGAATTAACCAGTGCAAGTGCAAATAATATATATATATATCTATATTCCTTGTAAAAATAACAATAACAATGTTGTTTTTATAAGTAAAATAAAATATGATTAATTAATGTATTTGGGGTGAAGAAAATAATGTTGTATCAATTATCGTTAAAAGCGAACTGCACTGTATATAAATACAGATAAAGATTTACACAATTCAATATATATGGTTTGTGTCTTTGCTATAAAAAAATCGTCGATATTCAGGCGCTGAAATCGCTATGTTTAATTTCTATGATATTAAATATATATTTGAATTGGGAGTTAAAATCCAATTAATATTCTTTTAAGAATCCAATTGCAATTGATGGAAACGTCCAATTGGGAAAATTGCCAATAGCGCCATCTATTAAGTTATAAAGGGATAGGTTTAAAGGGACAGTAATAAGAAAAGAATTGTTTTAAAAATAATAAATATATTGTGAATTGTGCGCCCCGGTAGGCTAGTAGGTAGCGTGCTGGCTTATCAGTCCGGGGGTCGTGGGTTCGATTCCCACCAGAGGCACTGGTCTGTTTTCGCTACAACGCGCCGAAGGCCATAGTAGCTAGTGCTCGGTTAGGGTAATATTTATATAATTTGTAATTATGTGATTATTAATTAATAAATAAAATAAATATTGTGAATTAGTAATTTAATTTAATATCTAATTGTAATTGAGAAAGGACCTAATTGGAAGAATAACTGGCTCCTCCATTTAAATTGTGAAGGGAAGTTTATAAAAAAAAAAAAAAATAGAAAAAAAATATTCTAAGGAAAAAAACTTTTGTTTTGTAAATGAAACGAATTAAGTAGAAAAAAATCTAACACTCGATTAACGAGGGTTATGTGGACAAAAATAAACTCAGTTTATTGCAATAATTAAATGCAGTTTGCTTATAACACTTGAAATAGGGGAAAACCACAAATCGATGTCTCAAAGTAATCAATATTTGTATTATCCATACATGAAATATTTACATATAATGTAGCACTAAATAATTATTTTTCTATAAAACAAAACCCGTGATTTTAGTAGAAAAAAGCCACAAAATAGGCTTTTAGCAATGTAAGGAAAATGAATTGTATTAAATACAAAAACACTTTAATTTTAGCGAAAAACATACCGATTTGATCTAAACATGCTAGGAATATTATATTTTAATAATATTAATAAAAACTTTAAATGTTTTTCATCTTTTGTTTCACTGAAACACAAATTAATGTTCAAAGTTATTCTGCAGGTTTGTTCTCAATGAAGCAATTTTTTTTTTTGAAATAATAGTTGGTTTTAAAATCAGTAGTGACAATTTACAGAATTGATAAAAACTGTGGAAAGAGTTGAGAAATCGTTTGCATGCACTGACAGGAATTTAATATTACATTTTAAGCAAAGTTATGCTTTTTTCACATGGACTTTTAAAAAAGCATTTAGGGGTCCAAGAAGGTGATTACGTAGAAACTTTTGAACTGTTTTGTAAATACTACATTAACATAGTTTAAGTGGCAATCGTTTCAGTTACATATATTCAGTTGAATTGGACAGAACTAAAGGGAAATGCAAATTGAAGTATTTATGAAATCTGTGGATATAAGAAGTCCGTTATATCAGACATCATTTGTACGGAGTCTTGTTGACGAGACAAACAATTTGAATAAAATGAATTCTTTATAACAAAGATCTATTTTGCAAATTTTATTTTTATTGAATTTCAGAGGGAAATTAGTGTTTTAGTGAATTAGTTTTAGTGAATTTAGGGTTTAAAAACCATACGCGAATTAAAAAAAAAAAATTTTAAAAAAATGCGCTTGCTGAGACATACATAATGAAATAATTATTAACAAATACATAAATTAATTCAAACTTGGTCATAAATACAAATATTATATATTAAATACCCGTTTACATTACAACGCACGTGTTTATACTATACATCACATAAGTCAAACGGAAAGTGTGATAATATTAAGTTTGTCAAAAAATTAAAAAAGAAAATTCTGTATGTGTTTAGAGTGTTTTCGTGACACAAAAAATTAAAGAAACTGGTATTTTTTCAAATTATATAAATTAAAAAATTGATCCGGTGACAAATTAACATGTTTTGCTGACATATTAAACTTTTGTCAAAAATTCGTAAATTTTTTGGAAGCAAAAATCGTCCAATAGTCATTTAGTTATTTTGGGTATTAAATATCGTCAAAATGACTATAAATCGTCAAACCTGGCAACACTGCATGTGATTGCTTCTAATGCATACCATACATACATACATACAGGCACGTAGCTAGGCATTTGTTTCGGGGGGGCTTTTCGATTTTTTTTTTGATTATATATTTTTTTTTTTTCACACTAAAGTAACAGCTTTTTCTTTTGTTTGCTAAATTTTTGCTAAATTTTTACCTACACGTAATGGGCAATCATGTATTAATAATAGAAATAGCTTTCTGATTTCATTTTGAAACAAAAACCTCCCGCATAAAGTGCATTTCCTTAAAATGCATTTTTTCATTTATTACTTATTGTGTTCATTATTTTGCGAATTTTGATGTCTATATTGCGAAACAACGCTTTAATCTGTTTGATCACAAATTTGAAAATGTTTGTGTACTTTAAGTTGGATATGCATCGTTATTGTCTAATTACGTTAAATTTTTAGCTAAATATTAATTTTTAGTTTAATTAAATAAAAAAAGGATTATGCGGAAAACTTTTTGAAAACCACGAAAAATAAAATTGCGTTACTTTATATTTTTATGTGTCTAGGGTAAATTAAATGATTAAAATTAATATGATGCTTTATATAATCATATAAATTTAATATGAGTCTTAATAAAGTTTTATCCGAGAAATGGGCATAATAATTATATTTGCATTAGTTTATTTTTAATTTGATAATATCAGATTAAATAACATCCGAATAATGAAGCGATACAATTTAATACGATTTTATACAGCGGTATAAATTTATATGTGAACTGATACTGAAATATACAAAATAAGCTATAGTTGTCTCCGGTTTTTGATTTTAAAACTTCATGAAAATCCAAAATATCTATTAATCCTTTTAGACTTTAGCCACTTGCAAAAGGTTTACAACTTTATAATTTGTAACAAATTCCATAGCATTTGGAAATTTTATTATATTCAAAAATAAAAGAATATAAATGAAGATTTTGTGGTATTTATTAACTTACACCGTTAACTTACACGGAAAAAACGTTGAAACTAAATTTAGAGTTTTAGATTGAAAAAAATCTTAGACTAAATAAAGAACTCATAATGTTACAAATGAAACAAATTCTTTTTTTAGGGTTAAGAACCAGAAAGAAATCAATTCAAAAGACAAAAATTGGGGTAAATTTTGTGTATAAAATTATACACAAAATGATGCAATTAATTGTATTGTATTGATGTAATTTTATATATGAATTTATATAATTATGTCCGGTTAAATGCACTGGCAGACAAATCCTTATAAGTGCATATAAAATAATGTATTATTTTATGCAAACGTTTTAACTCGGGAAATTAAAGAATTATAACCGTCCAAAAAACAAATTAAAAGCAAATACCTTATATAATTTGCCTGCCACTTATAAGGAAGCTTTTCCGATGGGTTTTCTTTGAAATTAAATTCGGATAGGTGATAAAGCAGCAAAAATATATGAAAAACGTATCTATTTTTAAAATTGGTGGTGAAAATTAACACATTTTTGTATGAAAATATGTTTAAAGTTTAGGAAATTTAGACTTATTTAAAAACAGCGTTCAAATCCTCGAGAAAACACACATTTTGAAAACCATTTTGACACTATGTCGTGGACCCCGGCTGCCACTTATTTGAATTATTTTAACAAATTATTCACTATTTTTTCCCCTTTTTCATATATTAAAAAAATCGTAAATTTTACAAGCAAGCGTGATTGTAGTCTGAAAGAAATAATAAAGAAAAAATATAAAATTGGAAAATTTAAAAATATACCTGACATCGCCTAGGTCTTATTTCCATCGCCTAGGTCTTATTTATTTCGTATTTCCAATTCACTTTGATTTATATTTTGGACAATTTCAAACGCTTTTCAAATTGTCTTTAATCAATTTTTTAAATAAAAACCCTTTAAAATGTCTAAAAAAAAAACTACATCGTTATTACTGGTTTAGCTGCTTGATTTTAAAATGTCGCATTTCAAGGAGCGCCGATAGAAATTTGTTTACATTTAGTCTAAAAAGAAATTGAGAAAATTTGAGTCCCGTTGGACCACGTTAACATGTTATGCATATCGATCAAAGTTTGAGGCTTAAATTTGTTTCAAAAAATTAAAAAAAATATGAGATATCGAAATATATATCGTAAAAAAAATACTGAAAACTATGTTACCAGATGCGTGCGTAGCAAACCAAATTTACCAAAAAGATTGCACTGTAAGTAAAGTAACGACTTTTACGGCACAAGTAAACTTAATTTTGAGTCTTAGTGGTAGCTCCATTTTAAAAGATTATGTCAAAATACACAGAAAAAATCATTGTCAAAAAAAAATTCAATTAAACTTTTGTTTGATTTCAAACTTACTTTCAATTAACTGTTTAATTGAAAATGAATTTGGTATAAAAAAAAATTCTCAGTTTTTATAACGTTGAACAACAATGAAACAAATGCAAAAATTTTAAAAAGTCGCCAAAATTAAAAAAATCGTTTAAAGTTGAAAATTAGCGTTTCTTTAATTTTGGTAATTTTTTTTAAATTTTTTTTTGAATTTTGGCGTTTATTTTGGGAGTTTTTTAAATTTCTGCAATTTTGAGGATTGTTTTGGCAATTTTTTTTTTCAAATTTTGCGATTTTTCAAATGGTCTAATTTTTCCCAATAGTAAACAATATTCAATTAAATTTTTAATAGATGTGAATACAACTATATGTAATTGAAAATAATATTAATTAAATAGATACAAATTATTTTAGTTGTTACTACAATTGCATCAACACGACCGAATTTAGTTAAACTTTTGCTGAATCAACAAATATTTTAATTAAAACTCAATTTTAGTTTTTTCTGTTTAGTTTGCATTGTCTCAAACAATTTTTTGATTATATTTTAAGTCAAAGACTTCGAAATCTCTTATGAAAGATTTTATTTATTGCTTTTTGTCGAAAATCAACTCTAACAATGATAGCCGCCCATTTGCAGGCGATGTTTTCTAACGAAATTTTAAGATTCGAATCATATAAAACTATTTCCTATTTGATCCAAGTCAAAAATAATTATTTTCATATTAAATTTATCAATAACATTGTTACTTTCTAACGAATTGTATTAAGTTTTTAAATTTGTCAAATCATTTCGGGGAGGGCTCTAGCCCCCAATTTTTAAAGCAGAGAAATGAAAATCCTTAAGCAGAACTGTCCGTATTGACTGTCTGGTGATAAATATATGAGCAAAAATATTCCATGTCGAAACTCTAGAATTGACTTGTATTGCAGCAACTATGGCAACAATTGTTTCTTAAATTCAAACTGAGAAATTTGGATAAAAAGGCGTCCTAATGATTGTCCCACGATTGACAAAATAATTTACGAGCCCAATCTGCTCGGAGGAGTGCCGCCTAATGTGCCCGTTAAGTTTGTTTATGCGGAAACGCCAGCCACCAAAGCATTGTAGTGGCGCACAATCATAATGTTACTTTCATTACCCCATTTATTTTCCTTAAATTGAAAGACGAATCAAGGAAACCAAAAAAAAAAAATTAAACCGATTAATAACTCAGAAAAAAAGTTATTATGTTTTTGTTTTGTAGTGGCATTTATCAGCCACACTGTATTACAAAACAAAAAAACAACAACAATATTTTGTGGGTTTTTTTTGTTATTGTACGTGTTGATTATGACCACGGATGGTAACCGATTCTATGTGGTTATTGGCTTCGTGAATGCTATTTTCTTTTATTTCGGTAACGTTACTTTAGGGGTAACTATATTTAAGTTATTTCGGTTGGGGGCTTTTCATTTCATTTATTTTATTTATTTTATTTATTCATAATCTAAAAGCCAGTGGTGGCCAAACGATTACATAGTAGTCTATGAGTAAGATTTATGTATCTGTAATAACTTAAACTAAAAAAAAGATATACAAACAAAGTTTAATAATTAAACCTAAATAAACAACCCAAACCCTAGTAGCACGAATTTGTAAGACACCGATCATAAAAACAATATTTAATTCTATAGCCAGCTTTTATAAGGCTTAATCACATTAAGAAGCTAATATTTTCAATAAATAGCATAAATAAATAGCAATAGCATTTCACTCATGATATATAAATTTTGTAAGAAATAATAATGTAATTTTGTAAAAGAATTTATGTAAACAAGTTGAATTTAAAAGTATAAACAATGCTAATAAAGAATTTAATAATAATAAATAAAAAAAAAAAAAATATATATTAAATACAACTGGCCACAATGTTCCTAAACGTTCCCACACTCACTGCAAAGTTTCTATCCCTATAAGAAATCACAGAATCCCATAGTCTATATACCTTGGACACAAACGAGTTCTGCATATATAGCGTAATAATTCTCGGACATACTAAATTAAATGCCCTAGTAGACGGCCCAAAACTAAAGCGGTTTACCAAATACTCAGGCATGCCATATTTTATAATTTTGAAAAAGAATATCAATAAACGCATGTTAACATAATCTGTAAAACTCATACCTAAGAAATCAAAGACACACTCGGTAACATGAGACCTTAACCGCAAGCCATACGCAAACCTTATTATACTTTTAGCGTTAACGGTATTTTATTTATTTCGCTAGCGGTATTTTAGATATAAAATAACGTTACATTTTAGTTATTTCGGTAACTTTATTTTAGGGAACGATTTTTCAGTTATTTTGGTAACGGCATTTTAAGGGTAACGTTATTTTAGATATTCAGGTAATGTTAATGCACACCACAAATTTTAGCCCCATTATGCAAGAGTTTTGATTACTTTCTTGCTTATGATCATACTTTGGGAAAATATATATATTTAAAGAAGTTTTTTCAGATCTTGGTAGATTATTTCGGTAACGGTATTTTTATGGTATTGAAATTTTAATTATATCGGTAACGGTATTTTACGGATAACGGTGTTTCAATTATTTCGGTAACGGTATTTTAAGATATTGATATTTTATTTATATCGGTAACGGTATTTTACGGATAACGGTATTTCAATTATTTCGGTAACGGTATTTTTGGGTTAACGGTGGTCAGTTGGAAGGGGTTTGAATCGGTTACAGTAATTTAGCGATATTGACTGCCATCCCTGATTGCGTATATTCTTGTGTATAAGCATTGAATGTACGTATGTATGATGAAATAAATAGAATATTTTAAAATTTGATTCAAAATTTTAAGAGGTATTCCCACATTTTCACTCATAACTTTTGAACGCGTTAACCGATGTTGATCATTTTCAATAGCAAACTTCTCATGATATCAACAAACAATTTGACTGAAAATTAGCAACACCTCTTCTGTATTAGCGGAGTATTTTGTATTAACACAGACAGACGGACAGACGGACATGGCTATATCGACTTCTCTATTCATGCTGATCAAGAATATATATAGTTTATGGGGTCCCAGATTTTTTTTAAAAGAATTACAAACATTTGACAAAGTGATATATACCCTCCTGCACTATGGGATGGAGGGTTTAAAAATGTCATTTCCAAAAAGTACTTTTTCCATAAAAAATATACTTTTTCCGAAAAAAAATACTTTTTGGTAAAAAATTTAAATTTCCCACCTAAAGTATCCTTCACAAAAAAAAAAACAAAAAGTATCTTTCCAAAAAAAGTACCAAAAAAATTTAATTTTTCTAAAAAAGAACCAACTTCAAAACAGTACTTTTTCAAAAAAAAACTTCCATTTTTCAAAAAATTAATTAGAGAACATTTTTTAGCTTTTCCAATAAAAGTACCAAAAAAAATTAACTTTTTCTAAAAAAAAGTACCGAAAAAATACATGTTTTCAACAATAAAATTACAGTTTGAAAAAAATACTGTTTCCAAAAAAATGTACAATTTTTGAAATTAGTCTTTTTTTCAATTTTTTTTTGTATTTAAAATTAAAAAAAAAAAAGAAAACGCAAAAAAAAACGTTCAACGAATGTCAAACGGTTTAACGAATGTCAAAATTTTCATACTGAAGTAGTGCTTTAACGAACAATCTGAACGAAAATAAAAATATATGAATTTAAAAAATATAAATTATAATTGCGTAGTTTGGTTTTTTATTAACAAACAAAAAACTTAAATCTTTGTTTAACGAATATCTCCATTTACCGAAGAGCCTTGACGTCCTGTATTTCGATTAACCAGAATTCTACTAAAGTTTCTACATATATAATTTTGTTATAACTACGTTCTAATTTTCTACGTTTTTTGCCGTTAAAACTATATTTTAGTGATTTTTAATACTTATCGTGTTAAAATCTAAGTCTACAAATAGTGGTTAAAATATTTCGTGTGTATTTTTTTCATATTAATGTATAAAATAATCTATATATATAAAGGAGTGTTGTGAGTGACTAACTCAACTCCCTTGGACCTGGGAACTTGAAATTTCCAAGGAATTTTCCAATATTCCAACGGGGAGGGCCAAAAAGTGGAAAAAGTCTTCCGTTTTTGCAAAAAAGTAACGGCGTTTTTAAAAAAGTAACCGTTACCTTTCAATAAATAAAAGTAACGGTTTTTGTAAAGTAACGGCTTTTTCAGAAAGTAACGGTTTTTATTTTATAAGCAACGAAATTTTTCAAAAAAAAGGGTTTAAAAAAGTAACTGTTAAAGGTAACTGTGTTAAAAAAATTGGGGTTTAAAAAAAAAAAATATAATGCGTTTTTTTAAAAAGTACCTGTACTTTAGAAAAAAAACAAATAAAATAAAGGGTTTAAAAAAAAGTAATGCAGTTTTCAAACAAAAAGCAACGGGGTTTTCAAAAAAGTAACGAAGAAGTTTTCTCAAAAAGTAACGGTTTTTTTATAGGTAACGGTACTTTTCAAAAAAAAAAAAAAAACAACGGGCTTAATAAAAAGTTTCCCAATATGGAACTCCTATTTTAAAAATGGGAACGGTATTTTTCATCCCCGAAACTTTAAATTTGGCATATAAGTTCCTTCTGGGAAGGTGACCTCCACTAAGACGGGATTTTTTGATATTCCATCGGAGATGGCCAAAAAGTGGGAAAAGTCCTCCTTTTTTCCTGACTGGATCAAGATTGCCTACTCTTGAAAACTGGGCCAAATAACCGAAAATTTGGTATAGTTTCCTCCTGGAAAGGAGAATTTGAATAAGACGGAATTTTTTGATATTCGAACGGAGATGGCCAAAAAAGATTCAGAAAAAGTATCTTATTTCAAAAAAATATATTTTTCCAAAAAAATAACTTTTTCAACAAAAAGAAATACTTTTCAAAAAAGCACTTTTCCCGGAAAAACGTGCTTTCACCAGAAAAAAGACTTTTTCAAAAAAAAGTACTTTTTTCAAAAAAAAATACTTTTAGCAAAAAAAAGTACTTTTGGCATAACAAATTTTTTTTTTCAAAAAACGACACGTCTTTTTCCGAAAAAAAATAATTTTTTGAAAAAAGTAAATTTTTCAAACAAAAGTTTTATTTTAAGTATTATTTAAAAAAAGAACTTTTTTAAAAAAGCAAGTTTTCCATAAAAAACACATAATTTTCTAAAAAGTATTTTCTCAAAAAGATCCAAATCAAAGTACTTTTTCCCAACGAATATATCTTTTTTAAAAAAGTACGTATTTAACAAAAAGTAATATTATTTAAGAAATCCAACACTGAGCGCAAATGATAACAAATTTTCAAAAAAATCTAAAAAACTGAAAGTTTGTAAAAATTTGAATACATATAACAAGTTTTATGTTATATTAATTTTCATGATCATTGCATGAAGGGTTATTTCCAAAAAGTTCTTCAAACAAAAAAGTACTTACTAATTAAACATCGCCCAAATGTAGACCTAAACTAAAACGGGATCCTTAATATAGTACTGGAAGACGTAGAAACGAGTAAAGAGTAAATACACTTATTGAATTTCCCTCTGGAAACGTTATATTACGAGGATTTAAAATGTTTAAGAAGTGCTTATCTTAGGGATTTGAAAAAAAAATACAAAAATTATACTTTTCGAAAAACAGGTTAAGGAAAATTTTATTCAAATTTAAAACCACACACAACTTCACTGAAGTTTTTGAGTTCAAAAACATATACTCAATATAATATATTTATTCGCTCAACAGAAAAATTTATTACATTTATTAAAATGTATTCCTTTTTTTGATGGCTCAGAATCAGTATTTTTTGTTAATTTTTAAAATTCTTAATTAATGTACAAAATAGGTACAGTTTTATTTCTACTCTTATAAAGTATTTTATTCACATTCTCAAAATTTACCCGGTTAACTGGTTGAGACGCATATTTACACACAATTTTTATTCAAGCCAAAAACAATGATACATTGATGTGAAATATAATAATAAAATTTGGCCTTTCATTTGCGTCATTACATTTAAATTTCTGGCTCTTTGTTCAAAAGGGTTGCGGAAAATTTACCAGCCCTGTTCCATATATATTAAGAATATTTGTGGATACTCCGAAGAAAAGAAAATTTTGTCCGTTTTATTAAATAGAATATTTTTCAAAAAATTTCGAATCTCCTGGTTCTAATCAAGGTCAATTTTGGATAGGGAAGTCATTATCATGGGCCTATGGTGAAGCCAGATAAGGAGAAAATAGCGCCGTCTTGTAAGCTTCGAATAAGCTGACGACGCACATTGGGTTGAAATGGGTCCAAAGTGGCGCTTAATTGAAATTTTAGAATTAAGTTTTTGCCATAATGATTGGTATTGAATAAAACTAGATAAAATTCTACATCACTATTTAAAATTTGAACTATCTAAGTTGTTTACTTCATCCGTAGTGAGCTGTCAAAGTTAGCTAATTATTGCTGTTTTCTTAAAAAGTGAAAAAATTGAAATTTGATAAAAAGCAGTGCTTATTTTTTTTAAATTTAAAATTAATAAAGTTAAACTTTTATGATGGAAGCTTCAACTACAGGTATTTAAGTGTACAAAAAATAATTTTGTGTTTATAAAAATATGTGTGGAAATATTAGTAATATTTTTTAAAAAAAAAGCTCTAAAATCAAGATATTTTCCATATATGATGGACCAGAAGTAACAAAGTAGTAAAGTGCCGGCTTTGAAGTTGTGTTTTTTCAAAAGAATGGGATTTCTACTTGATATTACAAACAAAAAAGTTTGCCTTTTTGTTGCCCCGTTTTAAGATATTAATAATTTTATGTAAAAACTCTTGTTTTCAAAATTCCTTTATTTACCATACTTACAGTGTTTTTGTTGTTACTATTGTCTTACTCTCAATGTTAGCTATTTTTGTTGTTGTTGATATTATTGTCAATATATTTTAATATTTAATAGAGATGGCTGCGTGAGTGGCGTTTGATCCCCTATGTTCACGAGGGTGACCAATTTACCAGAAAAGAATAAAAACTAACATTCAATTCCAGCGAAAAATAGGACTTTCTAATAATTTACCAAATTCAGGTGATGGTTTTACATCTTATACTAATTTGCCCGTGCCGAGATAGTCACGCCTATATAATAACTGTTTTCAATCACGTACTTTGGGCAATCAACTTTTTTTTTACCAATGCGTTTGGCGTTCAATATTTTTTGAAATTAAACTGACTATCGTAATTTATAAATAATAATGTTTGCGAATAAACTGTTTCACGCGCCCATCTCTATTGCCGTTATTTTTGTGCTTGTTTTTATGATTTGTTTTTCAGTGGTGTTTTTTGCTGTTTTAAAATTTGAAGTTTTTGTAAAGTGCGTATTGTGTTTTGCATTAAATAAAGTAATCGGTATAAGGTAATTAGAAAACCGATTAAACAGTTAAATTAAATAAGAACAAATTTAATATTTTTTTTATTAATAAGCCCCAAAACTATTTTTATATCGCGCCTAGAACTATACAACTTTGTGAGAAATACCGCTTTAAATGATTGGAAGGATAAAATCAATTTTCTTAAAATGAAAACCATTAAGCTTATAAACCCCAGCAATATGAGTTTTTTCAACCAAACATTTGATAATTTTATTGAAAAGTTTAAATCTCGATATAGTAAATGTAAAAGCTACCATGATCGTTTTTTGGAATTAAATACTGAATGGCTAAATGCTTCTTTCTCATTTGTTCCTCCACCAAATAAACGAGGTCGCAAGGAACTTTCATTCGAAGATTGCAGTGCAAAAACTAAATCAAAGAAAACTAGAAGCATAAGAGATAGTATTTTATTGCCAGTTTTGACTCATGCTACACAAATGAGCTTCTGGAAATGTTGAGGCAGCAAAGCTAGTTAAAGAAATAACAACGTCAACACCTACAAGGGCTGCAAATATAGAAAAAGCTTTAAGCAGGCTAAACCAAAACAACTAAGTGCAGAAGAAGCACTTAGCGTTTTAATAGAAGTAAAATTAACTCGACATAGTTATAATATTATAAGAAGGGTGGCTCCGGAAAAATTTCCTTCGTATACTAAAGTTCAACAAGCAAAACAAAGGTGTTATCCCAAACTAGATCAAGTTAAATTTTGTGAAACTTCAGCACAAGTTAGTCTTCAAGGATTTTTAAATCACACGGTTGAAAGACTAGTTATGCTGCCAAAATGTTATGATATTTTAACAGAAAAAAAACTATCAATCTTAACCTTGTTTTCAAAGTGGGGTTTTGATGGAAGCTCCGGACATAGTTCGTATAAACAGGCTTTTTATAGTTCTAATGCAAGCGACTCTTTAGTGTTTATATCATCCATCGTACCACTTAAACTTGTTAGTGGAAATGAAGTAGTTTGGAAAAATCTTCGTGCTTCATCAACAAGATTTTGTAGGCCTTTAAAGATAGAATAAACCAAAGAAATAACAAGTGTATCTAATTTAGAAAAAAATAGGGTCGAGGATGAAAACAAAAAATCTTGAGGAAACGTTAGTTTTAGTTGGAGAAAACTCCTTAAAGGTTCATCACGATTTGTTTTTAGTAATGACAGATGGAAAAGTGTGCAACGCAATAACGGGTACGCATTCCACGCAAAAATGTTATGTATGTGGCGCTCAGTGTTGCCAGGTATGTTGAGCAAAAAATCGTCAAATTTTCCAATAAAAATCGTCAAAATCGTCATTTTATTTTCAAAAATCGTCAAAACAAAAAAATATTTGTTACAAGTGGGATAAAGTTTTAATAAAAAAAAGAATAATAATGTAATTCACATTACAAATGCTCATGTACTATCGGTGTAATATAATACGATTTTTTACACTTGTCTGTAATTTAAACTTCGAAAATCATGATATTTTATAACGATAGTACTTTACCACTTTAACTGTTAATTCCTTCTACATAATTCTTTAAACACCACTTCAGTAGCACAATTTTTAAATCTGAAATTCTTTTACATAGTTTAGAAATTCTTTAACAATGTTATTTTCTTTAATTATTAAATTTGGACTTCCATTAACGAATTAAAGTTTCAAATTGCATTACATGTGATTTTGAAATTTTTGATTATTTCATATTTTTGGGTTGGTTTTTAATATTGCTAAAAATTATTTAATATTTTATTTATTATTTATATTATTATTTATTTTTATTTAAATATTGTTTATTAAATTAAAAATATTTATTATTATTATTATATTATTATTAGGCCTGTTTTTTAAGCACCGGATTTATTTTTGTATTTATAAATGAGAATATTCGAACTCGATGTTTGTTCGCAAAAACTTGGATATATATTTTTTTTAATTTAAAAAATATTTTATTTTTATCTCAATCTTACACTAATTAAACTTTAAAAAATATAAATATTAAAAAAAAGCAGGGTTGGCATTCAATAAATTTTCATAATAACGATTGGCTATCACAGTAACACTAATCCATTAAAGACATGTTTCTTCTTATGTAAACGGTTTTAGTTTTCTATTTAACCTGTTTGATTTTGAAATGTCTTGAACTACCCAGCAAAACCACACATTACCAAATCATGGGTAAAGTAATGTATCGCCATAGGGCTTCATGCATTACTTTACACGTTACTTCACTGATGAATTTTACAGGCGATGAGCCTCAAAGTAACCCATTACCTTGCAGGGGGTAAAGTAACTGGTTACTTATATGGTTACATGGTGGGAAAAAGTAATGTGTCTATAAATAGATTTTCATAAAAAAAATGCATAAAAATTTTTTTTTACAGATATTTTTTTTTAATTAAATAAATAACTTTTTTTTATTAAATAAATAACTTTTTTTTATTAAATAAATAACTTGGTCATGCTGGGATTCGAACCTGGGGTCTCTGGTATTTAACAATTAGTTATGCGAGAACTCTACCAACTGAGCTATCGATACATACAATATTTTATTGCTTAAAATGTAGATGAGTTGTTGTGCTTCGTGTTTTCGTTCGTGATATCAAAAATATACACCTTACCATTATGCTTACAAAAAATCACAAAGTAATGTGTCTATAAATAGATTTTCAAAAATATATATTAATAATTACTTTACGTTATAATTCATGCATTATGTAATTGATGATCGGTAGGTCGTTATTTTATGTTTCGAAGTAATGCAAAATGTAATGAGTCTTATTACAAGGTAATCCATGAGTGTTCAATTATCGGTAACTCATTACTTCTTGTTGAAAAATAATGAGTACACATTACAAGGTAATGCATTACTTTATCGCACCCATTACCAAAGTTTTGCTGGGTAGTTAAAGTCAAAATAACGCTAAAATACCGAAACGACGATTTATAACGTTATTTTGTTGATGTTACAAAATTTAATGGATAGAATTTTGAAATAAACCCTGCAAAGACACATGCCACTATTGGTATCGTAGCTTTAAAACGTTCATAACGGCATTGGTGTGGCCGTGGCAGGCAACTGCCATTGTAATGAAAAGTAGTGTTTGCCAACCATGAAAAAAGTAAGCACAAACTCAGGGAACTTCTGCTGTAAATATTTGTCGTTGTTTCAGTTGTAATACAGTATCTTTATTTTTAAGTAGTTCATTTAAAAAACAAACCACATTAAATTACAGTATTATAATTTTACATTCATTTTGTACAGTATTTTTTTTTTTTTTTATTTAAAAAAATAAATCAAATTAATGTTTGTTTATATTTTACTGCACTGACTGAACCACTTATTAATAATACAATTTAAGTTATTTTTTGAACATTAAAAAACAAATGACTATGTTAGTTGAATTTACTAAAATGTTAGTCGTTCTTTTTTTAGGTGAAATTTCATTTATTTTTAGCTGCATTTGCAGTTTTCTTTCAATAAAAAATAGTTCTTAATTTTAACGAAATAATAAAAAACCAAAATTAGATCAGGTGATTTTTTAATAATATCAAATAAACATGTTTTGCTGACATTAAACGTTTGTCAAAAAATCGTCATTTTGGAAGCAAAAATCGTCAAATCGTCATTTAGTAATTTTGGTACTAAAAATCGTCAAAATGACGATAAATCGTCAAACCTGGCAACAGTGGTGGCGCTACAAGTAAGATGTTCAACTCAGTTGACAGCATGATTGATGGCAAGCACGATCAGATGAGAACAAAAAAATTGTTGCTGAAACAAAACTACAAATTCTGAAAGAGTTTCGTGAAAGAACAGGTTTAATTGTTGACCAGCCAAAGCCGGGCTTTGGTAACTCTAACGATGGAAACACCGCTAGACGTTTTTTTAATATGCTGAAATATCAGCTGAAATAACAAAAGTGGACCTAACACTAATTAAAAAAATGCACACAATACTAATTGTTGTTTCATGTGGTTACGAGATTAATTTGGAAAGTTTTCGTAATTTCGCTCACAACATAGTACATTTGTTGAAATATATCCCTGGTTTTGCATGCCTCCCACATTACATAAATTTTTAATTCACGGCCAGGAGATAGTACAACACGCGCTTCTACCAATAGGAGAATTATCAGAAGAAGCTCAAGAAGCAAGGAATAAAGACTTTAAAAACTACAGAGATCACTTTGCTCGCAAATGCAGCCGGGAAAAGTCGAATGAAGATATTTTTAATAGATTTCTATTAAGTTCAGACCCATTTATATCGAGCATTAGCAGGCAATATGAACAAAAAAAAAAAAAAGAAATTTTATCGATGTCAGAATTAGATCTATTAATATTACCATAAATTTCTCAAGAAAATCGTGATGATGACAACAATGAAAGTGATAATAATGATGATGGTGATGATGATGATAGTGATGATGATGATGATAATAATGATAATGATGATAATGATGATAATGATGATAATGATGATAATGATGATAATGATGATAATGATGATAATGATGATAATGATGATAATGATGATAATGATGATAATGATGATAATGATGATAATGATGATAATGATGATAATGATGATAATGATGATAATGATGATAATAATGATGATAATGATGATTATGATACAGATTACAGTAATTGTAATGATGATAAAGACTATGATAGTTCAAGTGATGAATAAGAAATAGAGAATATTCAAATAAATTACTTTAATTAAATAAAAAAAAATAAAAAACCATTAAAAAAACGTTAGAAATTTTGTTTTTTGCCTAATTAGGGTATTGTTAATACAAAAAAAAATATTATCTCGTTAATTGCACCCTTCCTTGAATTAATCTTCATTTTAGGTATAATCGAACCCACTGTGCGACGCCATTTACTAGGTAATATTATATTTTAACAATAAATTTAAAAAATTTAACAAATAAGTTATAAAACAATAGTTTTGAAAAATAACACTCAAAAATGGTTAAAGCACTGGGAATCTTTACTATTTTGTTAAATAAGGGTAACTTTAATTTATGCTTAACTCAGTGTTGAATTAAAAAATGGTTTAAAAAATAGTCAACTCGATTTAAAACACATTTAATATATTTTTTATGTTTATTGTTTTGGAAATACATGGAATTTCGTTCTGAAATTTCAGTATAACAGTTTTTGTGGAAAACTTTAATCAAAAGGATGTCCTCTTAAAATTGAAAAGTGAAAAATTTTAAAAATAAATTTAGAATCGGGAGATAAAAATCGTCTAGGACCATATTTTGTTTGCAGGTTCCAAATTTCGTGCTTTTGTGTTCATTGGTTGTCCAGGACCAAATATTTTTTTACAGGTTCCCGATTTAATGGTTTAGTGTTCATTTGTTTAAAAGAGTAAATAATTTTTCCGCAGTTGAAGCCTTCAAGTTTTAAGTGAATAGGTAAAGTTCTTTAAGAGTTGTAAATAGTACCATTTACCACCTTTTGCTCTTTTTTATACCCTTAACTTCTGAATAGCCAAAATCTTTTATAACTAAATTTGTATTATCACTCGACTAGCTTAAAAATCCGAGACGCCGTTACCGGTAGTTTTAAATATCGGAATATATTCAGATTTTCTCTTTTAATAATTAAACATTAAAATTGTTTGCATAATTTCAAGTTTCTAGCTCCAGTGGCTTGAACTTTGTGACTAATGGCAATTTATCGCATTTGAGCCCTGTTTTT
The DNA here is from genome assembly GCA_021234595.1 of Delia radicum. Taxonomy (NCBI): domain Eukaryota; kingdom Metazoa; phylum Arthropoda; class Insecta; order Diptera; family Anthomyiidae; genus Delia; species Delia radicum. The sequence goes on from CM037851.1 coordinate 114,917,349, forward strand.
ACCATGTTTTTATGATAAATTCTAAAAGTTTTTTTTTTGTGGTTTTGCACATAAGGAGACTTTTCGCAGTAAAAATATCCAAAGTCCCATCATAGTTGATGTTTATGGTTAAGGGGACATTTGTTTCTTTATACCACATTTTCATTGAGTTTTTATTGGAAGAGGTTCAATCAGGAAGATAAGAGAAATATTTTTTTATCATTTTGGTTCCACCCCCTAACAATTTCGAAAAAAAACTCTACGATGAACTAGGAACCTACATGCCAAATTTCATGTTCCTAGCTTCAGCGGTTTCGGCTGGGTGATTAAGGAGTCACTTTTTTCTTTGTACCACATTTTTATTAAGTTTTTGTTTAAAACTCTGTCGTGGCTACCGTTGCAGTTGGGGCAATCAAAATTATACTAGCGGATAAGGTTGTTAGCGTAGATAAAATATTTGTTTGCGTTAAAGTTCAAAATGTAATTTTTATTGGACAATACAATAAAGTATTACTTATTTTGTTTCACAGATTTGCAGAAATATTTTACTCAGCGAAGCCTGCTTCAAGCATACCACAGAGGAAAAAACCCCTAAGTACGGCCGCAGGCCGGCTACGCAGAAAAATTTTAATATTCATACAATGTCCTTTGGAAAAATGGTATTCATGCCCATGAAGAATATATCTATTTTTTACTGGGAATTATTAGCATAATCATGTCAGGAATAGTTCTCATTTTGGTTTATGGGTTATGATCCATAATTTCCAAATCGGAAATTCGTATAATGTCATGTCATTCCTGTCTAAAAATGTAGACCCCAAAAGATTAACTTCTTATAAAAATCGTCCAGGACCAAATATGTTTTTTCTTTCCAAATTTTGTGCTTTTGTGTTCATTTGTCAAAAAGAGTATACAATTTTGCAATACTTAGAATCTAAAAGTTTCAAGAGAATAGGTATTTAAAAGTTATGAATTAGTACCAACTTTTACCCCTTTTTATACAAAATATCCAAAATATTTTATAATAAAATTTTTATTATTACTCGACTAGCTTTAATGTCCGATATATCGTTACCAATAGATTTTAATTTCGGAATACATTAAAAAGAAAATGGTTTCCATTTTTAATTATTTTGCTTAACCATTTCGAGAAGATGTTTCAAATTTTAAGCATAAAGCAATTATACATGTCATTAAGAGGACACTTTTCCCCTTTAAAGCCCTATTTATGCCAAATTGTAAATAAAATCGCAAAAAGTATATCTTAAGTGAATTACAATGTAATTACCTAATGGTTTTGGTTATGACGCTAAGGAGAGATAGTCCGTTTTTTCCCCTCTCTTGGTTGATGTCTACGCTTAAGGAACCTACATGTCAAATCTCAAGTTCCTACCGCCTCCACTTGGAGCCGGGCTATTAACGGGCACTTCTTCTCATAGTGCGGAGGGTATATTCACTTTGTCAAATGTTTGTAATTCTTTTAAAAAAAATTCTGGGACCCCATAAACTATATATATTCTTGATCAGCATGAATAGACAAGTTGATATAGCCATATCCGTCTGTCGGTGGAAATGCAAAATACTCCGTCAATACAGTCAAATTGTTTGTTGATATCATGAGCAGTTTCCTAGTGAAAATGATCAAAATCGGTTAACGCGTTCCAAAGTTATGAGTGAAAATGTGTGAAGAGCTCTAAAAATTTTGAAGCAAATTTTAAATTATTCTATTTATTTCATCATACATACGTACATTCAATGCTTATACAGAAGAATATACGCAATCAGGTATGGCTGTCCATATCGCTAAAATACCGTCTGCGATTCTAACCCTTTTTAACTGACTATCGTTATCCCTAAAATACCGTTACCGATATAATTGAAATACCGTTATCCGTAAAATACCGTTACCGATATAATTAAAATATCAATACCTTAAAATACCGTTACCAAAATAATCTAACAAGATCTGAAAAAAACTGTAAATATGTAGATATATTTTCGCAAAGTATGATCATAAACTAGCCAGTCATTAAAACTCGGGCATAATGGGGCAAAAAATTGTGGAGTGCATTAACATTACCTGAATAACTAAAATAACATTACCCTTAAAATGCCGTTACCAAAATAACTGAAAAATCTTTTTCCCTAAGATAACGTTACCGAAATATCTAAAATAAGATAAGATACCGTTAGCGAAATAAATAAAATACGGTTAACGCTAAAAGCCCGTTACCGAAATAACTGAAGTATCGTTACCCCTAAATTACCGGTTACCGAAATAAAAGCAAATAGAGTTACCCTTGTCGATAACCACATAGAAACGGTTATCATCCATGGTCATAATCAACACGTACAAAAACAACAAAAAAAACCTCCAAAATATTGTTGTTATTTTTTTATTTTGTTTTGTAATACAGGGTGGCTGATAAAAGCCACTACAAAAAAAACAACGTAATAACTTTTTTTCTGAGTTATTAATCGGTTCCATTTTTTTTTTTTGGTTTCATTGATTCGTTTTGCAATTTAAGGCAAATGAACGAATGGGGTAATGAAGCTAACATTTTGATTGTGCGCCACTACAATGCTTTGGAGGCTGGCGTTGCCGCCTAAACAAATTAAAGGGGCACATTAGACGGCACTACTCTAAAGTTTCGACAAGGAATATTTTTGCTCATACAGTCAATACGGACAGTTCTGCTTAAGGATTTTCATTTCTTTCCTTTAAAAAATCAAATAACAAGCAAATTGAACGCAGTAGACTTGCAACTTAGCTTGAAATGTTCTCTGTAATTTGACGTCATCGGGAGTGGAAGTCATTTTAATTACATTGTTTTTTAAAAGCCAATACTTAACAAAATTGTATTGCTTTTCAAATGAAAAAATAAAAAAATATTTGTAAGAATTGAAAAAAAAAGTTTTTTGATTTTCTTAATTTAGCAATATTCATCAGCCACCCTTATGTATGTTTTTTATAAATGGTATGTATGTTTAGTAGCAATCGCATGCAGTGCTGCCAGGTTTGGCGATTTATCGTCATGCTGACGATATTTAATACCCAAAATAACTTAATGACCATTGGACTAACTTTGCTTCCAAAATGACGATTTTTAACCATAGTTTAATATGTCATCTATTACTGAATTTGTATTATTTCGTTAAAAATTAAAAAAAAACATAGTTTTTATTATCGAAAGCTAACCTTTATTTGCTAATATGATGTGAAATACAATTTTTCAAAAATGCAAATACTAGAATTAAATAAAACTTAATCCAAACCGGATTTATTTTTTTTTAAATTCATTATGAGTTTAGCTAAATTTAGTTTCTGTGTTTATATTTTTAGAAAATTTTTTTCACATTTTTATAAAATTTAATTGGTGGTATTTTAAATAAAAATAAAAAAAAATTTATATTCAAAAAAACAAGGCATGGACTTTTTTGCGAAACAAACAGATCTCTAGCCCGAATATTCATATTTATAAAATGTTGAAAGATGAAATAAATACAACTTTAAATGAAACAAAATAAATCCAAAAATAAATCCGGTGCTTAGAAATAGGCCTAATAATATAAATAAAGTGCCAACATTAATTAATTAAAAAATATAACATTAAGTTTGTTCGATAACACAAAAATTTGTACAAGTGTTTACTGGAAGGTGTTCGTTTAGACAAATACTCAGTAAAAACTGGTAAAAAGAGAGAGTAAAGTGACAGTTTGATGCCAAAGAACTTACAAGTTTTTACTGGATACATTTTTGCCAGTAAAAATTTGTAAGATGAAAAAAACATATGATTGAAAAAATATGCTTGTATTGTTAGTAAACAAAAGCAAATATTAAATTAAATTATAATTGTTTATGGATTTAAAGTTAAAAATATTAAATAACTTACTATGGAAGAAGTTAAAAACATTTAAATTCTTTTTGGTCGACAATTTCAATTAACTTTTATCTTTTCCATAATGACCAGTTGATTTATTTTTTTTTAATATTTAAAACAAGCTATTTTATCTAAATTAATAATTCCTACACATTTTCCGTTCGTTTACTTTTTTGTCTTACTCTTTGTAATTTTGTTACTGAGTAATTTTTACTGAACTATACTGGAAAAGTAATCGAACAGACTTATTGTTAAAGAATTTCCAAAGAATTTAAGATTTAAAAAGTTGTGCTACTGAAATGTTGTTCACAGAATTATGTAGATATAAGTGATTAACAGTTCAAGTGGTAAAATTTGTTTCATTTAAAGTTGTATTTATTTGATCTTTCAACATTTTATAAATATGAATATCGTTGTAAAATATAATGATTTTCGAAGTTTAAACCAAAAAAGAATTGTCAAAAATCGTGTTATATTACAACGATAACAAGTTAACATTTGAAATGTGAATTACATTATTGTATTTTATTTCCTATGACAAATTTATCCCTCTTCTAACAAAGAGGGACGATTTTTCAAAATATGATGACGATTTTTCAAAATATGATGACGACTTCGTTACCCCAACATATCAAAAAATCACCAATTAGAAAAAAGGTTGAACAAAATAGTTAAGTTAAAATTCTTTATTTATTTGACTGCATTAACCAGAGTTGCCAGACACTTTAATCGATATCAGATCAAAAAATATCCATTAACAAAATCCCCGAATTCAACAATGTAAATTAATAACATTTTTTCGTGCACTATTTTCACTTCTCATTCTCAACCTTTAATAAATTTGCAATGAAACTCTTACACTCTAATTACATTTATTAAAAACCCCATTAAATTTAAAGGACATTCACTTTCAGAACTTTTTTATTTAAGACATATAAGGTGCACACTTCATCTTAAAATCTTTTGATTATATGCATTTTTTTTACTTAAAAACCCTAATTTTTATTTAATACATACAAAAATAATCTAAATTAAATTATTGATGTGTAAAAACCAATCGAATTTTGGGAAAATTTCTTAGAGTTATTATTCCAGGAGTCGTAAACGAGAATTGCACATGCAACTAAGCTGAAAAACAATAATTTGAAATACCAGTTTCCTTAATTTGTTGTGTCGCGAAAACACCCTAAACACTCTTTTATAGTTTAATTTTATCACACTTTCCGTTTTACTTATGTGATGTATAGTATAAACACATGTGTTGTAATGTAAACGGGTATTTAATAATCATTTCATTATGTATGTCTCCGCAAGCGTATTTTTGTTCACTTAAATTTATCTAAAATTCTGATCATTCGAAACTGTTTCGATGCGTTTGTATTCATTGCATCTCTTGTAACGATCCAAAAATATATTTTAATAATAATTATTACTTTCATTATTATATAGGCAAAAAGACTATTCTTTTTTATACAAAACAATAGGCGAATTTTACAACAGTTATTTTAACACCATAAGTGTACTCTAAAAATATATCTATTTTTCACGACACGTTCGTCTTTAGGTAATCAGAATAACCATTTCAAATTTGACGAACCCACTGTTATAAGCATGCACAATTTCAGATTCATTTTAGTAAACTTTAATTAAAAATAGTTTTCTTCTGAAACATCCCAAATAAATTAATCAATCAGTCATGTTTTACTTATAAAAACAACATTATTTTTGTTATTTTTACAAAGAATATAGATCAGCTGTGCCCAACAGTTCCTTATGGAAGAGCAAACACCAATCCATTTAAAGAAAAATTTATTTTTATTCAATATTTTTTATTGTAAAAACCAATACATACAAAGAAAAAAGAAAAAAAAAATATTTCATATATTTATTTCATATACGTACACGGCAAAAAAAATTTGATTTGCATTTACTTACCAATCGAAATTTCCTTTAAGTCTTCCATGATCCGTCCAATAAATTATCCAAACTTATGTCAATGTCAGTTGTAGATAATTTTAATAAGGCTTTCAAATTGTTGTTGTTCATTCTACTTCTATGGTTGTTTTTTAATTAATTTTAAATTTAAAAATGCACTTTCACATATATATGTACTACCAAACATGAAATACAAACTTAAAATTTCCTTGTGAAGCAAATGGTATTTATTTGGTTTTAAAGATTTCCAAAAATCAATGCCACTTAAATTAGAAATTGGAAGTTCAGAGTCGCATTGCAGATCACATAGCTCCATTTGTAGCTCAGGCTTTTGATTGTATATGCTTACATGCAGCGGCGTACCCAGGATTTTGTTTCGGGGGGGGGGCCCAATTTTTGTTTTTTAAATTTTTTTTGTTTGAAAAGCATATAATTTTGGTTTAAATTTATTGATCTAAAAAAACAATTTATATTTTTTTTTATTAAAACAAAAAGTTCAGCTTCGGCTTCGGCCGAACATTGATACTATGGCCGAAGTTCGGCTTCGGCCGAAAAAAATGAGTTCGGTCGGACACTAATATTTTGTATCTGTTAAATAAGTTTTGGATGGGAAAGTTACCATTGACGTTATACCCAGTTATGATAGCAATTTTGAAGCAAAAATGTTTTGACATGTCTTTGTTTTTTTAGTTTTTTTATATCTACAAACAAGTTTTTTTTTTGAAATATTTAACAAATTTATGTATCAATTAAATAATTTTATTTTGATTTTTAAAGTGAGCTATCATAGTAATTACGATCCTTATATACTATTAACAAAGCGCTTAAAATTTAATTCAATGATTTTTTTTCATAAAAGTGTCAATGTCAAAAGTGTCAATGTCAGGTTCAACCTTTTCTCCAGGGACCGTAAAAATTATTCCTTTTTTCATAAAAGTCAGATGATAAAAGTTATTTTTTGATTTTTATTTTTTCGAGCAAAAATAGAAGTTATTTTTTGAGTTTTATTTTTTCGAGCAAAAGTTATAATTATTTTTTGATTTCTATTTTTTCGAGCAAAAGTTAAAATTATTTTTTGATTTCTATTTTTTCGAGCAAAAATAAAAGTTATTTTCTGATTTTTATTTTTTCGAGCAAAAATAAAAGTTATTTTTTGATTTTTATTTTTTGAGCAAAAATAAGTTATTTTTTGGTTTTTATTTTTTCGAGCAAAAATAAAAGTTATTTTTTGATTTTTAATTTTTCGAGCAAAAATAAAAGGTTTTTTTTGATTTTTATTTTTTCGAGCAAGTATAAAAGTCATTTTTTGGTTTTAATTTTTTTTTTACCAAAAATAAAAGTTATTAGCTTTGTAATTATGATTTTTCAGTGATGATAGATATACAGCAAATATTTTGCAATGTTATTTGTTGTGATAACTGTATTAATATATATTATTATACATTTTTTAAGTATCTAACTACAAGACAAACATCTCTATTTGTACGAGCAGTGCGCCAATTTTTGGAAATTAAATTCGTCATTTTTAAAACAAGAATTCTTCAAAAAAATCGTCATATTAAAAATAAGTTTTACTGATTATAAAACTCGAAAATATTACAAAAGGCAACCATAAAATTTATATATTATATGTATATATTTATATATTATATATATATAATATAACTGCGTTATTTGTTATTTATTCGTTATAAAAATAAAAATTTATAACATGGAATTTCAACTCAAGAAATTGAAATAAATATCAAAAATAACTTTTATTTTTGCTCCAAAACATAAAAATCAAATAATAACTTTTGCCCGAAAAAATAAAAATCAAAAAATAACTTTTAATTTTGCCCGAAAAAATAAAAATCAAAAAATAACTTTTATTTTTGCTCGAAAAAATAAAAATCAAAAAATAACTTTTATTTTTGCTCGAAAAAATAAAAATCAAAATATAACTTTTATTTTTGCCCGAAAAAATAAAAATCAAAAATAACTTTTATGTTAGAAAGTGTTTTGCAACCGTCAGACAATGACAATCGTAATTAATTTTTTATATTAATTACTGTAGAATATTTCTTTAGTTAGTCTCTTTACAGGAAGAAGAAGAAGAAAACATTTTTATTGAAAAATTTTACGGACACAAGGGATACACCAGACTGCCGAAAAAATAAAAATCAAAAAATAACTTTTATTTTTTAAATTTATTTTCATCGGGATAAACATTAATTGCATTTATAGTAATTAAATGTGCTAAAGTCCCAAAACTTATTTAACATATTGTGAAAAGCAATCTGATGTAGGCGTGTCCCTATCCGGATTTCATTCCTGCCTAAGGAAACCTTCAGGGGACTTTGTTATTAGAATTTCTAGAGATATTTGTTATGTTAAATCACAAACTCATTGAGAATTTCTTGTCCTCGTCTAGGAGCGAGATTCAAAATTTAAAATATCAAAGAAAAAATAAAAATCAAAAAATATTTTTTATTTTTGCTCAAAAAAATAAAAATCAAAAAAAAAACTTTTATTTTTGCTAAAAAAAAAATAAAAATCAAAATTTTAAAAAGCAATGCATTTTATTATAGACTAGTTCATAAGGATCAAAATGGTATGCTTGAAACAGTTTTCCGACATTTACTTCTAATTGCTTTTTTTGTTTACAAAATTAGGAAATAACTGTTATTTTCGGTCCCTGCTTTTCTCGATACACTGATGCAAGAGCTAGAGCACCAAGTCTAGCTTCACCCATAGAATTCCTTAAATATGTTTTCACTCTTTTTAGGGTGGAAAAACTTCTCTCCGCGGATGCAGTTGTAACAGGAATTACTATCAGTAAATGTAAAAACATGTAAACGTTTGGAAAAAGTTCCTTGTTGCAATCTTGAATAGCATCTAGCGGATTTGATGGTCTTTATGGTAGTGTTTCCATAGATCAATTTCAGTTAATATATCATTAGTCTGAAAAATTATAGTCTCAAAAAAATATTATAAATTCATTTATTACATACTAACCAAAACAAAAATAAAATAAAAAATCGAAAATATTTCGGGGGGGGGGGGGCTTTGGCCCCCAGGGCCCCCCCTGGGTACGCCACTGCTTACATGTCATGATCATACATAAATTTTTCTGTAAATAATATAAGTTTGAAACTAAAACCAATTTTTCCAAGTGCTTTTCAAAACACACTTTTTTAAACAATATCATACGTTAAACAAAAGCAAAATGTGCATTGATGATCGCTGTCGTCAATGTTTACCAGCAAAGCATACGAAAATGTTGTTGCTTTCCACTTGCGTGTATACAGTGAAGAACGACAATAAAACTAATAAGACAAAGTTGTTTGTGTATTTCGTATTGCTAGTGCTGAGTGCTCTATGTGTGTATTAAAACACACAGCCTATAGCTAAATGCTTTTACAAAAACAAATGAGGGCTTGGGCACCCTTGATATAGATACTTATATTGTTTGGACTTTCCCTGGTTAATGCAAATACCGAGATGGAGGGTATCCAAAAATTTGGCACATCCGACATCGGACTTTAATGCTTCCACTTGTTTAAACCAATTTTTACAACGTTTTAACTAGAAGTTTATAGAAACCCGTAATTTAAAGGTCAGATTTGTAGCCAAATGTTATTTGGCAGAATATTAAAAGGGAGATTTTGCCCCTCACCGTGAGAAATTTCAGCTTATAAACTTCTTCTTATATAATGTCTGCTCCGGACGAGGAGCCTTCAAGCCAAATTTCAAATCCGTTACTCTAGTGGTTTAAGCTTTGTGGTAAATACCATTTTTGTTCTTATTTAAGCTCCGTGTTTTTGGTGAGTTCCAATAAATTTTTTAACAGAAGGAGACTTCTTCCTTTTTCCGTCCCCTCGAAAGTTTACAAAAACCCCGCCTTAGTGGATGTCTAATTCAATCCAAATTTCAAGTTCAATATTTTTTAAAATTTTTACCAAATTCCCATTTCAATTTGTTTATTGATCACAACCCAATACAAAGATTAAATCTTATATTAAAGTACTGGATTATAAGAGTTGGTATTCAAATCTTATTAAAAATAAGTACAATAATAATAACTTAATTATAACAAGTATACATTATCGATAAAAAATAAAACATTTAAAAAAAGAAAAATAAAAAATAATAATGTACAGTGCAAGCTCCGTATTCGCGACTAACCATTATCGCGACGGCTTAATTTTTAACATTGCAGGTTCTATAATAGCGACAGTTTAACGAAAAACAGTTTGCATTTTCTCGACTTTTATCTGTTTTTTTTTTTAATTTCATTACAATGTCTATAAAGAAGATAGAGAAATCCCCGTCTTTTGGTATATATACCTTTTTGGATGATTTTGATCTTAAATTTTGTCAGTTTGTTCTTGTCATTTATTGTGTAAATACATCTCTTAATATGCGAAAAGTTCAACATATTTTAAAGCCAACGATTTCTCAAAAATTAGGAAAGTTAAAAAAATTTAAAGTGGAGATTCCGTTAATTCAATTTGCGTGAATTACAAGTTTCTTCGGTTTACCGCATTATAAAGCAAGAAAATTCATTAAAAAAGTTCGTACGTACAACAGAAAGTGGCCCTGTCAAACGTTGCACCTTAAAGAAATCTGAGTACCCAAGAATGGAAAAAATGCTTTATAAGAGGTTTGTAAAACAAAGGGAAAAAATGTTCCAATATGAGCAGAGATTTTACGATCAAACGCCCGTCATTTGTATTCCAAAATTTATCAAACCAATTCAGGTTTCAATACCAGTGAAGAATGGTTGAAGAAATTTAAGCGTCGACATGGAATAAGATTTTTAAAAATTACGGGCAAGAAACTGTCTTCGAAACCTCATCATATTGATCCATTTGTGAAAGAGTTTAAGTATTACGTTGATAAGCGGTTTATATTATAGGATGCTTCCAAATCACACTCTTGTCACATGTAATGAGAAAACGGCTGCCGGAAGAAAAATATATAAAGAGGAATAACTTTTTTGCATAAACTAAAATTGTTGGTTGTTGGAAAATCGAAAAACCCACGCGCTTTTAAATGCTTTTTTAATAATCCTGTAATGTACAAGACCAGTAATAACGCCTGGCTGACATCATTTCTATTCAAGGACTGGTTCCATCAAGAATATGTTCCCCACGTAAGTTAATTTTCAGCAATTAGTAAAAGTAAGTTGTTCATAAGTAAACATTTTGTAGGTCCGACAATTTTTGGCTTCAAAAGGTCTGCCACAAAAAGCAGCTTTGCTTTTAGATAACGCGACGTGCCACCCAGTTGAGTGATGATGGTTTAATTATAGCAATGAATCTACCTCCCAATTGCACTGCGCTTATTCAACCGTTAGATTAAAACGTTATCAATTTGGTCAAATTAAATTATAAAAAACAGCTGCTCACCTACTTGCTTGGCGAGAAGGGAACAAATTTAGAGCTCAAACTAAAAAGCTTCAATCTCAAAAATGCAGTTCAGATACTAGCTTCGTCCTAGGATATAATATCAGTGTCCAATATCCGCAAATCCTGGAACGCCTTGCTCGAATTCGGTAGTCAATGGAGTGAAAAGGATAACATGCCCTTAAATATTTTACAATATATAATTCAGGAAGCAAACGAAGATCTTTCAACTATTGGTGCACTTGTAGCTCAAATTGGTACGGAACATCTTTTAACGAATGCTGACATAAACAACTGGATTCAAGAAGAATTTCATGTGGAAAGTAACGAGGAGCAAATGGAATTATCAGATACAGAATCGGTGGATTTATACGATAGTGGCCATGCAGAAAACAAAATTAAAGTGGACGATGCTATAACATCGATAAACATATGCATACAATGGGCTTTGTAAAATGATAACCCGACAACAGCACTATATGAACTTTTTGATTCAGCAGTTATTTTAAAAAATAATTTGCCAAAAAAGCAACTCAAAATCTCCAATTTAAAATGTAAATAAATATATCAATAAAAACAATTCTAACTTTAAAAATTACATACAATTTTTCAATAAAATTTGGGTTCTGTTATCGCGAAAATTCAGTTTTCACGACAGGTCTGGTTTTTAATTAGTCGTTTTTAATTAGGACTCGAAGGACACGCCAGAAACTTGTTTGGCATAATGTGTTATTCTATCAAAACGTCTAATACCATATATGTATCGCGTTATGATATTAAAAGCTACTTTAAGCTTACGACTACTGGTAGAATCACAGTTCGTAAACAGCTCACAACCATATAAAAGAGTTGGTACTAAATATGTTTTAGCTAAAAGCATTCTGATTTGAAGAGGTATAAACCTCTGAGTGCACCACAAGTTTCTTAACTTCCCATATACTTTTGCCGTAGCAATATTTATATGGTCACTCCAGTCTAAGTGATTGTTAAATATTACTCCAAGATTCTTGGTAGAAGTTACAGTGTCAATTTTTGATCCATTTAATATCAAATCTGGAATTAATGGTATGGGTGTTTTTTTTAGTTATCAGTAAACATTTTGATTTGTTTGGATTAAGACACAGCCCGTTTGAAGTTGACCAGCTATAAATGTTTATCAAATAATTTTTTGGACACATTCATTAATTTCGAAGAGTTTACAGCTAATGTAAAGTTGTACGTCATCAGCATACATGTGTACATTACAATGTTCCAATTTAGTTTTAAGGTCGTTAGCATAAGCAGAATACAGCAAAGGCCCCAAAATAGAGCCTTGCGGTACACCTCTTGTTAATACTATACTGCCCGACATCCTATTTGCATAAAATACGGACTGTGATCTATTTGATAAATATGACGACATTAATTTGGTAGCTGTTCATGAAATATTGAGGCAATTTTCTAGTTTAGAAGTAAGAATTTCAGTTCAATCGCTTTCGAATGATTTAGTAACATTAAAAAAGTAACTTCACCGTTGTCAATATGTGACCTAACGCCTTCGGTTACATCAATTAACGCAGATACACAACTGTGAAGGGGTCGAAAACTAGACTGTCTGGGGGTAAGTAGGTTGTTATCATTTAAAGAGATAGATTAGTTGGCTGTGTACACTCAAAAAAAAAAGTTTGTAAAGTCAGCAAAAAATTTTGCTGAGTCAGCAAAATTTTAGTCAGGAGGGTGCTAGCAAAAAAATTGCTAATGTCAGCAAAATCTTTTGCTGAAAATCAGCGAGCTGATTTTTAGCAATAAAATTAGTAGATTCAGCAAAAGTTTTGCTAACACTTAGTAGATTCGAAATACAAAAGCCTTGCTAAAAATTAATAAATTTTTTGCTGAATTTTAGTAGACTGAAAAAAACGCAAAAAATTTGTAGAAAAATTGTTATTTAGTTAATTTATTTGTTGTAAATCATAAAACATATTTTTGTGATTCTTTTAAAAATAATTTACTATAATACGGAAATATAAAAATTTTCATTTTTCCACATTGACGACATGAATTAATTTAATATCTGAAAATATATAGAAATAAATATATATAACATAACAAAAATTGTCTTTCAATTACTTACATCAATGGTTGTCTAAATGATGCTATCGCAACTGCCGAAGATAATTATAGAAACGAAAAAATAAACAAAAACAAACGAAACGAAACGAAAAAAACAACCCTTTTTGCAATAAGAACCATAAAAATCTACCTAAGATGTGTGTCTTTGTCTTTCACTTTACTCTGTCTACATTTCTGTATATGTTTGTTTGCAATTTGACCACACATATAAACATTTAGTTTAAATAAATAAATATTTTATTTTGTCTTTTATTTAATTAATAGACAATTATTTTCACAAGCCGGTGACAACGCAAAATTTAAGTTATTTTAATCCTCAATTTTGTTTTATGTATGAAAAAGAGATACAAAAACTTCCATGGTTGATTTTTTTATATGTCTTATTAGAGTTGTACTTTTTAGTATCATTTTCCTCTTCTCTACTACATCTTGACATGCCGCGACAATGTGCTTATCAGCACAATTTTTTTTTAGCAAAATTAATTAGTAAAGCATTAGTATAAAACAGTTAAGTGCTGAATAAGTATAACAAAAATTTTAGCTGAAAACACGATTTTAGCAAACAATTTTGCTAAAAAATAGTATACCTGATTTACAAGACGTTTTACTAACTTTTCTACTAACTTATTTTTTTGGGTGTAGTCTAAATGATGCTTTCCTTTAACGGACGCAACTGCCGAAGATAATTATAGAAACGAAACGAAAAAATAAACAAAAACAAACGAAACGAAAAAAACAACCCTTTTTTTTGCAATAAGAAAAAGGAACCATACAAATCTACCTAAGATGTGTGTCTTTGTCTTTCGCTTTACTCTGTCTACATGTCTGTATATGTTTGTTTGCAATTTGACCACACTAGATTATTAATCTATTAACATTTATTATAGAAATACATATTAAATTTAAATATTTTCTTTTGTCTTTTATTTTATTAATAGACAATTATTTTCACAAGCCGGTGACAACGCAAAATTTAAGTTGTTTTAATCCTCAATTTTGTTTTATGTATGAAAAACAGATACAAAAGTCTTCCATGGTTGATTTTTTTATATGCCTTATTAGAGTTGTACTTTTTAGTATCATTTTCCTCTTCTCTACTACATCTTGACATGCCGCGACATCTGCTTCATTCTGCGTATATCTTTCAATCTAGTTGTCGTCCACACTATTAATGCGCTTATCAGCACAATTTTTTTTAGCAAAATTAATTAGTAAAACATTAGTATATTAGTAAAGCATTAGTATAAAACAGCTAAGTGCTGAATAAGTATAACAAAAATTTTAGCGGAAAACACGATTTTAGCAAAAAAATTTGCTAAAAAATAGTATACCTGATTTCCAAGACGTTTTACTAACTTTTGTACTAACTTATTTTTTTGAGTGTAATATTCGTTCCAGTATCTTAGAAAGAAATGGAAGTATGGCTATTGGGCGAAATTCTGTATCGGATTTTGGTATACAAACTATTTTAGCATGTTTCCAAATGGTTGGAAATGAGGACTTTGTTATAATGTTATTAAAGAGGTTAGTAATATATGGTACAATTGAGGGAAAGATAATTTTAATAAACCTGGGATGTAATCCGTCACAGCTTATAGCATTGGACTTTATGCTGAAAAAACTTTTGTATACCTCAGGTTGAGATACACATTTGAAATCAAATGTGGTAGAAATATTTGTCATGTTATAATTTCTGTACGGATTTACATGTGCAAATTTCTTTGGTAGTTCTACGAATCTACGATTTATCTCATCAATATCTATATCTTGATCAGTAGTATGATAATCATATGTATCACCAACCACTGCAATACTACGGATTTCTTTCCATCTACTCTTGCTGTCTAAGCACTTATTGTTCTAAATTCTAAGAAGTATCTCTCCGGTAAATTAGCCTATACCTCAGGGAATACATATTATAAAATTCAGATTTCTAGACAAAAGGGGTTTTGCAGGAAATTAGGAGGAAACCTTTTCCCTTTTTGCAAATTTGCGTAAACATTTACTATAATCCCTATGCCAGAGGAGGAACATACATGTGTTTAAAATCAAGCGGTTTGGGATGAGTGATTAAGGGAACATAATTGTCTCTGTACCATATTTTAATCAAGTTTTATTGGAAATTCCTAAGGGTATATTTTAAGTGCTTTAGCATATAAATTATGGGCTAATGCGATTGAAATTTCAGATTTTTAGCACAAGGGGTTTAAGTAGGGGGAAGACTTTTTATTCTTTTTGTACCACATCCTAACAATTTCCATAGATCGTGATTAGTTGCATACGATCGAGAAGGAACCCCCATGACAAATTTGAAATTACAAGCTCCAGTTTCTTAGACTGGGTGGTTAGATTGTACTAAATCCCTTTTAAATACCATTTTTACTATATTTCTATTGCATATTTTCAGTAAATTAGTCCGTACACCAAGGAGCACATAATTTATAGTAACGGGCAAGCCCACTTAGTTGTTATCATAGGATACTTTTCCTTTTTTAACCCCTTTACAGCGTTTTAATTAAAAGTTCAAAGAAACACATATTTTAAAAGTAAGATTTCTAGCCAAATGTTATTTGCCCCCCACGGTATGAATTTTTTTTAAACTTCTTCTTAGACGAGGAATTCTCAAGCCAAATTTCAAGTTTCTTACTCCAGTGGTTTAAGGTTAGTATGATTTCGCCCCCCACGGTAAGAATTTTTTTTAAACTTCTTCTTAGACGAGGAATTCTCAAGCCAAATTTCAAGTTTCTTACTCCAGTGGTTTAAGGTTAGTGATTAATCCCAATTATTCTCATTTAAACCCCGTTTTTAAGGCGAGTTTCAAAAAAATGTTCTTCAATGTATTGACGGAAGTGTTTTTGACAGAAGGAGACTTTTTCCTTTTTATCCCTCCCCGTGAAAGTTTACAAAAATGCCGCCTTATTCAATCCCAATTTGAAGTTGAATATTTTTTTTACCATTTTTATCAAATTTTTATTGGAAATTTCAAAAAGTATATCTTCGATATATTAGCCCATACATTAGGGGATACATATTCTAACATTTAGATTTTTATACAAAGGTTCGGGCAGTAAATCAAGAGGAACATATATGCCGAATTTCAAAATCGTGCAGTTTGGGCTAAGTGATCTTTGTTTTTGTGCCACATTTTTATCAAGTTTTATTTGAAATTATTAAAGGTATATTTTCTGTGTTTGAGCATATAGATTATTGGCGAATACACTTGAAATTTCAGATTTTTAGCCGAAGGTGTTAAAGCAGGACGATAAGGGGAAAACTTTTTATCTTTTTGTGCCACATACTAACAATTTCCTTAAATCGTGATTAGATGTATACGATGGAGAAGGAACCCCAATGACAAATTTCAAGTTCCAAGCTCCCGCGGTTTAGGCAGCGTAAATAGGTGGTACTAATTCCTTTTTGAATACCATTTTTACTATATTTTTATTGCATGTTTTAGAAATTATCTTTTCAGTAAATTAGACCATATACCAATTAACACATAAGTTATGGTAAAGGGCAAGCCCTCAAGGTTGTTATCATAGAAAACACGTTGTTATGCCTTAAAGTTTAAAATGCAATTTTTATTTTACAACGGAATAAAGTATTAACTTTTTTATTTTGCCGCCTTCCATAAATGCTTTACTCAGCGAAGCCGGCTACCACAAAATAGAAAAGTCATAAACCTGGCCTCAGTCCCTCGAAGCAGAAATATTGTAATATTCACACAATGTTCTTTTGAAAAACGATCTTTATGGGAATAATTAACATAACTATGTAAGACATAGCTCCCATTTTGATTTGGGGTTAAAACAAAAACATTTTCATTCGTAATCCCCAAATTGTAAATTATGATAATGCCAGGCCATACCTGCCTAAATGTTTGGATACCATTTCTACTACAATGTGTTTAATTCGCCTCAAAAGATAAAGTTATTATTCAAAATCAATTACATTTTAAACTTGAAGGCAAAACAATGCAGCGGCCTTACCCCCTATTAGTACTAAAAATACATATTAATCCGCTATGGTTCGGATCCTAAACATCTATGGTTTGAACCATAGTGTGGGGTATTATGCAAATGGGATACTACCTCATTATAAGAAGGCATGTCCAATGACTCAAGCCGATCTACACATCTTTATTGGGCATCAATAGAATGTGGATTTATTACAATTTCATTAATTATCAAAGGTTACTAATCATGAATATAAATGGTTTTATACAAATAAAAACTAATTAAAATAAAAACTATAAGTAAATAAAATCCAAACATAAACTACACTGTTATGAAGCTTCAAACTCCTTCAGCGCAAGTTTACAGGCATGGATCTGGAAGACCTCCATCAATATCACATGAATTCTGTATAATTTTCCACACGTTGGTCATTATACACTCCGTCTCATAACTATAGCACACTTTAAAATCTTTTTTTAACTGCTTATAAAAATTTATTAAAACACCCTGTATAAAAAAAACTAAATTTATAAAAAGCTTTCTTACTCTCTTCTACTTCTTCTCACATATTTTTTTTTTTAATTTTGCTTTTTGAAAAGAATCGTTAAATATTCAAAAAGTCATTGCATATTAGAGACTATTTTTTTCGTTTCATAACTATAGCCCACTTTAGTAAACACACTGAAAGATGAGTTTTTTTTTTTGTTAAATTTTATTTAAGAGTAAATTAATAATGAGTTACACCTCCGTTATTCTTAATACACTCAAATATTCGGTTTTCCATTGAATTAATTAGGTTTTTTATTGTATTTTCTTCAATTCCTTCCCAGGCGTCAAAAATAGCAGTTTTTAGTTCTGGAACCGAGTTGTACTGGCGGTATTCGGCGAAAACTC
This sequence comes from Delia radicum, assembly GCA_021234595.1. Taxonomy (NCBI): domain Eukaryota; kingdom Metazoa; phylum Arthropoda; class Insecta; order Diptera; family Anthomyiidae; genus Delia; species Delia radicum. The sequence continues at coordinate 114,935,493 of CM037851.1, forward strand.
TTCTTGTTAATATTCCCCAGATATTTTCAATCGGGTTAATATGAGGTGAACACTCCAAAACCGAGATATTATTGCTTTCAAGCCATTGCTTTGTTTCTCTGCTTGAGTGTATTGAAGCGTTATCTTGTTGAAATATGTAATTTTTTTCAACATTCTGGTTCAAAAATGGAAGTAGACTACACTGGAGCACCTTGGTGTAATCGCTGCTTTTCATTTTTGATGAAACAACCTGCAGTTCCAACACACCATTCACCGAAAATGCACCCCATACCATCAACGAACCTCCACCAAAATTTCTCTGAGAAAAATATAGTGGTTCTTTCCGTAAATCACGCCAATATTGTCTGTGACCATCGAGATTAAATTTTTTCTCATCAGAAAAAATAATCTAAGAAACAAAAAATAATAAGAAATGGAGAAAGAGCAAACTATTTACCATCAATTGCATATTTTGCTTAGCGAAATTAAGCCGGGCAGTTTTATGACGCTGAAGTAACCTGGGTGCTGTTTTCAATTTTTGTAGACAGATGTTCGGTGCATCATTTAAAAGTCTCCATACCGTCGATTTGGAAATTTTTGTTGTGACTGTAGCAGCAAGTTTGCTGCAACTTAGGGCAGAGTTGCTAGCTTTTCGTAGAATACTTCTAGATTCGCGACTCAAAAGTTTTTTTTTTGGGCCACCTCGTCTTTTAATGTCGTATTCTTCCGGATTTGAGAGAAAATTGGAAATAACTTTCCGGCTTCTGCAAATTTTCTTTGATATATCGCTCACTCTTAGGCCTGCCCCATTAAATCCAAGAATTTTGCCTTTTTCCATATCTGACAACTTTTTACCTCGTGGCATTTCACTTTTATATATATATTTTTTTAAATTAATCCAAAAAAAAAATTTCATTAATTCATTTGTTTTCACTTTAACGTAACTTTTTTAAATGTGTGCTATAGTTATGAAACGAAAAAAATAGTCTCTAATATGCAATGACTTTTTGAATATTTAACGGTTCTTTTCAAAATGCTAAATTAAAAAAAAAAAATATGTGAGAAGAAGTAGAAGACAATAAGAAAGCTTTTTATAAATTTAGTTTTTTTATACAGGGTGTTTTAATTAATTTTTATAAGCAGTTAAAAAAAGCTTTTAAAGTGTGCTATAGTTATGAGACGGAGTGTATAAAAAAAACTCCTTAAATATTCACAAAACTAACAATGAATACAATTTTTTAGGCAGAACAACACGCAGAAAAAAGAGCATCGTTTTATGATAGTTTAAGAGCAATATGTTATGGTTACAATTCGTAACAATCATAATATGATTGTAGAAATCATATTATGACTCTAAATGACGATAAAGTCGCCTCGGTAATCATAATATGATCATCCAGAGTCATGTATATGATAATTAGAATCATAATATGATAATTTTTTTTTTCCACAATCATATTCAATCATACTTTTTCTCTGCGTGTAGGTGCCCTCCGGGCAAGCCCGACTTTAGCCGGCTTGTTGTATTATAATAGCTTATAATTTCTGTTTTGCAACCGATTCTTTGTATATGGAGTTTGTCCTATTTGCAATAACTAGAACCTACAAACTAGAACAAGTTGCTTTAGAACCGGTTCTAGAGCCAGTTATAGAACTGGTTCTGGGAGAGTGAAACTGTTCCATGTTACCGGCGGTAAAAGAAGCTATTTTAGAACAGGTCCATAGGTATTATGTTCTAAAAAATTTTGCTGGAGGGTTTGTTATTTGTAATGGAAATCAATTTCGCATAATTGTAAACTATTTTCTTAAAATATTTTGCGATTTTTGAATTATATATAGTTACATAGAGACTGACTTATAACATTTTTTCAGCTTTGGATTTTTTATAATTATGTCTAAAATAACAGAAGACGTTTTTGATGGTTGTATTATATATAATTATGTATTGGGTTATTTCTAATTTTATAAAAATCAAATGTATCAACCATGTATTATCATATATAAAATTCAAAATAGTATTTTTTTATACATGATTGGATGTATTGTATACATGAAATTTATTGGTAAAACATTATTATATAAATATTATTATATATAAATACATATTGATACATATGCAATTTTATATGATCATATATTTTTTTATTAAAGAATATATTGCTTTATACAATTTTTTTACCCGGGGATTCAAAAAAATATTTGTTTTTCCGGGAAACAATCCCTACGTAGAGAACATACAGTCTTAGACTGCATGTCTTAGCGTTACTCAAGTAAAAAAAAATTAGGTGGGGCATCATCAAATTATATATAAATTAGCTATTCGATGGGGTCAAATTCGATCCGAAGAATGAGAGCATAGAATTGGATCTAAAATACATCAAATTGTATGGAATTCGATACAATTGTATCGAATTAGGTATAATTCGATGCAATTAAATACAATTTTGTACAAATTGATGTATATACATATAAAGGGTCCGCCAAATAACTTTTTTTTTTTTTGAAAATGCTATAAAAAAAACTACTGAATATTTTCTCAAATTTCTTTTTTTATTTGAAAGTACAATCCTTCCGGTTAATAATGGAAAATATTTTCATTTAAATGGCTGCCTCGGCTGGCCATGCGGTAGCCTACACGATCGGTCCAATTTTTAAGCACATTATCGGTGAATTGATGTTGATGGCGCTTCACGCACACTTTCTGCCACAGCAGCAATATTCTCGGGTGTACGCACTGTTATTGGCTTTTTACGCTTTGGTTTATCGATGAGGATGCCAGTTTCTTTCACTTTTTTCACAAGATAACGAACATACGGAGCTGACGGTGATTCTCTACATCCATCCGTACGCAATTTTCGCACACATTCTGCAACATTACCATGATTTTTAAAGTAATGTCGCAATATTTCCCAGCGTTGTTCAAGCGTATCCACAACCATATTCGTTCAGCGGAAGGACAAAACTAATTATCTGTCAAATCAGACATGAGCTAAGTGTTACCATTCACGAAATAAGCACTAGTTGAAAAAAAACGTTAGATGGCGGAGCCTTTATTAGGTACAATTTCATCCGAATTTTGTCCTTATACAAATTTGTGTTTAACATATATTTGTATCGAATTAGATGTAATTCGATCTTATAAGATAAAAGTTGATACAAACAGTTACCAACTGTTCTCAACAAGTATATCAAATTATATCTAATTGAATAAATACATATATGACTAATATTATTTTTCCAGTTTTTTACGAAGGTGAAACTGTGGAGCCAAGAAATCGTGGCTCTATTTCAACAATATAACTCTGAACTTGGTCGTTTTGTAGAAAAATTAGATTTTCTCACATTTTGTAAGTTAACTAAATCTGAAATTATATAGTTATATGTAAAATCACTTAGAAAATATATTTCATATGTCACCTCATACAATTAAATGTGGCTTTTTAATGAACCATATATAATCACATTTGAATTCAATTAAAAAATGTTCAAAGCATTGCACATCATTTATTTACTATATAATTTTGTATGGAACAATATATGCCTTAATAAAAAATTATAAAAGTTTAATATCATTATATGTACATTTATGTTGAATTACATACGAATGCATTTCTAACTACCCAGCAAAAAATTTCCAAAAAGGAAAGCGGGTTTGTAATCAAGCATTTTGGGCAGAACGCACTCCTTACTAGATTACCTACTCGATTCTTTTAACAGGGCGTGAGACTAAAATAATTGATTCTTTAGAATTGATTATTTTTTTTACCGAAGAACCATTTACTTTATATTTTTAAGAACTACATACATTTTTTAATAAAGAAATAGTTCCATTGTAAAACTACGAAGTACTTACACAAAAAATAAATAAATAAATAGTTCACTAGAAAAAATAAGAAGTACTTACATTTGAACAAAAAGAAGTATTTCCATAAGTAAATTCAACTTTTACTCACACGTGATTTTCCTAGGTCACTCAAATATAACGATCAAAACTCATACGGAAATAAAATCCTAAAAAGTGAAACATCTAATTGTTATGATAACATGGGTTTGTCATAATTTTGGAGCTATAAACCACGAAAATATAAATTTTTCAAAAAAAAGAACAATTCAAAATTGAAAAACAAAAATATGACTCACGCACAATCACCCTCGAAAATTATTTTTGCACTCACTTACGATAACGTCAGTAATTTCAACTTCCACACACAATTTTCTGCTCACGTGCGCTTCCCTAATTTATAGCTAACCATAGTTTAACAAAATTTAGGCAACATGCAATTTCTGTTTTTAGTATTATTTTCCTGCAAATAAAAATTTGTTTGAAAAAATATATGAGATAAATTCTTTAAAATTGTATAACTTCTTTTTTCAAAATTAGGAACTACTTCCAATAACGTCCTTTTATTAAGAAAAAGTATATGATTACTACTTGAGTACAAAAAGTTATACATATAAGTTAATAGCATTGTTATTTTCTTTTAAGTAAATAATTACTTTGTTATTGAGTTCATGCTTTCTGGTTTAAGTTTAAAGAATTGATTATAATACTACTTGCTTTTTTGACTCTATCGTTGGAATGAGTTTGGTATTGCAGTTACTAAATTTGGCAATGAGATATGTAAGCAAGTGTGGGCATCACCTTCTTTTTGGAATGTGTAATTTTTTCCTGGGTATATATTGTATATATAATAATATATAATAACATACATTAAGTATTATTGACGGATTTCTTTTTTCACGCAAGTAAATTCATAAATATACGTAAGACAATATAAAATAATATATTGCTATATATACATTAGGGTGTCCCATTCAAAAAAAAATTTTGGGGATCATTCTTAATTTGAATACTCATAAGGCTAAGAATTTTTGAGAATTTTTTCAGATTTTTCGGAGGTGGTTTAGAGGTCGCGCAAATCGATTTTTTACCAAAAATCGAGCTTTTTGGGCTTTTTTTGAATTTAGCTTGAAAATTGGTAAAAAAACGATATTTCTTCAGCTTCTGAGTCAATATTCTTAAAGAAAATTTTCCGATCTTTAGTTCTATGTGCATAAATAAAAAGTTTCGGCAATGATTTTGCACATTTTGACAATTTAATAACTGTTTTTCGTAAATTTTCAACAAATATGGAAAAGAATGCTTTATAACTTTTAAAATTTGTATAAAGACTAAAAAAACTAATGATGCAGTTTAATAGATTATTAAGTTTTAAATTAATTAGCAGAAAAAAAAATAAATTTTCTCTCACCGTTCTCGAGTTATACCCTTTTAAAGCTTTGTACACATTGTATGAAATGTATAATACTATAAGGTGTGAACTAGGTTTACATTGGTTTAAACTTTAAATAATTGGATTTAGAAAATGTTTTTACAAATAAAATAATAGTTACTTACCACTCATACATAACAATTATATTAAAAACAAAGAAAAATAGATTTGTTATAAATCATTTATTAGAGTTCTTGCGATGCTCTCTACCCCCTGCAGTAAACTCTGAAAGTCTGTTTCAGAAGTTGTGATATTGATATAACTATTAGCCAAGGCCAAACCACGTTCTGCGACATCATTTACAACTTGCAATTGTTGAACTTTGTGTTTTGCTTCCTGAAATGATTTGTTGTTTTCCCATTTTTCTGGATCCGTTTGTAAAAAATCAGTAGAATTGTTGCAGGCTTCAAAAAAAGTTAGGCTGGCTTTTGTAATAAAACACTGAATTTGTTTATTTTCAATCATGTCTTCTGTTAAATTTCCTTTCACTAATTCGTTGTTATTACTTGGTTCATGTAGATTTCTAAGCATTAAACGCAAAGTTTTGGTATCTATACGTTCATCAAAAAACGATAAGGCAGCCAACTTCTCGGAAAGGTACCACTGATGACCCAGAAAGGTTTTCAGAGTCTCGCGTGCAACTTTTTCATTAAAGCGTTTGTAATCATACAATTGTTTCAAAAGTCTAAGGTCATTGAGAGGAGCGTATCGGGGACACTGGCATAGGTAATAATTTTTAATATATACTCTTAAAATAAATGAGGTAAACTCCAGCAAAGCAGCAATTTTTGAATTTTGAATGAAAGGTTGTACCTGGTTTCGAAAAATACATATTTTTAGAGAGTATATAATTTTCATCATCCAGCGAGCATTTTAATTTGTGGGGATGTAATTTGATCCTCAATATTAAGGGCCTTAAACGCTGTTCCAGCAACTAGTTCCATCATATGATGGCGGCATGCCAAAAATATGAGGTCTTTTTTTACTTTTTGGCGAAGTAAAACGCAAGCCCCAATCCGCCGTCCTGTATTTTAGCTGGTTGTGTCCGCACACATAAATTGGACATATTCCGTTAGATTACAAGATTTTAAGGTTTGAAATACTGCCTCGGCTTGGGCCTCTCCTATTCCTGATGAAAGTGGTACTACTCCCAGAAGCTTGGAGTCTGAATTATCAGTTACACTAATGGATAGCCGATAATTTTTATTCCTTTTGTTTTTTAAGTCAAGCATTATTTTTCCATCCCAATGTACCGTGTTATAATTTGAGGCAACAAACGATTTTTTAATTGAGTCTGCCACAATCAGCCGCTGCTTTTTACGTTCCCTCCAAATTTAACTCTTTGAGCATGCAGCTTTTGCGTTGCTCTGTCCGGAATCAGCGTAGGAATTCACAATGAGCGAAGCCTTACGGCAACTAATCCCGGTTCTGTCAAGGCTTGCACAAAGCTGGGATTTTTCCAATAAATCATGAATTTTAGTTCGAGCCATATCAGTGCCACCTAGTGATACCGGCTTTTTGGCTACTTTTTTTGCTGTCCACAACTTGACAACACTTAAAACTAAGCTTTGACATACAATAAATAAATTTTCAAATCTCATAATCTAAGTTTACAACAAATCGGATGACCAAATCTTATAGTACTAAAAATTTCATACAAGGGGTGCAAAGCTTTAAAAGGGTATAACTCGAGAACGGTAAGAGAAAATTATATTTTTTTTTCTGCTAATTTATTTAAAACTTCATAATCTTTTAAACTGCATCATAAGTTTTTTAGTCTTCATACAAATTTTAAAAGTTATAAAGCATTCTTTTTCATATTTGTTGAAAATTTACAAAAACTGTTATATAATGTATCAAAATGTGCAAAATCCCTGACGAAACTTATTACTTATGCACATAAAATTAAAGATCGGAAAATTTTCTTTAAGAATATTTACTCAGAAGCCGAAAAATTACCGATTTTTTAGCAATTTTCAAGAATAATTCAATAAAAGCCCAAAAAGCTCGATTTTTGGTACAAAATCGGTTTGCGCGACCTCTAAATCACTTCCGAAAAATCTGATAAAATTCTCAAAAATACTTTACCTTATGAGTATCCAAATTAGGAAAGATCTTCCGAGAAAATCCAAATTTTTATTTTTTTTGGGACAACCTAATATACATACCCCCATATAAATATGTTTGACACATCATAAAGCTATAGACAATTAGATACAAATATTTATGCTTTAACATATATGTGGTTATATGATTATATAGATTCGTATTTTAACACATTTAATTGTATAGTAATAGTAATATCTGAATATATATAAACTTCTTTACTTGGCTACGTATTTAACTTGCCCACTTTAACTCAAAATTGCAAAAAAAAATCAATATACGGCAATGATTACCACCCTAATGTTTACATATACACAAGATATTGAATTATTTTTAGGTTTCGAATTTTAGAAAACTTTAGTAGAAAATCATATAAATGACGGCATTTAATTTGATCATGTTCAAAGTAGACGTGACAACTTGCTATGGCAAAGTTGTAAGTCGTTAAAGTTCTTCATAAACCGCTGAAATTTAAAACTTTCGAAGTACCTATCGTACGTACAAATAAAAGAATGATATCTACAGTTTATCAGAAATGCTTAATTTATGTTAGAATAATAATTTGTTGTTATTGAAACGAAATTATACTCAGGTTTTATACGTATTTTTTTTATCTTTTTTTAGGATCAATAACCGGAAATGGAATTTTTCAAAATAAATAATACTTTAGTTTTAAATCAAATTTATGAAGCTGGCAAAATGGAGCATTTGATTGGTGGTGGGGGTAGTGGTGCATTTTTCACTAGTGTTTATACACTTTGTGGTACTTTGATTGGAATGTCAATTTTTTATTGGCTATTTTACGTACCATGCAATTGGAAAAAGGTAAGTTCGATTTGATTGTCATTCCTTTTAAGTATGTTTACTACGTCTAACTCATTATTGACATTCGATTGATTCCGTTTTCGTATGTATGTATTTCTCTAATAAAAATTTTGTTTATCGATTGTAATTATATAAAATTTTAAGATGTGACCGATCGGCCTATGAATTATCAAATAGACAAAGTCAAAAATATTTTAAAATTAATTCCGTTTTCACTCAAAAGATAAATAAGGGATTGTTTTTTTTTAAATAGTACCCACTACACCTACAGAAATTACAATGTCAGGGCTGTCAAATTGCAAGAAGAAGTCTTAATGAAGTATTGTTCTAAAAGAAGATTTTAAATTTTTTTTTGATATTTATGAAACTAACACAATTTTGCAATAATTTCTTTAATTTTAAACTATAAAAAAATGCTGATAGATTCACTTTAACAACTAAATGGATAATCTGTTTGCAAAATTTTAGTGTAATTGAAGTGAGTGCCTCGTACTTATTAACGCTCTCAATTTAAAATTCTCAAAATGTCGGCTAATACAAACAAAATGTCGGCTGAGCCTTTTTCATTCGTAAGTTTGCATCATAGAACTTAGGACTCCAAGTCGTAAAGGGTGTTTTTTTATAGAGGTATATAACTTTGAAATGGAATAAAACAGAGATGAATTTTTTAAATTGACATTAAATTTACTTACAAAAAGTAATCTTCTGGCATTGTAATTTAAATATGACTTCTGGCATATGACGTAGTCTAATCTGAAGGTTCAATTTTCGATGACTTTTTCCAACATTTGTGGCAGTATATTGGCAATAACGCGGCGAATGTTGTCCTCCAAGTGGTCAATCGTTTCGGGCACATCGGCGAAGATAGTCCAGCGGCGTTAAATCGCACGATCTTGGAGGCCAATTCACGGTTCCGAAACGTGAAACTATGCGGTTACCAAACGTTTCCTTCAATAAATCAATTGTGGCACGAGCTGTGTGAAATGTTTCGGCGTCTTGTTGAAACCACAGCTCCAGCACATCATGGTTGCTCAATTGATGAACGAAAAGGTCAGTAATCAGGGCTCTATAGCGGTCACCATTGACTGTAACGTATTGACCAGCATCGTTTTTAAAGAAGTACGGACCAATGATTCCACCAGCACACAAAGCACACCGAACAGTCAGTTTTTCTGGATGTAAAGGTGTCTCAACATACACTTGAGGATTATCATCACTCCAAATAGGGCAGTTTTGTTTATTGACGTCTCCGTTTAACCAAAAGTGAGCTTCATCGCTAAACAAAATTCGCAAAATTTGTGCGGGATACGTATTTCGAACAAATTTACACAATTTGGAAGCGTTGTTCAGGCTTCATGAATAGACATGTTGAAATGCCAAACCAAACTAAACATAAATCACTTGACAGCTAAAAAACACCCTTTATAAACTCACTACACTTGGAGGATTCCACACTATTTGTACTAGGAATTGATATTTAAAACTCCCGGGATTCGGGCTTTTGCTGAAATCCCCGAATTTTTTGGGATTTCGAGATTGTCTGAAATCCTGGGTTTTCTCGGGATTATGGTATTTGCTTGTGTTAACAAAAAAAAAATCGGTAACCGCAACAAAACTATTAAATTGGGTACAAATGCGATTGTCAGCACGAATTTGTTTTCTCTGTGCACCTTTCGTAGGGAAATTTCGGTAATTTTGACAGTAAAAAAGTTCTGAAAAGAATACTTGTTATGTTCTCTAATCTAACATCTAAACTTTGCGTTCATCAATTTTTGAAAAACTATTTTTTTGAAAAGTAGTTTTGCCTGCCCAGTCTAACGAATCATCAGCTAATCTCGGACGAAAATTACTTTTTAAACGAAAAATTTAGTTTTTATATCCTTACCCAATAAACCAAATTCAATCGTTACGATATCGAAACGATATCACCTAGGTGATATTTATTATCATATATGATAATCACTTATGATACGAAATGTACCTTTCCTAACGATATAGTTTTTCTAAGAAAATTCCCAGTAATACGATAGCAATATAAAATTGTGTTAATAATTAGACTGTTAAACATGCATAATATAAAATCGTTACTTTTAAGAAAATGCACTTCAATTAACTGGAACTTGTTTGCTATCAATATATTGATTACAAAACATGTGTTAAACATATTTGAATGTTTTATCTGAATTTTTTTAGATATGATTTGTCACAGACTCCATATTTTTAAGGCATTCGAATATATAAAGGTTTGTGGTTTAAGCAATTTGTTTCTTAAACTTAAAAAGAAAGTATTGCCAATGTTGCCAAAAAGTTGCGTTATTATTTCAAATTTTGTATTATTTTATAAAAAGTATATCAAAAAATTTTAATTTGCTTAAAAACGTGTTTTGCTAATATTACCTTGACTATAGCTACCCAAGAAAAAAATACACATTACCCTAACAAGTCATTGCCATATAACCGCTTTCATATCTCCTTGCCAATTTTCAATACTGCATTACCAAACTCATTCCTAGTAGGCATTAAAAAAAGCAGTGAGTATTGTAATCAATTCTAAAAATTAAAAAAATAATGCATTAAAGTCTTTAAAATACATGTATATTCTTAAAACTGTTTTTACAAGATACTAACTTCTTTATTTAATTATTTGAAAACATTATGTAACGGTTTGCATTCTGGTAGAAATATTTTACTGTTTCCGTTACTGCTTTCAGTAAAATATTTAACGATTTTTATTTTTTTTTTTCATAATTGAAAGCAAACTTTATTTTTTAAAGGAGAAAATTTTTCAAATTTTTTTTTAACTATAAAAAAAAAAGCTAAAGGATATTAAAAACAAGTTTTAGCGTGTGAATAATAATTTATTAAATTTTTAGTAAACAATTTGCAAATTGATTTTCGTTAAGGGTTTACTAAAATTTAATATAGATTAAGAAACGTTTGGTAATTTTACGTACTACGTTCACTCCACTAATAAGTACTAAGAGAGATTTTTAGTTGACGAAAAATAATGAAAATTTCAATTAAACAAATAAATTTTTTCTTCAAAACTAAAACGAAAAATATACCAAAACTAATAAAAAGCTTTGTACTTTTTATGAAGCAAGTTTTTTAATGAAACTTCTAATTGCTAATTTTAGCTAAATTCTCGATTTTTCTGTAACTTTTACAAACTTTTTTACTTTAGTGTATGTATTGTAATATTATCATCTATTATTGTATATTTTACATAACATTTGTAAAACTGTGTTTTTTAAAGGACAATACAATATTTAATACACTCCTTGAAAACAACATGTTTCTTTTTTTACAAAAGAATATTTTTTATCAGAAATACTATGGACTGAGAAAATTATCTGTTTGATATCAATGAATTTTTGCATAAAAGCAATGAAGTTGCTCTAGAACTGGTTAATTAAAACATTTCATTAAGTTAATTAAAGTTTTCATAAATTTTATGAAAATTATAATTTTTTTAATAAAAGTTTCTTACATTCAATTAAGAAATTTCATTAAAAACTAGTTTCATAAAAAGTATGAAGCTTTTCATTAATTTTAATAAAATTTTCATTTATTTTGTGCCGAAAACTTTTATTAGTTTACTGAAAACTTTTATAATTTTGCGTTAAATAAAATTCTATCTCTTCTTAACTGTGCGTATGGTAAGTAAAAATGATAAATAGAAGACGAGCAACAATTTTACTTTTTTTTTAGAAACATTTTATGTTTGGCTTATTTATAGAAAATTAAATAATTTAACTTTACTTGTATTTTGTATTTTTGAAGAGAAATAAAAACAGATTAATTTTAAAATTTTTCAAAATAGTATTTTTATTTGTTAGCATTGTGATTTCTTTAATAAATACCCTAATGGAAAATGTATTCTCTTTAAATCAAGTTAAAATTAAAAATATTGATTCGTATTTAAGAAAATTAAAATAATCATTATTCGTATTCGTCCTTGCTAAAATAAATACAATTAACATTTTATTTGAAAAATAAAAAAAAAAATAATTCAAAATTTGATTATATTTAAGTACGCTTAATATTATCTAAGAAAATCCACTAAAAATCTATCCAAAAACGAATTAAATTTCACTTGAAAAAGGAAACACTAACATTGTAGTTTTATATAATTTTTCTCGATAAATTTAGTCATCATGATATAACAGAATAGCTCATTAATCACACGAATAAAACTCTACAAAACCGCTCTACAAAAACGCTTTTTCCAATATTATTATATATTCGCTTCTTTTTTCTGTAGTTTGCAAGGTGAAGTTCACCTTTAACACCAATTTAACAAAAAGCAAGCTTCTTTGAATACATACACAGTAACTACAAAAAAAAACTATATCTGCCAAACGCTGTAAATTATCACACAAGGCGGTAGCTCAGAATATCCGCCTGACACGCAGACAGCCATCGATCAAATCCCAACAAACCCATGTATAAGATTTTTTTTTAATGTTCATCTTATATTTGCAAAGTTTTTTTTTTTAGAATGTTTATTTTGGAACATCCTCTTCCTTTTTTCATTTTTGTAAGACCTTATATAAAAACACGAAGAACTACATCTTTTACTAAAAAGCGAAGTGTTTGTTCAAAAATAAAAGTAACTGGTTACCATTGACATTCCAAGGAATCAATTGTTTTTAGTCTCACGCATTGTTAAAAGAATCGAAGAATCGAGTTGGTAAACTAGTCGTCAAGGCATTCTACCGAAAATACCTGATTCCCAACCTGAGTCCCCATTTTGAAAATTGTTTGCTGGGTAATTTTAAAAATCTAAAGCCATATTCGGTGCATTCAGCTTTTCTGATTTTGCTAAACAGTGTTGTTTATTATTTTAAGCTTGCATTTTAAAAACATGTAATCCACCGCCGTGGTTGTAGGTACTCCAAAATTGTTTAAATCCATTAAAATTTCGATGTGGGTTGTGAGAAGTTAAAATGAAGTAACTCAAAATTGTGTCTCTATATTAAAAAAAAAAAAAAAACTCATCCGTATTGTACATTTCCTTTTCCAATATTAACAGTTAAAATTTCCAAAAGATGCAAAAACGTCCAAACTCTTATAAATTTTATTTGCTTTAGAAATTTATTGTTATTTTTTTCAAAACTTACAAAACAAATAAAGAAATAATAATAATAATAAAACTAAAACTAAATATTTTGAAGTATACTTTTTTAACCGTTTAGGAAATGATATTATAATTTTACTGGAAATCAATATCGTTTTAGCATATTTAAGGTGAGAATTCGAGAGCGAATTCGCTTGTATCGTTCTTTGGTTTAATGTACCTTTCCCAACGATATCGTTTTTTCCTGGAATAACGGAATAACACCCAGGCTTTTATCGATATCAAAAATGACACCTAAAAATAACCAACCACTATCGGGTATTTATTGAAATTTTTTTTTATAAAAAAACACAAAGTTTTAACAAGTTTACAAGGAACACATTGGAATTGTTATGAGTATTCTCGCGAAAAATATAGGTGTAGTTCAGAATAGCGATAGTTCCAACAAAAAATCAGCGCTAATTTAATAAAAAACGTAATTTATCAATAATTTTATAAAAAAATTAAAAAAAAAACCCGAAAAGTCCCAAGAAATCCATAAAAAACGAGATTTGAATAAAATCCTGGGATTCTGGATTTCCCGTTTGGCATTCCCAATCTGTACTGATGCTGTGTCACCAACACCTAAATGGTTATGGTTCTCAACAACCATAATGTTAATGGTTCGCAACAAAATTTTTCGATTTTCGATTTCTTAGAAATTGTTAACAAAAAACCTGTACGCAGTTTGTCGCAATGATGTGCCACAAATATTCACAAAGTAAGTATTTTTAGGCCCATTATTTTTCCAACTATATTGAGGACATATATATGTAAGTACATATTTTTTTTTGCCAAATTCTTCTTTGAAAGAGTTTTTAAAAAAGACATCGAAATTTTCAAAATCTTAAATAATATTTAGCTGAGAGCTAAAAAAAATTACGATAAGTCAAATTTAAATGGAAACGAGGCAGAGTACACACTAAAAATTTTTTATATAAATAGAACATTTTTGGTCTTCAAAATTTAGTAACGTCATGATGCTTGTTAGGAAAAGACCTAACCACGTGGTTGATTACTAAGAAGACAAGAATGGAGCAACATTGATTATTAATAGGTTTTTTGTTAAAGTTCTGCCTATTATATAGGCTCTAGCTTTTCTAAAACTTCGGGTTCTGATGAGATCTTTAGCCAGATCGAAATACTAGTATCAACCTAGCTAATATGTTTGATTTGCTTTATTTTTGTAAATATACGGAGGTTGAAAGCTCGTTATAAATTGAAAATAACATAAAAATAATCTCGATGTATATAAAAACAAAAAACTAATATAACTGTAAAAAATATTACTTGAGCCAGAGTACACACTAAAAATTTTTTATATAAATAGAACATTTTTGGTCTTCAAAATTTAGTAACGTCATGATGCTTGTTAGGAAAAGACCTAACCACGTGGTTGATTACTAAGAAGACAAGAATGGAGCAACATTGATTATTAATAGGTTTTTTGTTAAAGTTCTGCCTATTATATAGGCTCTAGCTTTTCTAAAACTTCGGGTTCTGATGAGATCTTTAGCCAGATCGAAATACTAGTATCAACCTAGCTAATATGTTTGATTTGCTTTATTTTTGTAAATATACGGAGGTTGAAAGCTCGTTATAAATTGAAAATAACATAAAAATAATCTCGATGTATATAAAAACAAAAAACTAATATAACTGTAAAAAATATTACTTGAGCCAGAGTACACACTAAAAATTTTTTATATAAATAGAACATTTTTGGTCTTCAAAATTTAGTAACGTCATGATGCTTGTTAGGAAAAGACCTAACCACGTGGTTGATTACTAAGAAGACAAGAATGGAGCAACATTGATTATTAATAGGTTTTTTGTTAAAGTTCTGCCTATTATATAGGCTCTAGCTTTTCTAAAACTTCGGGTTCTGATGAGATCTTTAGCCAGATCGAAATACTAGTATCAACCTAGCTAATATGTTTGATTTGCTTTATTTTTGTAAATATACGGAGGTTGAAAGCTCGTTATAAATTGAAAATAACATAAAAATAATCTCGATGTATATAAAAACAAAAAACTAATATAACTGTAAAAAATATTACTTGAGCCAGAGTACACACTAAAAATTTTTTATATAAATAGAACATTTTTGGTCTTCAAAATTTAGTAACGTCATGATGCTTGTTAGGAAAAGACCTAACCACGTGGTTGATTACTAAGAAGACAAGAATGGAGCAACATTGATTATTAATAGGTTTTTTGTTAAAGTTCTGCCTATTATATAGGCTCTAGCTTTTCTAAAACTTCGGGTTCTGATGAGATCTTTAGCCAGATCGAAATACTAGTATCAACCTAGCTAATATGTTTGATTTGCTTTATTTTTGTAAATATACGGAGGTTGAAAGCTCGTTATAAATTGAAAAAAGAGGACACTTCATAGTTCAGAGAACAAGAGTCGACAGATTTTCGATAGTTGTTATACTTATTTCGTTTAGAAAATTAAACGTTCGCTGAAAGAAGTATCCTTCATTATATTAATGAAACTATTTCATAGAATCATTATATTCAAGCAATTTTATTAATATTAAGAAATTTTTTATAAATTTTTTTCATAAAATTTCATAGTTTTATTAAAAAAAAATCATTCGATTTCATAAGTTATCTCTTCATAAATTTAATGAAATTTTTCTTAAGAGCTATGAAATTATTTCAAAGACTAATTTTTTTATTTCTTCATAAAATTTAATAATTTTCATACATTTTAAACTTTAGTTTTAAGATTTAATTCTCAAGTGTTCAACATATTTTATGAAGCCTTGTATTAATTTTGGACTTCTATGAAATTGTTTAAAAAATTGTTCATTGGCATAGGTCTAATGTATTTTACAAGACATTCATGTAGAGTTTTATTAATTCAAGGAACTTATTAATATTAAACAATTTTATGAAGCTGTTTCACAAATTCTATAAACATTTCATTATCGAAATGATTAATTCGTTTTATGAAGATTTTCATTAATTTTACAAACTTTCATAAACATTGACTTTAATGAAACCTGTTTCATAGATTCTATGAAAAGTTTCAATGGATGTGTTCAAGTGACAATTTTAATGAATGCTATGAAGAAATTCATTACTAAAATGAAGACAATTCTCTCAGTGATATCATATATTTTTAGAAACTTTTTGCATCAAGAAAGTGCTGAAACATTTTTTGATTCATAACGACCCGTTGAAAAAATTATTGGTGGCTACGACCTTGAACGTATACAATATTAACCTTCATGGGAATTTTTAAATGCCATAATCATCGAAAAAATAAAAGTGACAAAATAGCTTTTTGCATCTTACTTTTATGATAAATGGAATAATAATTACGGTCCCTGTTGAAAATATTTATTGCAATTGTCTTAAACTAGCTGACCCGACAAATGTTGTTTTGCCTTCAAATTTTATTTATATTTTAATGAGAAGATTGTAAGAAGCTGTAGGAAATGTGTAAAAATAGTTTAAAAGAGAAAAAAAAGTATTTTTGAATGATCATTTTGTATTTATATAGTCGTAGGTTTGGGCTATCGACAGCATATTGGTGGAATATACGGCGACATTTCAAGATGTGATTGTCCTCATTTTCACAAATCATCAGTCGATATGAATAATATTTCATTGAACTTACGGTTTTGTTTGTTTCAGAGCCTGTAAATTGAATTTCATGTCAATAAAATGAATTAATCATATATTAGAGAAAATATAGATTTGCTATTCACCTGTAAGCAAGTTTATTATTTGGATCTAGAAATGATAACCGTTTCATCTTGCCAAAATATGATGGGATATCGCAACGCATCATATGATCGGTGCGTTTCGTACACACGCTGAATCTCATTATTTCGCTAATATAAAACGATATCACGGGATTCCAAGTTTCAACAACGACGTCAATGGCAACGTCATCAATTGTTGGTGAATTGAAACGTCTTGCGTGTTCTCCCACAGGAGTCTTATCGGCTCTGATAACAATTTTGTGATTATCAGAGGGCATGCGATCGAGTGCGGTTGTAAATAATGCACTCAATTGATTGTGTTGATGGAAAAGAGTGCAGTTGTTCAACAATTGATCTTTTTACCGAACTGTTGTGCTCATAGCGCTGATCTACTATTTGTGGTGCATTGGCCATGAAGTAAATCTGGAGAAAATTATAGTCAGCATCCGGAAGTGGCAAAAGCGAACCTGCTCGATGATGTATTTGGCCTTGAATCTGTAATGTTTAGTTAAATGAACAAAATTAAATGCTGTGAGTGATTGTATTGCAATTACCTTGAAAGTAGGCATGAAACTATCCCGAACCACAATTGTTGCACCAAATGAAGTTGTTTGGAAACAACTGTTGTAGTTCTGGATTTGCGTCAGAAAATGTTTGGAATGTGTTCCTGTTCCAGAAAGCAATAAGCGCAATGGCTCTGGTGCTGGAATCAACGGCGTCAATTTCACTTTACCACTTGCGCAACACAATCCAGGAGTTTAATTTTTATATTTCAATGCCTTACAATGTGGGCACACAATGCTCATCGATCCAATAGTAACGGAATGGTCTGCACTGTAATCAATTGTCCTGTTGTAACGGAATGCAGCTCGATTAGTATTTAATGCAACATTTGTTTGTCTTCTTGCACGAACATTTGAATTAATTATCACTCGGATCGATTCTACAATCGTTCGATTCTACTGAACGATTGTATCTACTTCGTTTGCATATTCTCTTTTCTCTTGCGTACGTGCTGAACGTGTTTGCGATAAGCGACTTCGTTCAATTTGATTTCGCTCTGCGGGTTGATCCGCAGTTTGATTAGATCGAAAATACGCTTGGTTTGAAGCTTTGCGAGTTCTGCGACCTAAGTTGCTCCTTCTTATTTGCGGCATTGCAATACGACAGAATTTATTCACTGTGTTCTTACCTTTTAACCGTTTATAACTTCAAAACCCACCGTCTGTAGTAGGTTAATCTATAAATTTGTTTGAGATGGAACGATATAACTTATTTCAATTCATTAAACGATTGCAATGTACTTACAATGGAATATTAGTTCAAAAAAACACTTGTTACCGTTAAAAAAAAATAACTTTTTTAGAAACACTTTAAATTTTTTTTAATTCCCAATTAACTTTTCATCTGATTTTATTTTTCGTGAACCAATTTATTTTATCCACAATTTGATAATAAGCAGTCAATCAACATTTGCACATGTGATATAATGAATTGGAATGTAATTAAAATAACGGCATTTTCGGATAAATCGCAACAAAATACAAAAGTAATAACAAATGATTTGTTTACATCTAGAGAGTATAACGAACAAAACAAAGAAGAATCAACAAAATACGTACTGTTCTGCTATATTTCTCGACATTCAACAGGCATTTGACAGAGTATGGCACCATGGCTTACTTTTTAAAATAAAGAAAGTTTTACCGGCTCCATTCTATCTCTTTTTTAAAAGCTATCTCTCCCAAAGACATTTTTATGTAAAAACTAAAGACGAAAAATCGAGAACATTCGAAATCAAAGCAGGTATTCCACAGGGCAGTGTACTCGGTCAGTGTACTCGGTTTGTACACTAGTGTACTCGGTTTGTACACTATTTTTACTGCAGATATGCCTGTCACAGACGATGTTACAGTAGCTACTTATGCGGATGACACAGCTATTACTGCAACAAGCCATTGTCCAAACGAGGCATCGCGTTTTATTCAGACAGAAATTCATCTTCTTGAAAAATGGTTAACCAAGTGGAATATAAAAGTAAACTCGGATAAATCCAGGCACATAACCTTCACATTAAGAAAAGGTGATTGCTCAACCGTAACTATTTATGGATACCAAAAGACACTACTGTCAAATGTCTAGGTACGATACTAGATAGGAGACTCACGTGGAAACCACATATTAAATCTAAACAAACTCATTTAAAAATAAAAACTCGTAGATTATACTGGCTTCTAGGTCCAAAATCACAGCTAAATTTAGACAACAAATTAAGAATATACAAAGCTATCCTGAAACCGGTCTGGTCATACGGAATTCAGCTATGGGGAACAGCAAGTAAATCCAGTGTTGATATCCTAGAAAGATATCAGTCAAAAACTTTAAGACTTATCACTAATGCTCCTTGGTTTATAACAAACAAAGCTATACATAAAGATCTTAAAATGTCCACAGTTAAGCAGGAAATCAAAAGGTTCAGCGAAAACTATCTTCAAAGATTAAGCAACCATATAAATCCCTTAGCTATTGCTCTCTTGGATGATACTAATGAAACACGACGACTTAAACGTACACATGTATTAGATTTGCCTTTTAGAGGATAACCTTTACACATTGTAAATATATAAATACCTGTTAACTATTTTTGATTGTATACAGTTAAGTAGTTCATTGGAGCTGCTTAACTCCTGTTATTTTATACTTTAGTTATTCAATTTGCTTATTGTCTTAAATTAGATAGATTGCAAATAAAGAAAGAAATTATTAAAAAAAAAAAAAAAAAAAATATTACAACGATAACACGTTAACATTTGAAATGTGAATTACATTATTGTATATTATTTTTTATTAAAACTTTATCCCTCTTCTAACAAATATATATTATTTTAACGATTTTTCAAAATATGATGACGATTTTGACAATTTTTTCTAGAAAATTTTACGTTTTTATGCTCTGCAAACCTGGCAACACTGGTTATGAGTGCAAATGTGAGAAGACGTCGAAAAATGTTTAAGCAAATTTATAAAGGATTCTCTGCTTTTCGGGATACCAGGCTTGCCAGATACCCTTTTTCGGTAACCCCAACAAATCAAAAAATCACCAATTAGA
This sequence comes from Delia radicum, assembly GCA_021234595.1. Lineage (NCBI taxonomy): Eukaryota > Metazoa > Arthropoda > Insecta > Diptera > Anthomyiidae > Delia > Delia radicum. The sequence continues at coordinate 114,955,626 of CM037851.1, forward strand.
AAAAAGGTTGAACAAAATAGTTGAGTTAAAATTCTTTATTTATTTGACTGCATTAACCAAAGCTGCCAGACACTTTAATCGTTATCAGAACAAAAAAATATCCAGGAACAAAATCCCCGAATTCAACAATGTAAATTCATAATTTTTTTTCGTACACTATTTTTATTTATTCTCATTCTCAACCTTTAATAAATATGCAAGGAAACTCTGACACTCTAATTACATTTATTAAAAACCCCATTAAATTCAAAGGACATTCACTTTCAGAATTTTTTTATTTAAAACATATAAGGTGCATACTTCATCTTAAAATCTTTTGATTATATGCATTGTTTTTTTCCTTAAAAACCCTAATTTTTATTTGACACATACAAACGTAAATCTAAATTAAAGTATTAATGTGTAAAAACCAATCGAATTTTGGGAAAATTTCTTAGGGTTCTTATTCTAGGAGTCGTAAACGAGAATTGCACAAGCAACTGAGCTGAAAAACAATAATTTGAAATACCAGTTTCTTTAATTTTTTGTGTCTCGAAAACACCCTAAACACTCGAAAGATTTTCTTTTATAATTTTTGACAAACTTAATTTTATCCCACTTTCCGTTTTACTTATGTGATGTATAGTATAAACACATGTGTTGTAATGTAAACGGGTATTTAATAATTATTTCATTATGTATGTCTCCGCAAGCGTATTTTTGTTTACTTAAATTTATCTAAAATTCTGATTATTCGAAACTGTTTTGATCCGTTTGTATTCATTGCATCTTTTGTAACGATCCAAAAATATATTTTAATAATTCTTATTACTTTCATTGTTATATAGGCAAATAGACGATTCTTTTATACAAAAGAACAGGCTAATTTTACAACAGTTTTTTTAACATCATAAGGGTACTTTAAAAATATATCTATTTTTCACGACACGTTCTTCTTTAGGTAATCAGTAGTGTCCCACCGAATAGTTCGGCCAAAAAACTATATTTTGTCGGTTTTTTCATATCTAGAGGCAATGATGACAAATTTTGGTATTGGAAACGTGTTTGTTGAGCCGATTTAATTCGATTTTTGTATAAAATTTAAGAGAAAAGCCGAAGTTTAGCTATAAAGTTAAAAGTTCGTCCGCCGAACTATTTTCGATTTGGCCGAACTTTCTGAGGCCGAACAGTGAATTCATTGCATAACTACAGACTTTTCTTCAAATTTGACACTCAAAAAAGCATCTAATCAGTCCAATAAACATTTTTCCATCCGCCAAATTTGTCCATAATGCTTTAAAATACCGAAATACAGGCCAAATGCATTTTCTGGCCGAACTGTTCGATCGGACACTAGTAATCAGAATAACCATTTCACCTTTGAATACCCACTGTTATAAGCACGTAGAGTTTCAGTGTCATTTTAGTAAACTTTAATTAAACATTTTTTTATTCTGAAACATCCCAAATACATTGATCAGTCATATTTTGAGAGATGGAGGGTATCCAAAAATTCGGCACAGCCGAATTTAATCTTTTTTATACCAAATTCGGCACATCGGACTTTAATGCTTCCACTTGTTTTAACTTACTTTAATGTGTAATTATAGTTTTGCAATGCAGTGTATAAGGTAGTCAATGTAAACACTTTGTGCGTTCTTTAAATCGAGTTTACGTTATACCACGTTTTGATTGTAATGAAATATTAAAAGTTTGTTGTTAATTTTTTATTAAGCTGTGAAATTTTTGTTAATTAACGTATCGCTATTTATCGCAATTACCTCATACCGACAAAAAAAAAATCGAGAAAAAAAATGTCTTGAAATTTTTTATAAACTATCCGACATTTCCCAAACCGGGATTATTTTGAATTTCGTCCGCTGTGCACACATTTTTACGGGGATCAGGCGGGACTAATACCAGAACTTCGAAAACATACACTCAGAGAAATTATTGTTTAAATTTAATATTTTTGAAAAAATCCCGAATTCGGGTAGGGCTGGGAGGTGGACTATTGAAAAACGGCGACGCTTTTTACATTAATCTCATCTATGTTATGTTATATTTCCGAAAAGTATAAACTACTTTGAGTGTTTTTAAATAAACTAAATTCCGGTGGCAAAATAATGTTGGTCAAAGCCCACTATCTTTTTCCAAAAAATCTTAAAAGTCGGTTAAAAAATTAGTTTTTCATATATTTTTGAATAGAGATTTGCTGATAAAATTAAACATTGTTGTCAGGGTTGCCAAATGGTAACTTAAAAAATTGATCAAAACCCAGATATTTTCCCATCGTCAGGGTTGACAATGCTAACTTAAAAAAATGGTCAAAATCCACAGTCAAAGTTTTAAATTTGGTTGCTAATATTTCTTCCAGAAAAAAAAAATAAAAAAATTTCTTAATGTATCCATGGTTTTATATATCTGCAAAGTTTGCTTCAATGATGTCCAGCGGATATATGAAGTGCCATTAATGAGTTAAACAATCAAGATTTTGCATTCAGATTTTCTTTAGTGTATTAATAAAATTTTTGTTTACGTTGCAAATAATTTGAGATCGCAAAGAACCAGCCTAAGATAAGGCAAAAATTCAAAAAATTATTTTCAAAATTGAACAACTAAGAATGCATATGAGATAGAGCATACAGTGTCGGACAAAATATTTTGAACAAATGTCATATGTCGACTTTTTTGGGGATAAACAAATATATAGGCATGTAAACTATGCAAATTTAAGTCCAGTATATAGAGGAACATCTGTAATTAATAAAAAACAACAAAAAAAATCAGTTATTCAAACATTGCAAATATAAAAATAAATAAAGTATCAGCATAAACCAAAAAGTAAAGCGACAAAACATTCTGAACAAAACCGGTTCTGCATAAAAAAAAATAAAAAAATTCCGTTAGATTTATTTATTCAAAAATATCGATTAATAATTGGTTTCAGTTACATTTAAAACATTTTCCGAAAATAGTTATTGTGATTTAGGCAATAAAACATGCCCTAACAAATTCAAAAATAAAGAATATTATCTGATTATTACTAATTTTGGCATAGTTTATAAACATGACGTGGACAAAACCTAGCAACGATGTAAAAAATTTAGTTATATAAGATTTTCAAGCCGGAATTTGTAATAAAGATTTATGCAGAAAGTATTTTTTGCCAAAATCTACGGTTAATTACGTTATAAGCAAGTTTAAAAGGACCAAAACTGTGGCCCCCCATACATTCTGGAGGCCGACCAGAATGTACTTCATCAAGAGATTATGCTCGAATAGTTCGAGAATTACAGTATATGTGCAGTAGTTATTTCTTAGCCATATATGGCCCTTTGGACTCGGTTATTTAATTGAAGAATAATAAATAAATATATAAAAAGATTCTTATAACTCCGCGTGCTGTGTTTTGGACTCTTTGGACCTACCAGTGAGCTCTAGCACAGTTCAGAGGAGAGCGGTTGAAGCTGGGCTGAAGAGCTATAGAGCAGCGAAAAACCAATTATCTCTAAAACAAGTGGAAGCATTAAAGTCCGATGTGCCGAATTTGGTATAAAAAAAGATTAAATTCGGCTGTGACGAATTTTTGGATACCCTCCATCTCGGTGTTTTCATAAACCAGGGAAAGTGCAAACAATATTAATATCTATATTCTTTGTAAAAATATCAAAAATAATGTTGTTTTTATAAGTAAAACAAAATATGACTGATTGATTAATGTATTTGGGATGTTACAAAAGAAAAAATGTTTAATTAAAGTTTACTAAAATGAATCTGAAATTCTGCGTGCTTATAACAGTGGGTATTCAAAGGTTATTCTGATTACCTAAAGAAGAACGTGTAGTGAAAAATATATATATTTTTATAGTTCCTTATGATGTTAAAAAAGCTGTCGTTTGTCTCTTTGCCTATATAATAATGAAAGAAAGTTACTAAAATATATTTTTGGATCGTTAGAAGAGATGCAATGAATACAAACGCATAAAAACAGTTTCGAATAATCAGAATTTTAGATAAATTTAAGGGAACAAAAATACGCTTGCGGAGACATACATAATGAAATAATTATGAAATGCCAGTTTACATTACAACACATGTGTTTGTACTATACATCACATAAGTAAAACGCAAAGTGTGATGAAACTAAGTTTGTCAAAAATTATAAAAGAAAATCTTTCGAGTGTTTAGGGTGTTTTCGACACACAAAAAATTAAAGAAACTGGTATTTCAAATTATTGTTTTTCAGCGCAGTAGGTTGTGCAATTCTCGTTTACGACTCCTAGAATAAGAACCTTAAGAAATTTTCCCAAAATTCGATTGGTTTTTACACATCAATACTTTAATTTAGATTATTTTTGTATGTATCAAATAAAAATTAGGGCTTTTAAGGGAAACAAATGCATATAATCAAAAGATTTTAAGATGAAGTATGCACCTTATATGTCTTAAATAAAAAAGTTCTGAAAGTGAATGTCCTTTAAATTTAATGGGGTTTTTAATAAATGTAATTAGAGTGTAAGAGTTTCCTTGCAAAATTATTAAAGGTTGAGAATGAAAATAAGTAAAAATAGTGTACGAAAAAAAGTTATGAATTTACATTGTTGGATTCGGGGATTTTGTTCCTGGATATTTTTTTGATCTGATAACGATTAATGTGCCTGGCAACTCCGGTTAATGCCGTCAAATAAATAAAGAATTTTAACTAAACTATTTTGTTCTACCTTTTTTCTAATTGGTGATTTTTTGATTTGTTGGGGTTAACAAAAAAAGGTATATGGCAAGCCTGGTATATGGAAAACAAAAGCATACTTTATAAATTAGCTTAACAATTTTTCCAGAGCTTCTCGCATTTGCACTCATAACCAGTGCTGCCAGGTTTGCAGAGCATAAAAACGACAAATTTTCTAGAAAAAATAGTCAAAATCGTCATCATATTTTGAAAAATCGTCAAAATAAAATATATTTGTTAGAAGAGGGATAAAGTTTTAATAAAAAATAAAATACAATAATGTTATTCACATTTCAAATGTTAACGTGTTATCGTTGTAATATAACACGATTTTTGACACTTCTCTTTGGTTTAAACTTCGAAAATCATTATATTTTACAACGATATTCATATTTATAAAATGTTGAAACAGTTTGCCCCAGTAGGCTAGTTGGTAGCGTGCTGGCTTATCAGTGCGGGGGTCGTGGGTTCGATTCCCACCAGAGGCGCTGATATGTTATTTCTCCAACGCGCCGAAGGCCATAGTAGCTAGTGCTCGGTTAGGGTAATAGTATATAACTTGTAATTATATGATTATTAATAAATAAAATAACAAAAATATAATGTTGAAAGATCAAATAAATACAACTTTAAATCAAACAAATTTTACCACTTGAACTGTTAATCACTTATATCTGCATAATTCTGTGAACAACATTTCAGTGGCACAACTTTTTAAATATTAAATTCTTTTACAAAATTTGGAAATTCTTTAACAATAAGTCTGTTCGATTACTTTTCCTGTAAAGTTCAGTAAAAACTACTCAGTAACAAAATTACAAATAGTAAGACAAATTTACAAAAAAGTAAACGAACAGAAAATTTGTAGGAATTATTAAATTAGATAAAACAGCTTGCTTTAAATATTAAAAAAAAATCAACTGGTCATTATGGAAAAGGAAAAAGTTAATTGAAATTATCGACCAAAAATAATTTAAATGTTTTTTAACTTCTTCCACAGTTAATTATTTAATAATTTTCACTTTCAATCTATAAACAATTAAAATTTAATTTAATTTTTGTTTTTGTTTACTAAATATACAAGCATATTTTTTTATTTTTTAGTCATGTTTTTTTCATCTTACAAATTCTTACTGGCAAAAATGTATCCAGTAAAAACTTGTAAGTTCTTTGGCATTAAACTGTCACTTTACTCTCTCTTTTTACCAGTTTTTACTGCGTATTTGTCTAAACGAACACCTTCCAGTAAAAACTTGTACAAATTTTTGTGTTATCGAACAAACTTAATGTTATATTTTTTAATTATTAAATTTTGGCACTTTATTTATATTATTAGGCCTGTTTTTTAAGCACCGGATTTATTTTTGGATTTATTTTGTTTCATTTAAAATTGTATATATATCATCTTCCAACATGAAATATATTCGGGCTAGAGATCTGTTTGTTTCGCAAAAAAAGTCCATGCCTTGTGTTTTAACATGAAAATTTTTTTATTTTTATTTAAATCTAACTCCAATTAAATTTTATAAAAATTTAAAAAAATGTTCTAAACATATAAACACAGAAACTGAATTAAGCTAAACCCGTAATGAATTTATAAAAAAAATAAATGCGGTTTGGATTAAGTTTTATTCAATTCTAGGATTTGCATTTTTGCAAAATTGTATTTCACATCGTATTAGCATATAAAAGCTAGCTATCGATCAAAAAACAATGTTTTTGCTTTCAATTTTTAACGAAATAATATAAATTTAATAATCGAGCCGGCGATTTTATGAGAATGATAAATAAGTAGATCTTGCTGACATATTAAATTATTGTCAAAAAATCGTCATTTTGGAAGCAAAAGTCGTCAAATAGTCATTTAGTTATTTTGGGTATTAAATATCATCAAAATGACGACAAATCGTCAAACCTGGCAACTCTGCATGCGATTGCCACTAAACATACGTACATACATACTGTATTACAAAACAAAACAAAAAAAACAACAATATTTTGTGGGTTTTTTTTTGTTTTTAAGTGTTGATCATGACCATGGATGGTAACCGATTCTATGTGGTTATTGGTCGTAGTAACGCTATTTTCTTTTATTTCGGTAACGGTATTTTAGGGGAAACTATACTTCAGTTATTTCGGTAACGGGATTTTAGCGTTAACGGTATTTTAGTGTTAACGGTATTTTAGCGTTAACGGTATTTTAGCGTTAACGGTATTTTATTTATTTCGCTAACGGTATTTTAGCGGTAACGATATTTTAGATATTTCGGTAACTTTATTTTAGGGAAAAAGATTTTTCAATTATTTTGGTAGCGGCATTTTAAGGATAACGTTATTTTAGTTATTCAGGTAATGTTAATGCACACCACAAGTTTTAACCGCATTATGTCCGAGTTTTAATGACTGGCTAGTTTATGATCATACTTTGGGAAAATATATATATTAACAGAAGTTTTTTTGTTCAGATCTTGTTAGATTATTTCGGTAACGGTATTTTAAGGTAACGGTATTTTACGGATAACGGTATTTCAAGAATATCGGTAACGGTATTTAAGCGATAACTATAGTCAGTTGAAAGGTGTTAGAATCGGGGACGGTATTTCAGCGATATTGACAGCCAACCCTGCTTGCGTATATTCTTGTGTATAAGCATTGAATGTACGTATGTATGTATGTATGATGAAATAAATAGTATAATTTAAAATTTGCTTCAAAATTTTAAGAGGTCTTCCCACATTTTCACTCATAATTTTTGAACGCGTTAACCGATTATGATCATTTTCACTAGAAAACTGCTCATGATATCAACAAACAATTTGACTGAAAATTAGCAGTACCTCTTTTGTATTGTCGGAGTATTTTGTGTTTCCACAGACAGACGGACGGACAGACGGACAGACGGACAGACGGACATGGCTATATCGACTTCTCTATTCATGCTGATCAAGAATATATATAGTTTATGGGTTCCCAGAATTTTTTTAAAAGAATTACAAACATTTGACAAAGTGAATATACCCTCCTGCACTATGGGATGGAGGGTATAAAAAATGGGAAGCTCGTTTAAAATTTGCTCAAGAACATCTTTCCTGGACTGTAGAAGAATGTAGCAGTGTGCTTTTTTAAGATGAATCAAAGTTTAACTTTGTTGATTCAGACGGAATGAGAATAGTACGTAGGTCAGTAAAAACTCGCTTGCACTCAAGAAACTGTCAGGGGACTGTTAAACATGGCGGAGGTCGTATGATGGTTTGGGGTTGCTTTTCAATAAAAAACCTAGGACCTTTACACAAAATCGATGGAATAATGGATCGGTTCATGTACAAGGACATATTGCCAAATACTATGCTACCTCACGCCGAGGAGATAATGCAAAATCAGTGAATATTCCAAGAGGATAATGGTCACAAGCACACATCCAACGTGGTCAAGAACTGGTTGGAGCAGAAATGGGTCAATGGCATGAAGTGGCCTGCACAGTCCCCAAAACCTTAATCCAATTGAAAATCTCTGGGAAATTGTAAACAAAAAGATCAATCGGGAAGCAGTGGGGCGTGATCAAACTTTACCTTTCCGAGCCATCAAAGATGCATGGTCTGCAGTTCCAATGACGATCATAGAGAATCTTGTGAGTTCCATGCATAAAAGATGTGCAGATGTTATAAAAAATAAAGGATACGCAACTAAATATGGAAATTTATAGTTCTGTTCACATGATGTTTTGAGTTGTGATTAAATTTTATTTTTTTTATAATTTTAAAATGTAAATCTATGAAATAAATTTTTGTTTTTTTTATACATAAGAATAGACTTTTTAAATGGAAAAAACCTGTAAAATTTTTTATAAATTGAAAAAATTTTGAAATATAATGTTTGTTCAAAATATTTTGTCCAACACTGTACATGTGCATGTTTTTTGTTCATATTTGTCAGTAGAATAATAATATCCCAGGCAGAAACTGGCAGTGGTATAACAAATCAAGCACTTGCATAATAATGGCTAACCGCGGCATTGTAAATACATAGCTGGCAGAAAAGACGATTTACAAGCGTATTGCCAGTATTTGTTTAAAAATAATTTTGGTGGTCTTCAAAAAAAAAAAAACATTTGCAAAGAATAGGCTGCACCCACTATGCCAACGTTGGCAAAAAGTGTTTTCCCAGTCAGAAATTATCAACGGTTCAATAGTCTAACCACTGATAGAGCATTTAGTTTATAAAAATTATGATGCTTTGTTTAAAAATATTTGTGGTCAGAAGGTTCCGAGTTCGATCCCAGTTTCAGATATACACTCTTTTGTGATTTCTTTATACTTTTTGATATTTTTTTTATATAAAATAATTTTGTTTGTGTCTGAAAAACCTACTTTTTGTTTTGTTTTCCCAACGTTGGCAGGTTTTTTAAAGCAAACCATATGCTGACATATTTGAACAGCCAACTCTAACCGAACAGTTGTAGTTTGGGTCGCCAGACGGGCTGGATTATGCTGGATTGTCCAGCTTTTTTATGCTTGTCCAGTGTCGAGCTAAAATAAAATTTGTCCAGCTAAATAGACATTTTCGAAAAAAATCAAACAAAATGTTTTAAAGTTATAAATGAGTTGGGGCATGTGTAGTACATTGAAACGATTAAAGTTAAAACATCTGTTGGTAAATGCAAAAAACAAGATTCCTTAAAATTAAAAGAGGATTATTTTTGGAAAAATTCAATGTTTTATATAATAGACAAGCCGGCAAAAGCCGGGCTTGCCCGCAGTGCACCTACACGCAGAGAAAAAGTATGATTGAAGATGATTGTCATTTAGGATAATAATATGATTGCTACGAATATGATGCTCTTAAACTATTATAAAACGATGCTCTTTTTTCTGCGTGAAGTTCTGAATAAAAAATTTTATTCATTGTAAGTTTTGTAAATATTTAAGGAGTTTTTTTATATAATGACCAACATGTGGAATATTATACAGAATTCATGTGCTGTTGATCAGAGATCCAGATCCTTGCCTGTAAACTCTACCTGAAGGAGTTTGAAGCTTCATAACAATGTAGTTTGTGTTTGAATTTTATTTACCTATAATTAATAATTTTAATTCGTTTTTGTTTGTATAAAAACATTTATGTTTATGATTAGTATCCTTTGATAATTGTTGGGGTCAGAATGCCAATATGTTGGACATCCAGTAGACAGTACTGAATAGTTATATTTTTGTATACATTTATATAATTCTCTACCCTTAGGATTAGATAGTCGGGATCCAAACCATGGATCCCGACTATCTAATCCTAATCTCTGTCCCAATGAACTAAAAAACTGCTGATAATCTACACAAGTTACGGTATGTCTAGGAGGAAAATATATAGAAGAGAAAACTATATCATAATTCTCACACTTAATTTTTATGTTAGTTGCCTGTAGAAAATTTTTCTGAACTTCTGTCACTATGTCATATTTAATGTTGGATTTGATTAATATACAAGAACCAGCATGAGCTCGGTTATCGGGATGATTAGCGTTTATTAAATCTTAGTTTTTTATATAAAAGTGTGATCTGCTCGTAAAATGAGTTTCCGAAACTAGAAGAATGTCAACGTAGTTTGTGTTGATAAAAACTTCAACTTCACGTGTGTGAGTAGAAAGCCCGTTTGCGTTCCATATTCCTATTCGTAAATTTAATTGCATAATTTTGTTAAAAGTGTGGACATCATGTTGAGTAGAGTGGTTGTAGTCTCTATCTGTTTTTCAATTAATGCTTAAATTCTTTTGAAAGAGTTAGATAGTGCTTCGTTTTGATGATTATTATTTTTTACAGTTTGGGAGTATGAGTTTTGATTTGAATTTTTATAGTTATTATTTACAACGTGATTACCACTAATATTGGGAAAATAATGAGCGTTGACATCAAAATCAGGCGCTTGGTTATTGTCGTAGTGATTATTTCTTCTTCGTACTAAGTTCTGCATTTTAAGGAAATTTTTATAAACTTCGCAGCCCTTATAATTAGCAGTGTGAGGTTCTAAGCAGTTAGTACATTGTGGTGGTGTGGTTTCTTTTTTTGTGCATTGAGCTGTTGGATGGTTAAGGCCGCATTTAACGCATTTAAACGTTTTCCTACAGTAGGCTTTGGTGTGGCCAAATTGTTGACATCCATAACATTGTACAATGTCGTTGTTTTTCAGAGGTGGCTCTATTTTAACCACTGCATTCAATAATTGTTGTATAGTATAAATTCTTTATTGTTATCGTTTGGCTCCAGATCAACAAAGAAGATTGACATCGGATTTTTATTCACTCTACTTCTAAAATTTACAACATTTCGTACTTTGTGACCTGACTTTTCAATTTCCTGTTTGATTAATTCAATAGGTGTCGAGAAATGTAAATTTTTTACTACTACTCTGTATGCCCTTTCTTGTTTTAGTTGATAAGTATGGAAGTTAATTTTCTTATCATCAAGAAATTTAACTAAAGATCTATAAGAGTTGATTGATTTTATCATTAATCTTACTTGGCCTTCTTTTAAAGACTTGTATGTAAACTCTTCTGGTTTTATAACTTTCATAAAGCTGTTGAGCATACTCCTTATATCTGCGACATCGGGTATGAATATAGGTGGTGGTCTTGGTTCAGGGTCTCGTTGTTGTTTTGGTCATCATCATTGTTGTTTTCAAGCAATCTGAAGATATTGCTGCTAGTACACGGATCATTTGTTGCTACACGTTTACGTTGAGTTGGTGGAGAGTCTGTACGACATCGTTTTTTTTTGATGCACTACTTGCCAGTGATCATTATCACTAGCATCAGATTCTTCGCTTACACTACCCATACTGCAGGCTTGCAGAGGATTAGTGTAAGCAGTGTTGTTGTTGTTTTTTTTATAACAAATAGTTTAACTGATAAACAAAGGGATTAACTTTGTTATTGGGTTTTACATACAAAGTATGCAAAATAACAATTTTTAAATAACAAAGAATTAAACTGTTTTTAAATTTTGTATTTTTTATTTTTACAAAGAAATTTTTAACACAGTATACGTCTGCACGGTATCACGGACAAAGGGAGACTTGGCGTTGTAATATAACACGATTTTTGACACTTCTCTTTGGTTTAAACTTCAAAATTAATATATTTTACAATATTCATATTTATAAAATGTTGAAAGAACAAATAGATACAACAAATTTTACCACTTTAACTGGTAATCACTTAATTCTAACAATTTTTAAATAAACAACATTTCAGTAGCACACCTTTTTAAATCTTAAATTCTTTGGAAATTCTTTAACAATAAGTCTGTAACAAAATTACAAAGAGTAAGACAAATTTACAAAAAAGTTAACGAACGTAAAATGTGTAGGAATTATTAAATTAGATAAAACAGCTTGTTTTAAATATTAATAAAAAAAAAAAATCAACTGGTCATTATGGAAAAGGAAAAAGTTAATTGAAATTGTCGACCAAAAAGAATTTAAATAGTTTTTAACTTCTTCCATAGTTAATTATTTAATATTTTTCACTTTTAATCCATAAACAATTAAAATTTAATTTGATATTTGTTTTTGTTTACTACAAATACAAGCATATTTTTTCAGTCATATGTTTTTTTCATTCTACAAATTCTTACTGGCAAAATTGTATCCAGTAAAATCTAGTAAGTTCTTTAGCATCAAACTGTCACACTTTTTACCAGTTTTTTAACTGAGTATTTGTCTAAACGAACACCTTCCAGTAAACACTTGTACAAATTTTTGTGTTATCGAACAAACTTAATGTTATATTTTTTAATTAATTTATTTTTGCACTTTATTTATATTATTAGGCCTGTTTTTTAAGCACCGGATTTATTTTTGGATTTATTTTGTTTCATTTAAAGTTGTATATATATTTTTTATTTTTATTTGAATCTAACCCCAATTAAATTTTATAAAAATGTAAAAAAATGTTCTAAAAATATGAACACAGAAACTAAATTAAGCTAAACCCATAATGAATTTATAAAAAAATAAATCCGGTTTGAATTAAGTTTTATTTAATTCTCGGATTTGCATTTTTGCAAAATTATATTTCACATCATATTAGCAAATAAAGGTTAGCTTTCGATAAAAAAAAAACAATGTTTTTTTTCATTTTGAACAAAATAATATAAATTTAATAATCGAGCCGGCGATTTTATGAGAATGATAAATAAATAGGTCTTGCTGACATACATATTAAACTATGGCAAAAAATCGTCATTTTGGAAGCAAAAATCGTCCAATTGTCTTTTAGGTATTTTGGGTATTAAGTATCGTCAACATGACGATAAATCGTCAAACCTGGCAGCACTGCATGCGATTGCTATTAATTCATACATACATACCCATTTGTAAAAACCTACATACATACAGTGTGGCTGATAAATATTGCTACATTAAAAAAATCAAATAATTTTTTTCAATATGTACATATAAATATGTTTTTATTTTTTCAATTGAAAAGCAATACATTTTTATTAAGTATTTTTAATGGCTTTTAAAAAACAATGCAATTAAAATGAATTCCACGCCCGATGACGTCAAATGCAAGCGAAATTCCGTGCAAATTACGGAGAACATTTCAAGCCAAGGGTCTTCTGAGTTCAATTCGCGTGTTATTTGATTTTTTAAAGGAAAGAAATGAAAATCCTTAAGCATAACTATCCGTATTGATTGTATGGTGATACATATTTGAGCAAAAATATTCCTTGTCGAAACTCTAAAGGAGTGCCGCCTAATGTCCCCTTAAGTTTGTTTAGGCGGCAACGCCAGCCTCCAAAGCATTGTAGTGGCGCACAATCAAAATGTAAGTTTCATTACCCCATTCGTTCATTTTACTTTCGAAAACCAATAAATTTTTATTAAGTATTTTAATTGCTTTTAAAAAATAATTTAATTAAAATGACTTCAACGCCCGATGACGTCAAATGCAAGCGAAATTCCGTGCAAATTACAGAGAAAATTCCAAGCTAAGGGGCAAGTCTACTGTGTTCCATTTGCTTGTTATTTGATTTTTTAAAAGAACGAAATGAAAATTCTTAAGCAGAACTGTCCGTATTGACTGTCTGGTGATACATATTTGAGCAAAAATATGCCGCCTAATGTGCCCCTTAAGTTTGTTTAGCTGGCAACACCAGCCTCCAAAGCATTGTAGTGGAGCACAATCAAAATGTTAGTTTCATTACCGCAGTTGTTCATTTTCCTTAAATTGAAAGACGAATAAATGAAACCAAAAAATATAACCGATTAATAACTCAGAAAAAAAGTTATTACGTTTTTTTTTTGTAGTGGCATTTATCAGCCATCCTGTATTACAAAACAAAACAAAAAAACAACAATATTTTGTGGGTTTTTTTTTTTTTTTTGCTTTTGTACGTGTTGATTATGACCGTGGATGGTAACCGATTCTATGTGGTTATAGGTCATTGTAACGCTATTTTCTTTTATTTCGGTAACGGTATTTTAGGGGTAACTATACTTCAGTTATTTCGGTAACAAGCTTTTAGCGTTAACTGTATTTTATTTATTTCGCTAACGGTATTTTAGCGGTAACGATATTTTAGATATTTCGGTAACGTTATTTTAGGGCAAAAGATTTTTCAATTATTTTGGTAACGGCATTTTAAGGGTAACGTTATTTTCGTTATTCAGGTAATGTTAATGCACACCGAAATTTTTAGCCCCATTATGCCCGAGTTTTAATGACTGGCTAGTTCATGATCATACTTTGCGAAAATATATTTGGGGAACTATACTTCAGTTATTTCGGTAACGTGCTTTTAGCGTTAACGGTATTTTATTTATTTCGCTAACGGTATTTTAGCGGTAACGATATTTTAGATATTTCGGTAACGTTATTTTAGGGAAAAAGATTTTTCAATTATTTTGGTAACGGCATTTTAAGAGTAACGTTATTTTCTTTATTCAGGTAATGTTAATGCACACCGATTATTCTAGTCCCATTATGCCCGAGTTTTAACGACTGGCTAGTTTATGATCATACTTTGGGAAAATATATCTATTTAAAGAAGTTTTTTTTTAGATCTTGTTAGATTTTTTCGGTAACGGTATTTTAAGGTATTGATATTTTAATTATATCGGTAACGGTATTTTACTGATAACGGTATTTCAATTATATCGGTAATGGTATTTTAAGGGTAACGATAGTCAGTTGAAAGGTGTTAGAATCAAAACGGTATTTTAGCGATATTGACAGCCATCCCTGATTGCGTATATTCTTGTGTATAAGCATTGAATGTACGTATGTATGTATGTATGATGAAATAAATAGAATAATTTATAATTTGCTTCAAAAGTTTTAGAGGTCTTCCCACATTTTCACTCATAACTTTTGAACGCGTTAACCGATTTTGATCATTTTCACTAGAAAACTGCTCATGATATCAACAAACAATTTGACTGAAAATTAGCAGCACCTCTTCTCTCTTATGTATATCTTTATTAACTGTCTTTTCGTTAATTACAATGTTTCTTATTATACTTATTCTAAAATATGTGTATCTGCATAAAGCTAAGAGAGTGATAAATGTATTCTCAGTAACAGTTAAATTATAAATTCCATTATTTATTCTTTACATTATTCATAATCATTTATCACATATTTTCTATAAATGACATTTGTTATTAACTCAACTTAGATAAAAGCTTTATTCAAACAATTCTTTAACATAACTATTGTTATGTTACATCTCCCCCTTTTTCGTTAAAGAGTGGAATTGGATACTGAACGATTTTTTAAACTTTTATTTTTTAAAAACCAACTATTCCTTCGGTACTCTTTGCCTTCTCCATCTTCAACAATGTATGAACGTGGAGTATTCCATTTATACAAAATAGTTCCGTTTTTCCATTTGTTACGATCTTTAATTAATACTTTATCTCCCTCCTGAAATTTTTGTTCTCTTCTTGTTGATCTGTTACAATATTTTTCATTGGTCTCACTTTTTTTTATTATTTGTTCTTTTATATTGTTATGGTAGTTTGCAGATAAAAGTTTATCAGAGACTGGTAATTTTGTTCGCAACAATCGGTTGAACATGAGTTGTGATGGGGTTAAATTCATATCTTGAGTTGGAGTATTTCTGTACTCCATTAGTTGAACACATATTTCTTCATGTGTTGTTGATTTTTTAAAAATATTTTTTATGATTTGAACTGATCTCTCAGCCAAACCATTTGACTTTGGGTATAATGGAGAACTTGTTATTATCTCGATATTCCACTTAGTGGCAAAGCTTTTGCATTCGAATGAACCGAATGGAACATTGTCTGCTATTATTATTTTGGGTATACCAAATTGCGAAAAAATTTCAACCCAATGTTTAATAATTTCAGATGATGTTTTGTTTCTCAATAATTTATACTCAATACATTTGCTAATGTAGTCCACGACTATAAGGTAATCTTTACCACCATATGTTGCAATGTCACATCCGACTTTATGAAATGGAATCGACGGTATTTCATGTGGTATAAAAGGTTCTTTCATGTTGTTTTTTGAAAACTGATCACATATTTTACAGTTGAAAATTTTTTCTTCTATATCACTATTCATATTTTTCCAGTACATTACGGACCTAGCCCGTTTCTGCGTTTTACAAATTCCCATATGAGATTCATGTAGCAAATTTAACATGTCTGTTTTCAAAGAATCTGGTATCATTATTTTATCATTATAGTAAAGAATACCATCATTTTCAATAATATCATTTCTCTTACCAAAATAAAAACGTAAATTTTCTGGTACCTTACTTTTATCTTTTGGCCAACCGTTTTTATAAAATAATAAAATTTTGCTTAATTGTTCATCTTTTTTAGTTTCTTCTTTAAGTTGATTTTCTCTTTTCTCACTTACATTAATTGATAATATTGATTCATAAAAAACTGGTTCCTCTTCTGAAGGTTTTAATTTCAAAGGATTTCTCGACAAATAATCTGCAATATACATGTATTTCCCTGGTAAATACTCAAGTTTAGCATTATAATTTAGTAAACGTAAACACATTCTTTGAAGTTTTCCAGACGGTATTTTATAAATTTCTTTTTCCATTAGTCCTATCAGTGGTTTGTGGTCTGTTTTTATAATAACTTCTCTTCCATAAATATAATGATGAAACTTTCTACAACTAAAAATTATAGCTAAAAGCTCTTTTTCTATTTGAGCGTATCTCTGTTCTGTTTCTGATAAGCTTCTTGAAGCATATGCGATAGATGCATTGTTTTGCAACAAACAGCAACCTAAACCATTTTGAGAAGCATCGGTTTGTATAAAAATTTGTTTATTTTCATCAAAAGGCTTCAGTACAACAGAACTTACGAGCATTTCTTTAATTTTAGCAACAGTGTCTGAATGAGCTTTTTGCCAGACAAAGAGAGTATTTTTCTTTAAAAGCTCTCTTAAAGGTGAAGTTATTTCTGCTAAGTTTGGAATAAATGATCTCACATAGTTTACTAATCCCAAAAATTTTTGAAGTTCCTTTTTATTGTTTGGATCTCTTAAATTTTGAATTGCATTTATTCTCTCTTTACTAGGCAAAATCCCATTAGTAGTAAATTTATGACCAAGATAATCAATCTCTTTAACTTTATATTGAAGTTTTTTCGGATTAAATTTGATGTTTAATTCTCTTGCTCTGTTAATAACATTTCCTAGTGCTTCATCATGTACTTCTAGTGTTTTTCCATAAATCAGTAAGTCATCAATATAAATTGCAATATTTGGTATATTAGAAAAATTTTCTTCATTTTTTCTTTGAAAAATTTCCGGCGCTGTGCTTAATCCAAATGGCAATCGATTAAAATGAAATGAACCAAAAGGTGTAGCGAAAGTACATAATTTTCTGGATTCTTCGTCCAGTTCTACTTGATAAAAACCTTCTTTTAAGTCCAATACACTAAAATATTTTGCATTATTTAATTTTGGTAATATTTCATCTAATGTAGGAATTAAATGTTGCTCTTTTTTAACATATTTGTTCAAATTGCGTATGTCTAAACACAAACGCAACGTTCCATCAGATTTTTCAATTATTACCAAATTATGTACCCAATCTCTTGGTTCATTAACTTCTGATATAATATTTTTTTCTATTAAAGCATCTAACGAATTTTGTAGGGGTTTTTAATATCTTTAATGGAACCCTTCGAGGTGGTTTTACTACAGGGATTGCGTTTTCCGTCAACTTAATTTTATATTTACCTGGAAAACTGCCTACTCCATTAAAAACATCCACGTTTTTTGCAATAAAATCTTCTTTTTTTGTTGTATATTCTCTTTTTATTTCTAAATTATTTATTTTTTTCACAATCTCCAATTTTTCCATCGCCTTTTCTCCCAGTATGGAACGGTAATTTTCTTTAATAATGATGAATTTTTCAATACTCATTTTGTGGTTGTAATATCACTTCAAAAAAGATTCACCAATAGGTGTTATTTTTTGACCGCCATAGACTTCGAGTACCGTAGATGTTGGATATATTTTACTCTGAGATTTAATTTCTTTAAAAACTTTGTATGATAAAACGTTCGCATCGCTACCTGTATCCAATTTCACTTCCACGAAACTTTCCTCAATTTTTAAATTATGTACCCACTTATTTTTTTTTTTATCTGAAATCATGTTAATATAAAAAATGTCATTATCATTATCAGTATCACTATCAACATTTTCAATACAAGACACGTTTTTCTGATTACAGCAAACAGCAAAATGATTCAATTGATTACATTTTATACATTTTTTACCAAAAGCTGGGCATTGCATTGGTTTATGATGTCTATTACATTTTTTACATTGAAACGAATCATTTTGTTTGTATGCTGTAATATTGTCATTTCTACTTAATTTGTTTTTGTAGTTACTCTCCTTTTTGTTTGTGTTTATTTGATGCACCATACTACCAACAACAGCACTACCCGCAGCAGCCACAGCACCACCACTAGTCATTTGTATCACCTTTGTTTGACCTTCCGATATTTCTGCAGCTCTACACATTTCTACTGCCCTTTCAAAATCTACATCCTTCTCTAGCAGCTTTTCTTGCAAGCGTTTATTATTTATTCCAAGCACAATTCGATCTCTCATTAAAGATGTTTGCTGTTCACCAAAATCACATGCTTTGCTAAGCTTTTTTATATCTACTAAAAAGTTGTCAAACGGTTCCATATCTTTTTGGATTCTTGAAAAAAATAAAAACCTTTCGTAAACTATACGTTTCTTTGGAACGCAAAAATTTTCAAAAGCAGCAACAACATCTTTATAACACTTTTTTTCATCTGCAGTCAAATTAAATGTTTGGAACAATTCCAACCCTTCTTCACCAATAGCATTCAAAAAAACAGCTACTTTTCTTGAGTCACTTTTTTTTGACAAATCTGCTGCTTCCAAAAAAATTTCAAAATTTTGGATAAATTTTCTCCAATTTTCAGAGACATTTCCATTTAAAACCAAACAGCTAACCGGTTTAACAAAATCCATTATTATTTTAAAATTTTCACCTTCTACGTCTTCAAAATTTTCTTTTTCGTCTGTTTCCACGTGATCAGTTTCTTTTTTAACTGTCGAACTCGACTGCGCCATGTGATGTTAATAATTCAACATATCTTTATTAACTGTCTTTTCGTTAATTACAATGTTTCTTATTATACTTATTCTAAAATATGTGTATCTGCATAAAGCTAAGAGAGTGATAAATGTATTCTCAGTAACAGTTAAATTATAAATTCCATTATTTATTCTTTACATTATTCATAATCATTTATCACATATTTTCTATAAATGACATTTGTTATTAACTCAACTTAGATAAAAGCTTTATTCAAACAATTCTTTAACATAACTATTGTTATGTTACAAGAGGTAACGATATTTCAGTTATTTCGGTAACGGGTTTTTAGCGTTAACGGTATTTTATTTATTTCGTTAACAGTATTTTAGCGGTGACGGTATTTTAGTTTTTTTTTTTTTTTTTTTTTTATAATTTAACCAATACTCAGGGGATGCCCCCTACTCATGCAGTGCATTGTATTGATCAGAAAAATAGGGTATGGGAAGGAGGAAAGAGGGAGTAGTGCTTGTGGATATTTGATTTAAATTTTTCTAAATTGTAAGTTACAGGGAAGACTTCTGCGGGAAGTTTGTTCCACATACGAATTGTTCGACTAAAAAACGAATTTTCTCTGTAATGCGTTGTGCGAAACACAGGACAATCAACTACAAACGGATGTGCTCTACTAGATAAGCGAGTATTACGAATAAAAACTCGGGCTCGAGGAATTAGTTCACTTATCTCAGATGAGCACCTCCCATGGTAATATCGATAGAAAAGTGTCACACAACCCACATTCCGACGATGCTCCAATGAATCAATAGAGTTGGATACACTACTGTCATTGATAAGCTTCACCGCACTCCCCTGAACACGGTCCAGAAGCTTCAGAATAGACACTGAAGCCCCTGCCCATATATGGGAGTTGTATTCCATTTTCGGCCGGATATAGCTGGTATAAATAGTAAGGAGATCGGATGGAGTGAAGTAAGTCTTGCACCGTTTCCGAAAACCAAGGCACTTGAATGCTTCTTTCGACACTTGAAACACGTGCTTATTCCAGCGGACATCACACTGTATTTTCATGCCCAGAACATCAAGAGTATCCGATTCCTCGATACATATACCATCCATAGCTACAGATGACAATGTTAATTCCACAGCCCGTCTGTGGGTTAACATACAACATTGGGTCTTGCGTGCATTAAAATCGACCTTATTCGCGCGATCCCACTCAGAGATTGTGGATAGGTCTTGATTGAGTGTATCATTCATGTTCTGCCGTATGCTCTCTAACTCCAAAGAGCTTGGCCGGTGATCGAATGAAAATGAATGACAAATGTTGCTGTCATCTGCAAAAGAGTAGATAGGATTAAAGGTCTGACCAAGAAGGTCATTAATAAAAATAAGAAAAAGGGTAGGAGAAAGAACAGAACCTTGCGGTACCCCTGAATTTAGCTGAAACTCGTTTGATGAGACCCCATCTAAAACAACACGTATAGTGCGGTCTCTGAGAAAACTCGTTATAAATCGAGAGAAGACATTACCGACACCAAAAGCAACTAGCTTAGTCACGAGTGCCCCGTGCCACACGCGATCGAACGCCTTGGAAATATCTAGAGCAACCACTTTACTCTCACCAAAGCGGTGGAGTGACCGGCTCCAACGCTCCGATAGAAACGCCAACAGGTCTCCCGTAGATCGACCGCTACGGAAGCCATACTGTCGATCATTTAAAAGTGAATTGGTCTCTAAATATTTCACAAAATGGTAGTTAACCATGGTCTCCATCACTTTGGAGAGCGCAGAGCAAATTGCGATTGGGCGGTAATTTTCAGGGTTGTTAGCCGTACCCTTTTTAGGGATTGGCTGGACATTGGCCACCTTCGAGCATGAGGGGAAGACTCCCGCACGGTACGAGGAGCTGAAAAGTTTTGCCAATGGACGTGCCAACGTAAAAGAGCACTGTTTCAGCACCAGTGCTGATATGCCATCCGGCCCCGGTGACTTGTTTACGTTGAGATCCTCAAGAACCCTTTTGACTGCCCGGGCCCGAAAGAAAATCAAAGGCATAGTATAGGATACCCTTTCGAGAACGGGCAGTGGTTGATCGCTTTCCGGCAAGAAAGAATTTCTTGCAAAAAGTTCAGCGAAGAGGTTGGCCTTATCAACCGGATCGGTGAATGATTGATCGTCCTTTATAAGAGTTGGAATAGAAGAACTAGCATTATTCTTTACTCTTTTAACGAACGACCAAAAGGTCTTACTGCCCCGAGGAGCAGAAAGAACTTTCGCACGTAGACGCCGTTCGCATAAAACCTTTTCGCGTCTAAGTACTTTGGCACACTCGGTTCTCGCCTTTTTGCGATGCAGATCAGTAACGACGTTCTTATTCGAACGCCAATTACTGAACGCTGCCTCTCTGGATCTGACTGCATGTTTGCACGTCTGGTTAAACCAACACTTATGTTTTGATTTTCCCGAAATATGCTTCGTTGGAATAAAAAGTTTCATTCCTAGCATAATAATATTGACTACTATTTCTGCGGCGGCATCGACGTTGTCGTCGAGAAAACAAATTTTCCAGTTAAAATGCCGAAAGAAATCGTTGAGCTCGGCCCAACGAGCTTTTTCATAGAGGAAAATAGAACGTTTCTGCGCTAAGTTAGAAACGCTACGAAGAGTAGAATATGAAAAAGATGCAGAAATAGTACTGTGATCCGAATTTCCGAGAGGTGCAAGTATTTTCACTTCGTACTTTTCAGGGTGAGAAGTGAGGAAGAGGTCGAGAGTGTTCCGCAACTGCCCTTCAACACACGCATTGTGTGTTGGCTCATTCACAAGTTGCGCAAGACCATTATGCGCGGCGAAGAGCTCAGCGTATTGGCCCTCGGGAGTTGTATGGCTCGAATGGCGAATCCAGGATGAGTTGTGGATATTAAAATCACCAGCAACTACGATTTCACTATTCGGACAACTCTCCAAGATTTGCGAAATTGAATCGGAAAGGGCATCGAAGCCATCAAGGGATTTAGCCAATTCCGTGCTTGGACTTCTATATAAAAATCCGAAGTGCAATATGTGTGACCTGATCTGGAATTTAACCCAAAGAGAGCTAAATTCCTTATCATTACAGTTCAGCTGTTGCTGATACTGGTACACAACATCGTCGCGAATGTACATTGCAAGGCCCCTATGTAGAGAGAAAAGGGATAGAAGGTGATACCCAGGTATGTGAAAATCCTGTGGATCAGCATCCTCACAAACCTGAGTTTCACATAAGGCGAAGACATCCGGCCTATGAAAACGAATGTGAGCATACACAGAGAAGTGATTCGCTCTCAGCCCGCGTATGTTGCAGAAGTCTATACGAAATCTACCTGTCATAACAAAATAAGAAAAATATAAAATCAAAATCCTTACGAGTGTTTAAGGGGCACTGTAGTGAAAACTGTTGCTGTAGTTGGTTATTTAATGGCCAGTGTTATACCTTTGACACTAAACAACCAAACAACAATTTGACTCACCGCCCCTTATACACCGTAGACAATGTAAATGGCTAGGAAAGTAACAATGACACTTATTAAGGAGGCATAAAAGCCCCTTGCTTGGTCATTATTAAAATAACAGCGCCGTATAGCGAAGATCAGGTGTATTGTTTTTTTTTTTTTTTTTTTTTTTTTTTTGTTGATGTTGCTGATTGTTGGAAGTAATAATGGTTTTGTTTTTATTATTTTGTGTTATGGTAGGGTTTTAATTGTTATTGTTGTAAATTTAGCTGTTTATTTAGCGTTGTGTTTCTTAATATGTATTTCTATTGTTGTTTATGTTAGATTTAATAATGTCTATTAAGTTTTCTATTTTGTTTTGTTCTTGTTATTTGTTTGTATAAAGATGGTATTTTTTTTTTTTTGAACACCATTATGCCAGAGTTTTAATGACAAGATAGTTTATGATCAAACTTTGGGAAAATATATCTACATATTTACAGAAATTTTTGTTTTCAGATCTTGTTAGATTATTTTAAGGATAACGCTGTTTGAATTATTTCGGTAACGGTATTATAGCAATAACGGTTTTTTTAGTTATTTCGGTAACGGTATTTTAAGGGTATTTGTATTTTAATTATATCGGTAACGGTATTTTACGGATAACGGTATTTAAATTATATCGGTAACGGTATTTTAGAGATGTTGCCTGCCAGCCCTGATTATGACGTCTTGTATACTTTGCCTATATATTTGTGTTACATATATGCATTGAATGTATGTACGTATGATGAAATAGAATGATTTAAAATTTGATTTAAAACTTTTAAAAGTCTTCACATAGCTTTTGAACACTTTAACCGATTTTGATATTTTTCACTATGAAACTGCGCGTGATACCACTAAAGAATTTGACTGAAAATTAGCAACACCTCTTCTGCATTGGCGAAGTTTTCGGCTTTTCGACGGACATGGCCACATTAAATATATATAAGAATATATATATTTAATGTATTCCCAGAATTTATTTAAAAGAATTACAAACTTTTGACAAACTGTTATATACCCTCCTGCACTATGGGATGGAGGGTGTAAAATATACATATAGAGCAATTTCATATGAAAACGATCAAAATTGGCAAATTTTTGGACGAACCCTCTCCGATTTTAAAATAAATAGTCTCAATCGATTGCCCAGCAAAAAATAATGTACCTACATATTTTTTTTTTTTTATAGTGACTGGTTTAGTGGTGGTGTGCACCACTGTCATGTGACAAAATTGAAGAATTCTTCATAAGGGAAACAATAGAAAACAACCATCTTGTTGTAGTTCTTCAGCAAGTCGGTAATAGTTCCCTCGTAGTTAGGGTTTTTATTGTTCCCAAGAAAATTGGCAACAACCCGCTGAAATTACTTCCAGGCCTCGTTTTGAACGGGTGTTAAATATTTTGGAAAATCTGTGCTTTTTTTTATCAATTTTTTTATGTGTGGACCATCGAAGACGCCTTCCTTGACTTTTGCTAAAGAAAGCTGCGGGAATTAATTATTTAAAATGTATACTGAATGATATTAATAAAAAAAAGGGGTTTCAAATAGGAAACTACTTGGCCTTCCTTGTCTAAGGCCTTCACAACATTTTTAATGAGATCAAGTTTAATGTGCAACGCTGGAAGGATGATATTTTCTTTTTTGACAAGAGGCACGTATTTAATACTTTATTTGCCCACTGTGACGTTCTCCCTTTCTGCCCAGTGTTTTCGTCTATAATGATGTTCACGAGCACGACTATCCCAGAAGTAAAGAAAGTAGCAATATTTTGTATACCCACCCTGCATTCCACACAACATGCCGACGACTTTGAGATTGGAACATATTTTCCAGTTGTTATGTTCATATTGAATGTATTTTAGCAAACTGGCCATTGTGGTGTATAATTCCTTAGTGTTGATGGCATGAGCGATGGGGATAGAAGGTTTTTCATTTCCAATATGCAGTAGGACTGCTTTCAAACTCTCCTTACTACCTTCAATAAACAAACGCCACTCATTTGGATCATAAGGGTCTCCAAATTGCTCAAACAATGCAGGAGTATTGCTGCAGTAGCATATTTTGTTTTCCTTCTTAAAATGTTGTGCGTAAGGTTTATCACGGTTTCTGTAAAATGTTCCATTTACTCCCAGAGCCAAACAGATCCGTTGCTTCAGGCGAGATGCAAGTAGCTCCGCGTTTTCCTTTGACAGCTCGAGATCTCTCACCAAATCACTTAGTTCAGAATGCGTAAAATGTTGCAATTGCTACTCCTGTTCAAATTCATTATCACTACTTGTGTCTGTCTATTGTGAGGATGCGAAAGATTCTATCGTTGAACCGGGGCACTTATGATGAGGAAATTCACTTGAATGTGGAACTGGAAGCAAAACAGATGCTAATGTCGCATAAACCCATTTGACACTCTTTTCAAAACCAATGGATTTGCTCAGGCAAAAGTAACAATCAACCGAATAGCAGAGCGGCTCTCCATATCATCGGTACACCGAATTTCATGTATCGTCTAATTTGGAATAAACATTCACTTTATTATTAGTTCAATTGTATATATAAATTTAATTTTACTGTGATGAACCAGAAGCCCACGCGGCAAGAGCTATATGGCACGATAAACAAACATTATTTGGTGTCCATTGCTCATGAAAAGTTACAGGTGCAATTCCAAAATATTGGAGATTCCGTTGTAATGAATCGGTGAATCTACGTCTATTTGGTTGGGGGACAAAATTGACACACACATAACAGAAATTGTTTGGATTGTTTACGCACTCAAATTCTCGTTTTTTTTTAGGCATTTTGGTGAACACAATGAAATATAATTTCAATCAAATTTGTGAGTTCCTATAATATACAAACAACCGACACTATGTTTTATAGAAGCTGTCAAAACAAAATGGCGGGGGTCTAAGGGAACAGTTGCGTAAGGCTTGCCTATACTGAGCAGTAGTTTGGTGATTGAACTCATAAATTTTCGAAAAAAAAAATATAATATTCTTAAAATATGAGATTTAGATTTATTCACTCAATTGCTTATAACTTCGTCATTTTTCGATCGATTTTCTTCCAGTTGGTCTTAGTTCTTACGTAAAAGTATTATCTTTACGTACATGAAGAGAAACCAGACGTTTTTGTTAATGATTTGTACTTTTCCGTCGGCACAGGATCACTGTAATATATGATTTTTTTGAAAATGTGCCCTATTTTCATCAATATATTTTAAACCGCTTTACCAATCAAAGTTCCGATTATACATATTTGTTCGTCATCTCAATACCTTGTATTTGGGTACCAAGAACAACCCAATCGGACATTTCTAGCTCAAGATATGATTTGTCAGAATTCAGTTTGTTCGAATTCAGCTGGAGAAAATACATAAGGAAAGTCACCTCTCATCAAATGTACATTTTCGGTGTTAACTAGTGTGATTGAATATACTAAAATGTTATCTTTAAAAATATTTTTTTTACAATTTGCTTTCTAGAAAAAATATAGTATTCGTGAGCAAACGTGATCTTGAAAGTGTTAAAAATTAAATTTTTTACACAATATTTTTTAGTAGATTCTTTTATCGTTCACGCACAGAAAAAATCTTAGAAAGGAAATGTATAGTTTTTAAAATGGAGACGTTTAAACCGCCCCATAATTCTACATTTTTAAATTTAATCAGTGCGCCCCGGCAGGCACGTAGCTAGGAATTTGTTTGGGGGGGGGGGGGGGTTCGATTTTTTTATTTTGATTATATATTTTTTTTTTGCACACTAGAGTAACAGCTTTTTTTTTTTTGTTGTTTGCTAAATTTTTGCTAAATTTTTACCTTCACTCAGGGAACTTCTGCTTTAAAAATATGTAGTTGTTTGGGTTGTAATACAGTTTCTTTATTTTTAATGTAAATGTCAGTCATTTGTAGAACAAATTAAAATATTTACTAACCTTGTAGTTCATTTAAAAAAACAACCCACATCAAATGACTGTTTTATGATTTTACATTAATTTTTTATAAAAAAAAAAATGTTTGTTTATTTTTTACTACCATGTGGTTGATTTTTACTACAATTGTTAGTCATTCTTTGAACATTAAAAAACAAATGACAATGTTAGTTGAATTTACTGTAATGTAAGTCGTCCTTTTTTTAATTTCATTTGTTTTTAACTACAATTGCAGTGGTCTTTACCTACATAGTATTCTAAGTGTACACGTAATGGGCAATCATGTAATAATAATAGAAATCGCTTTCTCAGGTCATTTTGAAACAAAAACCTCCCGCATAAAGTGCATTTTCTTAAAATGCTTTTTTTCATTTACAGTAGTTTTGACTTAGCTGCACAACCAACTTCTGCACGAATTTTTGTGCAGGTAAGCCAAAAGCGTTGCTAACTCAAATTGGTTACCTGCCTTAAAGTGCAGGTAAACTAAATTGTTGAAAACTGCAAAGACCAGGGGGTCGATTCTGGTTCTGTGAAACTGTGAAATGAAAAGTTTTTTCATATTTTCATAGTGTTTCTGATTCTCGTTTAGTGAAAAAATGATAAGTAAGTTCCAATGTTTTCATATGAAAAGAACAAGTGGAATGAAACAAACTGTTTTCACAATTTCACGGTAATATGATTCTTGTTCTATGTAAAAGTGCAAAGAAGTGTCAAAAACTTTTCATTTGTCAAATATTTTTACACTTTCATTTTAACGGTGACAAAATGGAGAAAGTATTAAGAGGCAAGCGCGCAAGCGGAAACCAAAAAGAATTTTTAATTAATTATTTAGAGGAAAATTTGGACATTGCCAACGATAAGTAATAATTTAAAAATTAATAACAATAATCGTCTAAATAAAAGCATTTTTACAGATTTGTAACTGCGGATGGTGCTAGGCATAGAGACGAAAAGTGGAAGAATCTAGCGGCGAGCCTTAACGGTCTTGGTGGTACCCAAAAGGATGGACAAAAATGGAAGAAATATTGGAGTGATTTGAAGTAAGTATACTTTTTGCACATTTGGGTTAAATAATGTAATTTTTAAATAAATTCTAGGCTCAACACTCGTGCCAAATACTGCGAAATAAAAAAAATGAGCAAAGAAGCGGCATTAACGGTTTAAGTCGCCAAAAAGCACTCTCGTCTCTAGAAGAAGCGTATAATAAAAATAACCACCGTGGAAGCTGTAGATGGAGATGGGACCCCGGAAGTTGGCTTTGAAAATTATTTTTGTGAAAATAATGATGGTGCAAGTTGTGCAGAAGCAGAAATAATTTTCGCCGATGAAAACTCAACGCAAGCAAGCAATTTAAATGCTCCAAATGTTTTAACCACTGCCAGCAATTCAACTGCGCAACCAACTCGTACAATGCGTACCCGAAAAAGAAAGCACCAACACGAGTCCCTTCCACTTGATAAATTCTTTAAAATGGACGAAAAAAAACTGGACGAATTAAAAACTGCAAACAGTTTAAAACGCGAGCACATTGCAATTTTAAAAGAACAAGTGGAAGCAACAAGAATGCAAACAGAAGCAATTAAGTCTAATACGCAGGTTAAACTAAATCTCGTTGAAACGATGCAACAACTTGTTAATATGTTAGTTGAAAAAAGCACAAAATAACACAAACATAAGTGTATACACATATCCTGCCCCATCAACGACTTGTTGCATTTATTCATATTACAAATGTATTTTTTGCTAACTATTTGAAAAATATTCAAAGCTTAATATTCACGTAAAGTAACAACATACTTACATATTTTTGCTCGTATTTAAAACTTGTTTTCTTTATCCGATTTTATGTTAGAAAAAATTTAAGTATTTAGGTACTTTACGATCAACAAATTGTTTACTAGGGACATTATTGCATTAGCTAGAACTTTTTAATATAAAGCATTGAAAACACTACTATGGATATAAAAATAATTTACAAAAACTTGTTTGCTGTAAATAATTTTAAAAAATGCATTTCCACTGATTATCAAATTATTTTCTATTCATTGTTTATGGAGTTTCAATTAATGCAATAATGCTGTTAGCAAACAATTTTATGGACATAAGAAATTACTGTTTTTAAACATGTGAATGTTTAGCTTTGAATTGTTTTCAAATAGTTATGTATTAAATTTTTAAAGCGAAGTTTTTTAAACAAATGAATTAGTTGTTTCAGTTATAGTTTTTAATGTTTATTTATTTTTTTTAGTACTATTAGTATTAATTTTGTTATAAACAAAGTAAAAATAAAAGAGAAATACATGCGCAATATATTAATTAAGAAATTATTGAACAGTGTTATTTAGGCTTAAATGCTAGAAGAAAATACATCTTGCACAATTTGCAAACGTTGTCTTCTTGCAACACTTAACATAGTCGACGATAAAAAATCACTAGTGGAGCTAACGTTTTCTTCAGTTTCCTCAAAGTAGTCCTCGTATATTTCTGGCAATGGCACCCTTTTCCGAATTAAAAAGTTATGCAATACAAGACAAGCATTGATTATTAGTCCTGCTTTTGGAGGGCTATAAAAAAGTGCTCGTTCCTTTGAAAGGCATCGGAATCGACTTTTTATTATACCTATACACCTTTCCACGAGAGCTCTAGTGGTCTTGTGAGCTACATTATAGCGCTCTTCAGGGACACTTGTTGTTGCTTGTATAGGTGTCTTCAACCAAGGCTACTTAAAATAAAAATTTTTATAGTATTTTTCTTTAAAATAAAGCTACAAAAAAATACCTGCAATGGATAGCCACTATCTCCTAGAAGCCAAAAGTTACGTTCACCTGTTTCGTAAAGTTCTTCTAAGAAGTTGTTAGCACGCGAACGACGCCATACAAACGAGTCGTGTGCTGTTCCACCAAATTGAGCATTTGCGGCAAGAATAAGATAATCGGCATCGCAAATTATCATAACATTTTTTGAATGTCCACCTTTTCGGCAATAGTACAAGTGCTCTATTTCATTTTTTGGGGCAGAAATTTTTATGTGCGTGCCGTCTATTAGCCCAATTACTCCAGGGAATTGAAACTTCTCCATAAATTTCAACTGAATCGACGGGAACTCATCTCGTTTTGGAAATTTGATGTATTTATGTGCTATTTTATTAATAGCTGTAGCAACCGCACGCACACATCTGCTTACCGACGTTTGAGACAACGCAGATAAACTATCTTGCCCCACACTTCTTTGGAAGCTACCAGTGGCAAAAAAACGTAGAGCACTTAATACCATTACCTGACTTGAAATTGAATGTTTGCGGCACGAATTTGGCAAAAATGGGATCAGTTCGTTGATTAACTCCAGGCACAATACTTTTGGAATCCGATATAACTCAATAAAGTGCTCCTCAGTCATCACCTTAAACGGATTTTGGCCATCGCGTAATGTACGCCTCAAAATTCTCAATAAATTCCTGTAAAATGCCAATATTTGACAATAAACACAACATTACTGACGTAAAACTTTAATATAGTCTTCTTACCTTTGCTCATCCCGAATTTCTTGCGATAATTCAATTAAAAACAACAATCGTGACATTTTATTTAAATTTATTATTTTGTGTTGTGTATTTTTATAATTTGACACTTGATCAGAAGACAAAGTAGATTTTTAATTACCATCGGCGGTGAAGTACTTAAGTTTAGCGACGGCTTAAAGTAAACTTAGAGCCGCCTACAATATTGTTATGTTTTATAATTAAATAACATTTTAAAATACATATTTATCTTTACTTTGTTTTTTTATTTGTTAATGATTTCACTATTTTTTTGAGCTTATGGTCATTTTTAAAAGCTTTTATTTAACTTGCAAAGTATGTACATATATGTATATCGTTACCTAATACGCAAAAGGCCCTAACTAACAAAAAATTAAAATTCGACTTTTTCAATAAATTTGATGAATTGCTATGAACACTAATGCCCACAATAAATTTTGGAATCTTTTAACCAAACTTATTAAAAAAAAAAAACGGCCCTATCTACAAAAGATTACGCGCTAAAATACCTTACTTACAGTTTGCATAATATGCAACATTGTCAATTGTCAAAGCTACTGGTAGGTTTAACAAGAAAAGTAGAAGAAAAATAAATTATAAATTATCGATTAACATTTTTATTAGTGATCTGCTTCTCCTGTAAAATCTTCAAAATGTTAGATAGGGCGTTTTGCGTTTTAGGTAACGATATGTTTGTTCGGTGGAAATCTTGCAACTCAATTTTGAAACACATATCTTCAATTGATTGAGCTGAAACTTTGTACACACTTTCAGTTTGGATGACAATGCATGGTTAACACCCGAGATGGCGGTCTACTTATTTTTAATGCATTCCTACAATATGGGTATCAAATAGAAGAGAACACGAATGCGAGTTTTAAATAAATGAAAAGTAAAAAATCTTTTTTAAAAATATGCTTTTATTTAAATGCGCTAAAAATAAACTTACTTTAAATCAATTTCATTCTTGTCGTAGAAGTAATTTTTATGCCGAAATTATTGTGTTACTCAAAGTTAACTGCCATAAATATTTTTCGGGAGTTCGGCCGGGCAAGAGTCGGCCCAAAAAGCTCATTTGTTTGTTGTTGCTTCAATTTAAAAACGGATCGATTTAGCTTGCTGCCAAATTTTTTTTGCAATATGCCCGTTCGAAAATACATATATTTAAAGATGGTGAAGGGTATATAATTGCAATCTTACTTGTTTTTTAATTTTTAGTTGGATAGGTGGTTTTTACATGAATGTAATAAAAAGGGAAGAAATTCCGTGTTGTGAACCATTCTATACATTCTCATTCGGACAAAAATGGTAAAAAAAAAAAAATAAATGCATGCAGCTCAAGCAGTTAAAAAAAAGTCGTTTGCGGATTGGCGCCGGCGTAGAACTGCTAGCTTTGATATATCCATTTGACTTTTACATTTTTTTTAACATAGATACAAAAATTTCACTGCTACAATGGAATGAAACACTTTTTCATTAAAAGAACGGGAATCGCAATTTGTGTAATTGTGAAATGATAATATGAAAAGTTCATTTGAAAATGAAAATGAAAAGTTTTTTTTCATTTCACAGTTTCACAGAACCAGAATCGACCCCCAGATATGATTTAATTTATTTTTATTAATTGTTTATTTCATACAATAGAATTTATATAAAAAACAACAAAACGAAAATAAAAAACATTCATAAAAAATTTTATAAGGTTTTTACATACAAATTTATGTAGGTACAAGCTTTAACTAACCTAACTAACTAAGTAAGCAAAACATAAGAGGCAGCTAACGGCGATCTTTTGTATGAAAATAATGTACAACTGCCAAAAACATGAGGCACTTATTTTAAATGGGCAGGTATACACAGTGCACTTAATGAAGGCAATTGCATACGTAATTTTGTAAAATAACAACGAAACCAAAATTTTGTGCAGTTATGTGAAAAGTGCACGTAAGTAAAAGGCAGTTAAATCAAAACTACTGTATTACTTATTGTGTTCATTATTTTGCGAATTTTGATGTCTATATCGCGAAACAACGCTTTAATCTGTTTGATCACAAATTTGAAAACGTTTTAGTACTTTAAGTTGGATATGCATCGTTATTGTCTTATTACGTTAAATTTATAGCTAAATATTAATTTTTAGTTAAATTAAATAAAAAAAGGATTATGCGGAAAACTTTTTGAAAACCGTGAAAAATAAAATTGCGTTACTTTATATTTGTATATGCTAATATACGTCTAGGGTAGCGTAAACTTGATAAATGTAAAAAAAAGTAAAAAAGTTTCAACTTCTAATAACCCGATTAAAATTAATATGATGCTTTATATAATCATACGACATTTAATATGAGTCTTAATACAGTTTTATCCGAGAAATGGGCATAATAATTATATTTGCATTAGTTTAGTTTTAATTTGATAATATCGGATTAAATAACATCCGAATAATGAAGCGATACAATTTAATACGATTTTATACAGCGGTATAAATTTATATCTGAACTGATACTGATATATACAAAATAAGCTATAGTTGTATCCGGTTTTTGATTTTAAAACGTCATGAAAATCCGAAATATCTATTAATCCTTTTAGACTTTAGCCACTTGCAAAAGGTTTACAACTTTATAATTTGTAACAAATTCCATAGCGTTTGGAAATTTTATTATATTCAAATAAAATATAAAATAATAATGAAAATGAAGATTTTGTGGAATTTAGTAATTTACACTATTGAATAACAAACACAGAAAAAACGTTGAAACTAAATTTAGAGTTTTAGATTGAAAAAAATCTTAGACTAAATTAAGAACTCATAATGTTACAAATGAAACAAATTCTTTTTTTAGGGTTAAGAACCAGAAAGAAATTAATTCAAAAGACATAAATTGGGGTAAATTTTGTGTATAAAATTATACACAAAATGATGCAATTAATTGTACTATTGTATTGATGTAATACATATTTACATCCAAAATATAATTGACAAATTTTCTAGTGTGACTCTGCATGGGGTAATATACAATTTTATCTAAAATAAAATTGTGTTTTTTTAAAATATGATATAACATAAAAATATATATTATTTTGCAATGTCTAGGTATATAAATACAACGTAATTATTAATTGGATTAGTTTTAGCGTATTTTAAATGCAATATACAATTATACGCAACTATATATGACATCATATTAAATTTTTTCTACGAAATTAATTTTATATATGAATTTATATAATTATGTCCGGTTAAATGCACTGGCAGACAAAACCTTATAAGTGTATATAAAATAATGTATTATTTTATGCAAACGTTTTAACTCGGGAAATTAAAGATTTATAGCCGTCCAAAAACAAATTAAAAGCAAATATCCTATATAATTTGCCTGACACTCATAAGGAAGCTTTTCCGATGGGTTCCCTTTGAAATTAATGAAATTCGGATAGGTGATAAAGCAGCAAAAATGTATGAAAAACGTATCATTTTTTAAAATTGGTGGTGAAATTTAACACATCTTTGTATGAAAATATGTTTAAAGTTTAGGAAATTTAGACTTACACTCTAATTAATTTCTGTTGAAATTTACCCAACTTATAGTAGGAAACTGTACTCCTACTATAAGTTGGGTAAATTTACTCTATGTGTGTAAATGGAAAAAAACACGCACATTAAGAGTAAGTTTTTGAACACAAAGTTGGTAAATTTACAATGGAAGTGCGTAAAATTTTGATAAAATTTGTAAATAAATGTGTAATTTTACCAAATTTTCGTGTAAAAAACATGATTTACGTGCAATTATACGTATAAAATGCGTAAAAATACATATTTATAAGCGTAAAAACCCCCTAAAAATGCGTATCTTTACCTTCCGGTAAAAAAGAATAACAGCCCAAAAAATTTTTCAAATAAAACAAAAAATAAATTTTTAGAAAGAGTTTTATTAATGTGTTGTATAATAATAAATTGAATAATAAATATTTTTATATAAGTTGTTGTACATATACAGAGCTTCAAAGATTGAATTCTATTTTAAAAAAAAATTAAACCGGATGTTTTTAAATCGAATGATTTTTTTTTCACTCATTGCGAATTCAATAATTAGGAGTTCAATCTATTTTTAACTTAATCGATTTACAATTTGCCGAAATCGGCGAAACTGAAAAATACCGCCAGCATTGAAAAAAAATCGCTAAAGTCGAAAAAACATCGTTAAAATGAAAAAAACCCCAAAAATTTAAAACAATCTTGAAAAAAAACGCCAAAAATGTAAAAATTACTTAACCCTTAAATGCGCAACAACACCAATTTTAACGAAAAAAATATATAATATGTGAAATTGTAAAAAAATAACAACTGCATACCTGTTTTTTTTTTTTAAATTTTTTAGTACTTTATTTTTTTAAAATAGTGGTTGTATCTTAAAAGATACAATGCGCACTACCGCACGTTTTAGTTTTCAAAGTAAAATACGGGTATTTTAATTAGTAAAAGTAATAAAAAGCTTTTTTATTTATAAAAATAAATTTTAATTTTAATAAACACAGCAAATTCAATTTTTAATAAAATAAACTTATAAAATTCATGTAATAAAAACAAAAACAATCAACGAAATAAGGTAATAAACTGCCCGAGTAAAAATCTGAATTGGGGCAACATGTAATTTTATAAAATTATATATGTGTCAGATATAATTATGTCCACTAAGATCTAATTATATCTAACACATATAATTACATAAAATTATATATTGCCCAACATCAGATTTTTACTCGGGTGCATAAAATTAATTAAAAGTTATGGTAATCATAAAAGCAATTTTTTTCAGCTGTCACACATATATTCACCTTACATTTTAAACAAAACATTTAGGTTTGTCCTGAGTATTTGGGCATCTTACATCTTCCTTTTTTTTCATTGTAATTCAGTGACTGGTTTCATCTAGCCGGGTATCCTTTGGCGGCGCTGGGTATGTATTCGGCTTTCGTCTTTTTTCTTCTATTTGTTTTTCCAAATTTGGACGTCCTCTGACTGGAACAGTTTTTGTGTTATAAGAAAACAATGCATCGGCCACTTCTAACTTGAAATCCACCAATCGCATTTCAGCTCCTGGTTTATCTTTATTTATTCTTCTATAAAGAATCCAGGCATTTACACATGTCATGTCAAGAAGGTGGTAAAATATTCTAGTTGTCCACTTACGGCTTTTCATTGATATTTTATGCCGGCCTATTGAGCTATCCATCAAGTCTACTCCGCCCTTATGACAGTTATAATCTTTAATGATTTGTGGACATGGAATACTTTTGAAAGATTTTTCCTTTTTGTCAAAGAGCTTAATTGTTAAAGGTTCACTCTCTGTATTATAGATATCTAATAGAGGCTTAGTACCGACATAGTTTGAAATAAGATTGACAATTCTATTGTCTTTCCATGATAATGTGGTTACTTCGATACCGTGTATGTTGGCAACAAATTCCTGGCTTGCTCCTCTTTCAAACTTCATCATTATTTTTTCTTCAGGTAACTTACAATTCTTTATTCTATTGCGTCTGATGGTACCAACAGCCAGAATTCCTTGCGTGCGCAAATATACTATTAGTGGCACAGTTGAATAAAAATTATCAAAGTATACCACAAAGTTTTGATATCGGGGCACTTCCCGAAGAAGTCTTACGACAATGTTTGCTGAGGATTGAAGATCTGGCTCACCGTGAGCCAACTTTTCAGTTGCTCCGCTATAAAGTTCAAATTTGTAGGCGTATCCCATTGTATCGCACAGTACAAACAATTTAAAGCCCCATTTTTTAGGTTTGTTTGGTAAATATTGTTTCATATAACTTCCAATTTTTGTGGAGCACATTTGCTCGTCTACACTCAATCTGTCGAGTTTCGGTACGGTAGAAAAAGTTCTATTTAGGGTATCGATAACCGGCTGAATTAGATAAAGCCTGTCGCGATTGGGATCATTTTGATCAGGCATTTTGCTTTTGTCGTTAAAATGCAAGAGCTCCCGAATTTTTTCAAAGCGTTTCATAGGCATTTGGCTTTGTATCATATGAACACTTCGGTTGTTATTTGCAGACCAATAGTCTCTGGTGTTTGGAAGTTTGTAATACGTCATGTAAAAGAGGACACCTATAAATTTGCGTAGATCTGGCACTGCAAAACTAAAAGATTGATTTACACCAGCATATTTTAGCGTTTCCATTACTATTTCTTCCTCTAATGACTGTGGAAATAAATGACACCAAATTTTAAAAGGCGTTTGTAAAGCTTTTATATCTTCTGTAAGGTCACTATCACCTCAAAACTGAACTTGCTTAGCATCAAATTGAAGATGTCCCTTTTTCCATACAACTCTTTCAAATTCCGATGACTTGTGATTTACATAAACCCCACTAAATTCTGAAGAAAAAGAACTAAAAATATTTGTCGGACCATAAGTCGTATTAGTCTTTGCCTTAGAAGTAGAAGGTGTTAAATCTAACGGTTCATATCGGCCCAAGTCTGCCACTGCCGGAACTTCATGATCATTGTCATCATTTATCATTTGTATGAAAGAATCATGTATAGATCCTTCAATATCAATTTCATCCTCACTATCACTTTCTGTATTATTTTCGTCCTGTATCAATAGCATTCTAGTAGCTACTTGGAGCTCTGGTTTCTTTTTACAAGGATTTGTAACTTGCACGTCATTCTCATCTGAGTCACTGCTATCCGTACTGTCGTAAGTAATACCCTCGCTATTGCATAGTAATTCACAAACTTCATCATCAGTCATATTGACTCCGTCAACCTTTCTAAATCCTGACATGACTTAAAAATTCTAAGTTCTAAATTATGAAATCAATCAACAATAAACTGTAGTTTATTATAAAACTCAAAATAATTAATCATGTAAACAAAGCAGGACGCCGAACATAGAACCTGCTTGTTCAAAGCATAAAATATAAATGAACTTGAACCGTAACGCAGCACATAATTCAAATAAAAACGAATATGTAATTTGTAGATGAATGCGCAGTGTATCTTTAAAGATACAACCATTAAATAACGCCCTGTACTCAAATTTTGAAATAAAAAACTTTTGTAAACGCTTTTTACGCTAAATTAAATACTTTTGCACTATACTGAATTTTTTCAAATCGATTATTTATCCCCGCTTAATATTACGTAACATCAAAATATCAAGTTTTTTTATTTTTGCACAAAATTAAATTCTTAACTTTGACTGTTAAAAAATCGCATGTACTGAAGCCTTTCTTGAAAGGGTTATTTTTTAAAAATGAGTTATAATGTTTTAAATACGCTCAATTTATTTTTATTCAATTTGGACCAAAATTGGAACCGTAAGAATTTTCTTTCTGGTTGTATCTTAAAAGATACAGTGCGCATTTAAGGGTTAAATTGAAAAAATCGACAAAATTAAAAAAAAATTGCCAAAATTAAAAATAAATTACTAAAATTTGCCAAAATTAAAAAATCGCCAAAATAAAAAAAAAATCGCCAAAAATTTCTAAAAGTAAAAACATTGCCAAAATGAAAAAAAACTTCAAAATTCAAAAACGGCATAAGTAAGAAATCGCGAAAATTTTAAAAAAAAATCACCATAATTGACAAAAAATTGATTAAATTAGAAAAAGTTGTCCGTGTCTTTTATTTATCTCTGTTAGTTTTTGAAGCATAGGCGATGCACGTTGGGGCAGCCTAAGGGGATCTCCGGCAAAAAGTCCGATTTTAAACATTCGAATTTTTTCAAACTAATTGGCAAATCTAATAGATAAAACCTTGCCGAAACTAGCTCCGTTTAGTTTTTTGAGATATTCTAATTATTGGTACGATGGCAAGCTGCCAAAGTCAAAGTTTTGTTTCCAAAAATGTTTCATATTAAAAAGAGGTACTAACATAAGCCAGTGTTGTGCGTGTTTAACCACTAAGGTCACTACCTTTAAGTACCCAGCAAAATAAAGTGGAAGTAGTGCTTTAAGAACCTCTTTAACTTGACTTCCAAAGCATTAGCATACGCACATTTTTCACTTTAATAGAAGTTATTGTTAACAACTGCCAAAAATGGTAAATTAAAGTTATTTTCAACAGCATTTGCATCACCATATAAATTAATTGCTATCTAAATCAATAACATCCTAAGAAGTACTTTTTTATAAGTTCATACATATTTTTTTTTATATGGAGGTTGAGGTGCTTAGGGGTTGGATTTGCAATCAGAAGGTTGCGAGTTCAATTCCGGGCCGGGGAGATATTTTTTTTTTTTATTTTTTTTTTATTCTAATTAATTTTTTTAGTATTTTTTATTTAATTTGGTTTTTCTGAGTATTTTAAGAGAATTAAGTAATTTAAAAACTACCAAATAATTAACATCTTGACTTTAATCATAAAGAATTAAATTAAATTAAATTAGAAAATTGTTATCCAGAGTGGACAAATAATTATTTGATAAAAATCTATTTTTTGGTCTTTGCGATGGAACTTTTTGTAAAACTTATTTAAAAAAAAAACTAAGGTTTAATATTTTTTATTGTTATGTTGATAAGAAAATGCAAAGATTTATTTCACTGCTAAAAATTAGTTTATCGAATTTTTCATATTTGTTTCAAGATATACTTTTCAGGTGTGCCTCAATTGAAACATGTGCAATATTCAAAAAAAAATTAGGTAAACAAATTTAATTTTGGCTTCAAAAATCTAGTTGAGTTTTTAATTCTATTGTTTCGGATCGCAAAAAATTAGCAAAACCAAAAAATATCGAAGCCAAATTTTGAAAGCTAGTTTATTAATAATAATAATTAATTAGTAAATTAATTAATTAAAACCTTTTACTTTATTTAAATATATCACTTTAATTTATCTATAGAGTTTTTACCGACCTCTTTCTTCAAATCTTTAGAAAAAAATACGGGAAACATTAAAAGATCTTACGTTCCAAGGCACAATCGTTTCATTGCAGGCCACTTTTTCCGATCTGTAGTGAAACTACTTCTCTAATATTTTTTTTCTCATTGTCATTATCTTATTAAAGACACTTCTCGTCAAATTAATTATTAAAAAAATATTTTAAAATTTGCAATGAATTCAAAAATGTTAAATGAGCATTTTTATTATTTCTTAATATTTTTTTTAACCTCATCAAAACTTAAAAATATTTTAAAAATAATTTATATCTCAGTGATACGAAATCAAATAATAAAAATATTTTAAAAATCATTATTTTATCTTTTTTATTATATATTTGTGTAGCATATTTTTCTTGTTTTCATAAAAATATATCAATATTTTCAACTTAAGTTCGTTTTAAGTTTGTTGTACTGCATTAGTAACTTTGGTGCAAATGGTAGCGCGGTCTACTTTAATACAGCAGATCGTAACTCAGATTCGTGTGTTCAATACTCGCTGGCACCAAAAGATTTTTTTTTTTAATATTTAAAGATACATCCCTAAAGTATGCTGCACATTTTTATTAAATAAAAATGTTAATACATATTTGAAAAAGACCTTCCATGAACTATTGAAAAATAGCATCCATGCACTGTTTAAAATGCTATTAAAGAAGTTATATATTCATACATACATTTGTAAAAAAAGATGCTGGTAGCACATAGACGAGATTAGTTTTTTAATAAAAATTAAGAGAAACTTAATATTTCAATAGCCCTATATTTTGAACGCAGGGGAGGGAGACCCTAAAACCGTATGCATATGAAAGCTAATACTATCTAGATTACGAATTTAATATGCCCGCCGTGCTCTGGCGTGCTCTGTAGATATTTTTATTTTTCTGCCGATCTAATGACCCGATCTGTCTGAAATTTTTCATGGATAATAAGAATAAGTGTCATTTGTTAAATTTATACTGAATTTTGATTTGCAATGTACCACGCGAAAAATTTCGCGATTTATTTAATAACATCAAAAAATTTTCAAACTTCTGCGCCTAAATTTCGAATTTTTTTTTAGGTAAAATTTTCCATATTTTGTACTCTATCCTTACCAAAAAAAATATTTTGGTAGATCTGTTCCCGTAAAAAGTTATAACGAATTTTCTACGAAAGAATTTTATTAAATGTAACTTTCCCTTTTGATGAACAAGAAAGCATGCAAAAAAAATAAATTTTTCGGTTAAGAATTGTAAACAAAAAAAAAAAAACAATTTGAACAGTTTTGCAAA
Organism: Delia radicum; assembly: GCA_021234595.1. Classification (NCBI taxonomy): domain Eukaryota; kingdom Metazoa; phylum Arthropoda; class Insecta; order Diptera; family Anthomyiidae; genus Delia; species Delia radicum. Next base: position 114,996,100 of record CM037851.1, read on the forward strand.
ATTTCGATTTTTGCTAAAGATATTGCCAATTTATTTTTTTGAGCTGTGTTAGATATTTTTATTTTTCTGACGATGTAATGACCCGATCTGTCTGAAATTTTGCATGGATAACTAGAACAAATGTCATTTGTTAAATATATACTTAATTTTGATTTGCAATGTATCACGCGAAAAATTTCGCGATTTTTTTAATAACATCGAAAAATTTTCGAACTTCTGCACCAGAATTTCGAATTTTGTTTTCGGTAAACTTTTCTATATTTTATACTCTATCCTTACTAGAAAAAATATTTTGTAAGATCTGTTCCCGTAAAAAGTTATAACGAATTTTCTACGAAAGTGAAAAAATATAATTTTTTTTTAAAAAGCTCGACTTTCGACAAATCATAGACCCCTTAGTTTTATTTTTAACCTTATAGTAGTGATTATATTGAGCTTTAGTAAAAATGAATGCCTATCAATATTTCCTTTGATCATCCTGTCAATGTAATTTATGTTTTTATAAATTACAATTTATTATCAACAACTTTTATTGTTCTTAAAATAATCAGCACGATTAACCGCGGTTTAGCAAACATTAGTAACGAAATGGCCTTGTCAGGTAAATTTAAAGCTTCTTATTATTTAGTGGTTAATTAATTAATTTGATCGTAGATCGTTTATTTTTACTGGTCTGGAGCTACATAACGTTATGATGAGCTCGCAATTAAAAACGGTTCAAAAGAGAATAAATTTTTTAAAAAATCATATTCAAACAATTTTAAATTGCCAAGATGATGATGCTCAGTTTAAAAAGTTATTTTCATCATTTTATCGTAAGTACAAATTGAATTATGATAAATGTAATCGTATCGAGAGTATTTTTCTTGCTAAAAATCATGAGTGGTTGAACAAATCATTTCATTTCCATAAAAGTACTCCAAAAAAAATTGGTCGTCCAGTAGAGGAATTTGAATCAAGTTCTGAACGAACCAAAATATTAAAAACAGAAGATTTAAGAGAAAACTCTATTTCCATGTTAGCATATGCATTAGAAGTTAAATTGCGAGCAAGTGGAAATAGATCAGCTGCAACTGTTTTGAAAAATATCATTGAAAATCCAGAAATGGCTACAAAATATCAAAACTTACTAGAAAATGAACCAAAAATGATATCTCCTCATGATGCCTTAGGCGTTATTGTAGACGGCAAGTTAACCCGATGCCAATATGAGGTTATCAGATCAAAAGCCCCTCAAACTTTTCCGTCCTATAAAATTGTTCAACAATCCAAAAACATGTGTTACCCTAAAAATATTTCTATTAATGAGACTTGTGCTTCAGTGCCCTTACAAAATTTACTAGACCACACAGCATCTCGACTAGTACAATCTTTTGCTGAAAATATAATATCACCATACGAAAATAAAGAGCTAATTCTTTATGTTAAATGGGGTTTTGATGGTACTACAGGCCATCATCAGTACAAACAGGCGTTTTTGGGCAATAATTGCAGTGATTCACATGCACTGATTACAACAATTGTACCTCTTCAGCTCTGTCAGAACGACAAAATTGTTTGGCAAAATCCAACGCCATCTGCAACTCGATACTGTCGGCCACTAAAAATTGAGTATATTAAGGAAACTAAGGAGAGCATCACACTTGAAAAAGAGCAAATAGATACAGATATAAATAATTTACAGCCATTAATTATTTCTGTGGGGAACAAACACTATAATATCAAATACGAATTGTTACTTACTATGATAGATGTAAAATCTTGCAATAGTATCACAGATACTCGTTGTACAAAAACATGTTTTATGTGTAATAGCTCTTCAAAAGATTTTAATGACATTCAAAAAATGTTAAAAACTCCAGTAAAAAACTTGGAATTAGGATTGTCTTCACTACATGCTTGGCTGAAAAGTTTTGAATGCCTTTTGCATTTGGCATATAAAATTCCAATAAAAAAGTGGCAAGCTAGGGGTGAAGACAAAGCAATTGCAAACCAAAGCAAACAACAGATACAGGATGAATTTAAAAAATCTTTGGGTCTTTTAATTGACCAGCCAAAGCCTGGCGCTGGAAATTATAACGATGGGAACACGGCAAGAACTTTTTTTTCGAAATTATGAGCTTACTGCCCAAATAACCAAACTGGATGTTAATCTTATAAAAAATGTTTATATAATATTAATAATAATATCAAGTAAACATAACGTTAAAGTTGATAAATTCAAACTTTTTACTACCGAAACAGCAGAACTATTCGTTAAAAATTACCCCTGGTACAATATGTCACCAACGTTGCATAAAATATTAATACACAGTACAGATGTTATTAATAACTCAAAATTACCTGTTGGATTCTTATCAGAAGAAGCCCAAGAGGCTATGAATAAAATATTCAAAAAAAACCAGAGAATTCAATTCAAGAAAATGTGGCAGAAAAGAAAACCTCCAAGACGTTTCTAACTTCTTACTTATCAATTCAGATCCAATAATAACAGAAAAACGTAAAAGTCCGATAAAGACAATTAATGAACTGCCTGAAGAGGCAAAGGACCTTTTATATCATGATTAATCTTATTATTAGCTTTAATTAACTTACTATTTTTAAATAACATTTTCTACTACTGTTAACAATGAATTAAAATAAATATATGTACTCTTCTAAAATGTATATAAATATATACATTATTTCTTAACTTCATTTTTTTTATTAGAAAAAAAAAAATAGATAGGAATTTGGTTTTTTTAAATTAGCGGATTTGGAAGTTAGCTCATAAATCTCTTTGCGTATCTAATATCTATAAGTAATCCCCTTTTCAGCCATTAAAACTAAGCGGGCCATAATGATAATTTTTTTTTGCGATTAGCTAAAAATATTTGCAACACTCAAATATATTTTTCGCGTCTCTGATATCTAAAAGTGATACTCTTTGAACGATGTGAATATCTTAAAAATAAAACTAAGTACTTGAGTATGCAAATTTGGTTTTTCGTGATTTGAGAAAAATATTTGCACTACGCAAATATTTTTTTTCACTGATATCTACAAGTGATTCTCTTTTCAACCATGAATATGTTTTTTTCACGTTTCTGATATCTACAAGTAATCCTCTTTTCAACCATGTGCATAACTTGTATAAAAAACTTAGCGGTTTAGTTGATGCCCGCAAAATGTACTAGGCCCACCCCACTGTGCGATGTTTGAAATAAATACTCTTTTTATACCCTCCATCCCATAGTGCAGGAGGGTATATATCACTTTGTCAAATGTTTGTAATTCTTTTTAAAAAAAATCTGGGACCCCATAAACTATATATATTCTTGATCAGCATGAATAGAGAAGTCGATATAGCCATGTCCGTCTGTCCGTCTGTCCGTCTGTCTGTGTTAATACAAAATACTCCGCTAATACAGAAGAGGTGTTGCTAATTTTCAGTCAAGTTGTTTGTTGATATCATGAGCAGTTTGCTAGTGAAAATGATCAAAATCGGTTAACGCGTTCAAAAGTTATGAGTGAAAATGTGGGAATACCTCTTAAAATTTTGAATCAAATTTTAAAATATTCTATTTATTTCATCATACATACGTACATTCAATGCTTATACACAAGAATATACGCAATCAGGGATGGCAGTCAATATCGCTAAATTACTGTAACCGATTCAAACCCCTTCCAACTGACCATCGTTAACCCAAAAATACCGTTACCGAAATAATTGAAATACCGTTATCCGTAAAAATACCGTTACCGATATAAATAAAATATCAATATCTTAAAATACCATTACCGAAATAATTGAAACACCGTTATCCGTAAAATACCGTTACCGATATAATTAAAATTTCAATACCATAAAAATACCGTTACCGAAATAATCTACCAAGATCTGAAAAAACTTCTTTAAATATATATATTTTCCCAAAGTATGATCATAAGCAAGAAAGTAATCAAAACTCAGGCATAATGGGGCTAAAAATTGTGGTGTGCATTAACATTACCTGAATATCTAAAATAACGTTACCCTTAAAATGCCGTTACCAAAATAACTGAAAAATCTTTCCCTAAAATAAAGTTACCGAAATAACTAAAATGTAACGTTATTTTATATCTAAAATACCGCTAGCGAAATAAATAAAATACCGTTAACGCTAAATGCCCGCAACCGAAATAACTTAAATATAGTTACCCCCTAAAATAACGTTACCGAAATAAAAGAAAATAGCATTCACTGAAGCCAATAACCACATAGAATCGGTTACCATCCGTGGTCATAATCAACACGTACAATAACAAAAAAACCCACAAAATATTGTTGTTGTTTTTTTGTTTTGTAATACAGTGTGGCTGATAAATGCCACTACAAAACAAATACGTAATAACTTTTTTTCTGAGTTATTATTCGGTTCCATTTTTTTTTTTGTTTCATTGCTTCGTCTTTCAATTTAAGGAAAATGAACGATCGGCGTAATCTAACTAAAATTTATTGCTTTTCAAATGAAAGAATAAAAAATTATTTATATGTGTTGAAAAAAAGTTATTTGATTTTCTTAATGTACCAATATTTATCAGCCACCCAGTATCTATGTAGGTTTTATAACTGGTATGTATGTATGTATGTTTAGTAGCAATCGCATTCAGTGTTGCCAGGTTTGACGATTTATCGTCATTTTGACTATATTTAATACCCAAAATAACTAAATGATGATTTTATGGGATTTTGCTGCCAACAAAAATTACGAATTTTTGCCTAAAAGTTTAATATATCAGCAAAACATATTTATTTGTCACTGGATCAATTTTTCGATTTATATTATTTGAAAAAATACCAGTTTCTTTAATTTTCTGTGTCTCGAAAACACTCTAAACACATAAACTATTTTCTTTTTTAATTTTTTGACAAACTTAATTTTATTACACTTTTTGTTTGATTTATGTGATGTATAGTATAAACATATGTGTCGTAATGTAAATGGGTATTTAATAATTATTTCATTATGTATGTCTCCGCAAGCGTGTTTGTAAAATAATTTCCATCCCATAGTGCGGAGGGTATACACACTTTGTAAAGTAGTTGTAGTTCTTTTTAAAAAAAATCTGGGAAAAACCCACAAAATATTGTTGTTGTTTTTTTGTTTTGTTTTGTAATACAGGGTGGCTGATAAATGTCACTACAAAGAAAACGTAATAACTTTTTTTCTGAGTTATTAATCGGTTCGATTTTTTTTTTTTTTTTGGTTTCATTGATTCGTCTTTCAATTTAAGGAAATGAACGAATGGGGGGTATAATGAAACTAACATTTTGATGCGCGCCACTACAATGCCTTTGGGGGCTGGCATTTCCGCATAAACAAACT